>OY763889.1:30152437-30752437 GCA_963667165.1 Barbarea vulgaris
CAAAATACAACGAATACTTTCGTATTTCGTGTGGTATTGTTTCTCCCGAAGGTCGACCATCAAGCATCGGTTAGCCTTACACCACTTCGAGTGGCATATCTTCGCGGCGTGTTCCGCTTCTTCAAGTCTCCTTAGCTTTTATCATTTAGAGTTTTATTCTAGTGTTATTTCTTGTATTTGCTTTTTATTGTATTTTATCTTTGTCCGGGTAATGTGGTTTGCTAAAATTACATTAACCCGAGTATTTATTTTCCCATGTAAGCTCATTGGTTTTCATATGGCTTTCCCGAGAGGAGAGTCATTAAACCGTTAACTTAATATATGGGGTTTGACGGAAAAAAAAAAAAAAAAAAAAAAAAAAAAACAAAAAACAAAAAACAAAGCAACCCATTTCCTCAAAATTAATATAACCATGGCTCATCATCTTCAACCTCCTAACATCATCGAGACCTGTCACATCTCTCCCCCAAACGGCACCGTTCCATCCACCACTCTTCCTCTCACTTTCTTTGATGCCCCGTGGCTCACTCTACCACTTGCCGAATCCGTTTTCTTCTTCTCTTACCCAAACTCAACTGAATGTTTCCTCAAAGACTTTGTCCCTAACCTCAAACAATCACTCTCCACCACTCTCCAACACTTCTTCCCTTACGCCGGTAAACTAATCATCCCGCCTCGTCCCGACCATCCCTACTTACAATACAACGATGGCAAAGACTCTCTTCTCTTCACCGTCGCAGAGTCTATTGGAACCGACTTCGACCGACTCAAAACCGATTCCCCTAAAGATACCAGAGTGTTGCATGGCGTCTTGCCCAAGTTACCTCCTCCTCATGTCTCTCCGGAAGGAATTCAGATGCGGCCAATAATGGTGATGCAAGTCACCATCTTCCCTGGAGCTGGAATCTGTATAGGCAACGCAGCTACACATGTTGTAGCCGATGGAGTCACCTTCAGTCATTTCATGAAGTATTGGATGTCATTGACAAAATCCAACGGCAAAGATCCTGCCACGTTTATACTACCATCTCCGCCTAATCACAGCTGCAGAAAGACGATCAAGGACCCAGGCGAGGTTGCCACAGGACATTTGGAGCGATTCTGGAGCCAAAACACAGGAAAAAAAGGATCACATGCCGCACCTGAGAACATGCTCAGAGCTACTTTTACAATGAGCCGGAATCAGATAGACAATCTCAAGAGTTGGGTTACAGAGCAGTCTGAGAATCAATCACCTGTTTCTACCTTCGTGGTGACTCTAGCTTTCATATGGGTAAGCTTGATCAAGACCCTTGTTCAAAACAGTGAAACCAAGGAGGAAGACAAAGACGAAGTCTTTCACTTGTTGATAAATGTGGATTGCAGGAATCGACTCAAGTATACGGAACCGATACCAACAACTTACTTTGGCAACTGTATGGCTCCTGGTGTCGTATCGGTCAAGAAACTAGATTTGTTAGGTCAAAAAGGTATTTTGGCTGCTTCAGACGCAATAGCAGCGAAAATAAAAGATATGTTATCAAGCGATCTATTGAAAACAGCACCAACTTGGGGACAAGGAGTAGGCAAATGGGTCATGTCCCATTATCCAACATCCATTGCAGGAGCTCCGAAACTGGGACTCTATGATATGGATTTTGGATTAGGAAAGCCCTGCAAAATGGAGATTGTGCACATAGAAACGGGTGGGTCTATTGCAGTCTCGGAGTCTAGAGACGGAAGTAATGGAATTGAGATCGGATTAGCACTGCAGAAGAATAAAATGGATGCCTTTGCTTTGATTCTACAACAGGGGATCAACAAATTCGAAACGTAGCAGCCAATGTCTCCTCTAAGAACTTAGTATAAGAGAGACTAGTTCATCAATCTCAATTTTTCCTTGGATAATGTAATGGCCCTTCCCTTTCCCTCCCATCCAAAAACTTTTAAATGGCCAAATGATTCAACTCTTACCGGATCAAGATAAACCCACAATTCACAAGTCTCAAGAAGCATTAAAAATATGAGTCGACAAAGAACCAGGTAATAATAACATGTTCGACAATACAAAACTCAAAACAACAAAACAAAAACGCATGAGAATTAATGGAATAATAATAATGTAGTGTTCTAGTTTAACTCTAGTCTCATGGTTAAAAAGAGACGAAGCTGATAAAAACACTAAATAATATCTGAGTTTTTTCAGACTACAAGCACTATGATACAAGTGCAGGTGTATAGTTTAAACTCAAATAAGAGGTTTATTCATCAATAAAATAGTATTTAACAAAAGAAAAGTCTCAGAAGAATCCAGTGAATTCATAGAAATTGCAGCTTATGCCAAGGGGTTCTCCCTGTAAACAGGGTCTCGGCTCCACTGCACCTCGTAAGGTTGGATTAGATCATCATCGACATTTTCAAATTTTCGAAATAAACAATTCAAAATTAAGGCTCAGATATGAATACAGCTTTTCAATCAAGGATTATCTGAAGCAGAACTGGCGTAACAAGCTGTTTTTATTTATTCATCACTGCCCAAACAAAATAACCCAAAATGAAAAAAAAAAAAAAAAAAAAAAAAAAAAAACTTTGAAGAAAATAGGCTCATATTAAGAAATTCAACAATGTATTTACCGTATATACTTCATTGATCTAAAAATCTCAGAAGCGCGGGTAAGTTTATAATCATCGCCAAACATAAAACCATTGTTAACTCATCAACAAACAAAAATCAACACAAATCGAAAAGAGATGTAGCCGCTTTTTTGACACAGAAAAGCCTAAGGAATAAGGCTAATCTGCAACACAAACGGCAAAAACAATATAGCAGGAGCTTTGGGGCTTAGTTCCTCAAGTAGATTGTAATCAGATTAGCCCGGGAGGCTCCTGCGAACCATATATATATATATATATATTTAAAACCCTAAAGGTTATTGAAGAAAACGGATCTAAAGATCGATAATTGTATCCGACGGAGAAAGGAAGAAGGTGATGTTAAATAGCAAGAGTTTCAGTGGCTGGTCGTCTAAAACCCTAGTCCTAATCTTTATGCCAAAAGTCGTAATTGCCCCGTTACTTGATTGCTCTTTATCTTATAACCAAAACCGGCCCAACGTATCTATTTAACTGGTTTAGGCCGGTCTGGCTCATGTTAAAACTTCAAACACAAATCCAAAAGAGTTACTTTGTTTTTTCTTTCAACTCTCTCGTTTTATCATTCGTTACCCGTTCAAGTCAACAAAATGTACAGGTTGTTGAATTAAAAACACACACATAAACCATTTATATTCAAAAATTTCACGTTTTACATGATACTCCCACCTCTTTTAAATGTTTAAAGACTGAAGTCAACTGTTTAAGATGAAGAAATTTTGGGCTCTACAACTGTTTTACATATACATAAGAAACTATATATAAGTATATGAAATGTTGTATGTATCTTAACACAGATTCTCTTACGATTATCTGTTGTTTGTTTCGTATAAATCCCTTTCTGCTTTGTCTGGTTTCATTTTCGGAGAGAGAGTAGCTCGAAGCTCCTCCTTAATGGATCTTCCCGAGTGTTTCTAGCAGCTCGGGAAAAAGTTGAATTCTTGGATTCCTGTCCTGATTGGACTCTCTGGCTTGTTGATGCACGGTTACTTCCGCTTCCAACTCCGTTACTTGAAGTGACCAGACGGCTAGAGGATCGGCTATCACTCGGTCCACCAGCAGAACTTGGACGAGAGCTTGAAGCTATTGCTCTTCTTGTAGAGCTTCCGTATCTTGAGGAACCGCGTTGTCTTTCTGACTCACCACCGTGCTGTGAATATTATAGCAAAATACAGTGAGTCTAGTGAGGGATTGCACTTTCCGGTTTAACTAAACCCAAACTGATCTGAAAAGGACGCTTGTGGGGTTCTAAAAGAAGTGAGGTCGTTTACCGCATGCTTAGACAAAGGCCCATCATCTGAGTTTCTTGATGCTGAGCGATCACGCGGTGTAGAAGTTGTTGGATGCCTTCTTGAGAAAGCCTCTACCGCACCCGAGACCCGCTTCTCACGGATTTCCTTTCCTGCAAATTTTTTTTAAAAAATTAATCATTGAGCGTGGGAAATCGGTTGGAGATTTCCTTAAAAAAACATAGGGAAAATTTACCAGCAATCCTCTCCAAGTTTTCGAGAGAAGGTCCTGCAACTAACCCCGGTTTTGTAGTTGTATGATTCTGAAACAAAAGATAATTTGCATTTTTACACTTCAACGGATAGAAACTTACGAACCAAATGAGAAAGCAGAAGAAATTACCCGTGTCCGTGAACTAGAACCAGAGCTGGAACCAATCTGAGGATACTTCAGAACTGTCCAGTCAAATACATAATCAAACTGATAACCTGCCATTGACAATGAAAATAAGAATTATGAAAGCAGAGAGACAAAGATTATTTGCTTGAATAAGAAATGTGCGATAAGAACCTTCTCGAATAAACAAGTCGCGGAATAGCCTCTTAAGGTAAGAGTAATCAGGTTTGTCATCAAACCGTAGAGACCGGCAGTAACGGAAGTATGAAACAAACTCAGACGGTTGATTTTTACACAATACCTGTTAACATCAATGCTAAGTCATCAAAGCTAGAACTAATCCCAATAATCAAAGCTAAATGTCAAATTTTCAATACCTCTATGGGAGTTGCTACTTTCTTCTCACTAATTCTGTCATACTTCTGCTTCTTCGTCCCAGCTTTTAATCCCTGCCAGGGTAAGCTGAAACAAGTAATACAAAGAAAAAAAAGGTTTCAGCATTTGTGGAAAAGAGATACCAAAATTGAAAACGAATATCAAAGAAGAAAAGTTTAAAAGATAGGTATGGAAGCTGTAGACACTTACCTTCCTTTGAGGAAATACATAAGCACATAACCGAGTGCTTCCAAATCATCCCTTCGACTTTGTTCTTTAGAGACACCAACAAAGAAATATCTTATCAGACCACATAACGGCTGGAAATTGGATTATTAATAAATCCTATACTTACCAACTCCAAGGTGAGTGTTGACACTTGCATACCGAGCTGTTCCGGTGAGGTTTTTGTTTTCTCTGCCCCAAGATTTTATATTAAGCTACATCTATTTATCACTACTAATAAGCACAGTTGCTGGGAATAAGGAAAAAAACTTTACCTGTAGGGAATGTGCCTGTGAGTCTGAAGGTCTCTGTATTTCTTACCCAATCCAAAATCAATGATATAAACCTAAGGTATCGGAAAAAAGCAAGTACCTCAGAAGTTTAACCATAGGTCCATAACTATTTTCTTATATCAGCACATAGTTATACTTTTCAAGATATAAAAATCAGGCCAAATATCCTAAAAGAAGTTAATATTAAAGAGCAGTCACACAATTGATCCGAGATGGCACCTGATTTGCTTTGCGGCCAAGGCCCATTAAGAAGTTGTCGGGTTTAATATCACGGTGAAGGAAACCTCTAGAATGCATAAACTCGACTCTGTTAAGCTGAAACCATGGAAGGGTAACATTAAACATAGTTCTAGGTAATGGATGAAGCTATCTTATTCAAACCGAAGAAACTGCAAGATATGTAATATACTCACAAGTTGGTCCGCAAGCATGAGAACGGTTTTTAAAGAGAGTTTTCTGTTACAGTAGTTAAACAAGTCTTCAAGACTAGGACCTAGAAGGTCAATAACCATTACATTGTAGTCCCCTTCAACTCCATACCACTTGATGTTAGGAACACCAGCTTCAATTATATATATAATTAAAAAAAAGTCTGTCAAACTCGTCTTTGGCTTCTAGTGCTTGATTGAAACTACAAAACATGTTGACATAAAAAAAAAAAAAAAAAAAAAAAGAAGATGAGACTTACTTCCTCCTTGAAGGAGCATATACAACTTAGATTCATAGTGGAGTTGAGGATGCTTAGTTTTCACAGATTCCTGAGAATTGAATTGAAAGAAGAATGAGAAACAAAAAAAAACAGAGAAGCAGTATCAAATGGCCACAAGAAAGTAACAATTGCCATTAATATTTAACAAAAAAAAAATCATCATCATCAAAGTAAGCTTACGAGTTTGACAGCAACTTCTTCTCCGGTTTGAACATTAACACCTTCAAAAAAAAAATGATCAAACAATATAAAAAAACGTGAAAACATAAATAGAAGAATAAACAAAAATCCAGAAAAAGTCCTTAAAATTGTTGTTGAAAGCTACCTAGATAAAGCTCTCCAAATGATCCACTACCAATTTTCCTCCCAAGTTTAAATTTTCGACCAATGACAAGATCCATAATTTCACCGCAGAAATCGAACAAACCCACTCAGCCCAGGATTCGTCTTCCAATCCAACATTCCAAGAAAAAAGCTTTCAGAGATCCATAATTGATCATGCGGCAGGAAGGAATAAATCGAATCAAGGACAAAGGCACATGAGGAAAATCCGAAAAGAAATCGAAAAGGAAAGCGATGAATCAGGAACCGCCTGCTACAATTGACAGTTCATTATAGGGCCCCGCCCCCGATTCTCAATTTTAACGCCAATCGGTTGGCCTATGAAAACCCTAGTCTTGGATAAGATATATCATCATACTAATAAAACCAAAACCAAAAACAAAACAAAAACGTAAACTTTGCGCTGGCTTGGACCCAAAAATGTCGAATTTGGTTGAACAATACTCCTAATTCTATAACAAGGATGAAGATTCGGTAGTTTAAGAAAGGTTAATAAGAGATTTTTGTGACATTTGTCATTGCCTTTTCGGTTTTCTCACTCACTGAATTAGGACCATGCCAAACACGCCCTTCTTCTTTTTTTTTTTAACAGACTTAAATTGACATTTGTAGTTTCATAAAAGAGATATTTTTTACATAAGTATAATTCTTGATAATTATGGATAAGAATTACAAATGGTATTTTATTCTTTTAAATTTTAAGCAGAATGTTAATCCTACATAAGCTTTCTAATAGTTATTTGCATACATCAAATTTGGGCACAACAACAACTACCATATTTCCTATAATGAACTATAAATGTGTTGTCATACACGGATTTCAAACCTTGTTTTCCCAATCACGAATATATCAGTCTCCTGCGAATCTACTAGACGTGGACGAAACAATATCATATATTCTTCCTTATTACAAAACAAATAAAAAACAACTGAAACAAAATATTTGTTTTTTCGATACTTTTTTCCGTGTAAAACACCCTATTTTTAGATAATTCGCTTCTCAAACTGGGACTGAGCAAATAAAAACACTTGTAATCTATTGACATTTTTTGTTTTTTTCCTTTCACCTATGTAAATTACATGAATACGCAATGTATTGCAAATTACAAATCAGGGTTAAAAAAAACAAAGAAGAATAGTTATTTGGAAAGTCTCCATCTGTAGTGGGCATTTGTCGGCATTTACTTTAGTTTAGTACTTCAGCTCATGATTATTTCCGGTTTAATTTGGTCTACTTAGAGTTACATATATCTACTCAGACTCTAGGCGTCTCAGGTTGGGTTCCATTTCACGAGCCGTCGGATTCGAGAAACTCCGGTTTAAGGTCTGTTGCTCCGACTCCGATTCGCTATCTGTGAAATTGTTACAAAACGTAAAACCCGATTATGACTAAGAATAGAAAGGATATACGAGACACCTAAAACGCAGCGTCTTGTTGGTTTATTTTTGTTAGTATGAGAAATTATATCGTACCGAAGAGTGACTTAACCGATGGTCTCTTCGGTTTTGTCTCCTTTTTCTTCAATTCGGCTGGATAAATGTAAACCGGAACATCAGAATTTCGTTTCTGATATGATAGCAAATTGTTTAAAGCATTTAACATCTACAAAAATTAATTATACCTATCCCGGGAACTTGATAATCGTTGACGATTTCGAAGTTTTTGTATGTGTAGCCGACAAAATTTATGTCCTTTGAAGATAACATCTGCAGACAAAACACAAAGGGAAAGAGTGTGAGTGAAGTTACGAATATATATATATATATATATATATATATATATATATATATGTTATTATTAGAGATGTTTTTATTTTCTTTATTTAAAGTGTACTTGGACTTACTTTTCTCCATGGCCCTGTTCTAGAGGGTGCTTGAGTTTGATTATCTTCCTAACCATATGGATTGAAATAAAATAGAAAATCAAGGAAATTGATAGAGTAATTAGGAATTAGCCTAAAGCAATGTGAAAAAAAAAAAGAGAAAATGAAAACCTCATCGAACTTCTCAAAGTTTTGAGTATCCAAATCGTCGTTGACTTCAGGAATAAAAGCAGCTTCCATTTGGTAAATCTTTTCCCATTCTACACCTTCGAACCAAGGATGTGCCTGCATGCCACATCCATCCATTATCCGTATAGCTATTAATTAATGTGACATTTTGTGGAATATTTGTAGACTTATAATATCTATAGATTAAAAAATTCAGCTTGAATTATTGTAATTCTTATTCTTACTAGAGAATGATATAAAAGAAGAGAAAGATACCTTAATTTCGGGGGCACCAGTAGAACCGAGTCGTTGATTAACGCTACACAAAAGCTTACCAACAAGATCTTTAGCCTCTCGTGATAGCCTTGCTTCTTCAGGGAACTTCAAATGTGTTTTCCAATTTACTATCTGATTTTGATATGAATATAAATACATAAAAGTCCATTGAAAATAACGTCATTAAAAATTTGATTATTATTAGAAAAAAAAAAAAAAAAAAAAGTTGAACCTTTCTACAAGTAGACATTGGGTCGTCAGAGTAAAACGGAGGATACCCAACAAGCATCTCGTACATTATTGCTCCTAGTGACCACCTACACAATTATTTCAAAACTTTTTAATGACTTTGAATTTATTTATTTCTGTTCTTTACTAACCAAATAAAAATATAGACACGTGTGAGCAAAGGGGACACACTAGTGTACGTACCAGTCACATTCCATGCCGTATCCTTTCTTTAACAAGACTTCAGGTGCAATGTAGTCTGGTGTACCAACGGTTGAGTAAGCCTGCAAGTATAATTGTTACACCAAGAACCAATTACGAGTGCAACAATAAAAAAAAAAAACAAAAAATCCGATTATGATTAGAAACTGAAACCATACTAAACCGGAGTGTGATAAGGAGTGAGTACATACAAGCATTCTTCGATTCTTTTGCCAATGTTGCAACTGTTCTTGCTGCGATCGTTTAGGAGGGGTTGATACGCTCTCTTCTCTCTCTGAACCTCCTACGTTACCCGAAGTTCCAACCGAGAAATCTTCTCCTTCAATCACACTACAATCCAATGGCTTACATAGTCCAAAATCAGACAACCTCAAATGTCCATATCTATCAAGCAACAAGTTATCCGGCTTTATATCTCTGCATGCAACAAATCCATCTCAACTTAAAACACATATATATATATATATATCTTTGTTTATGATCAATATTAATAATGAGTAATAAGATCCAACCTGTGGATATAGTTGCGTTTATGGATAGATTCGATAGCGAGAACGGATTCAGCAACATAGAACCTAGCTTCATCTTCACTTAAAGTGTCTTTCCTCATCAGAAGAGTCATCATATCGCCGCCAGGCAAGTACTCCATTATCAGGTAAAGATACTCATTGTCTTGAAAAGAACAGTAAAGCTTCACTATGCAGTTACTGTCTACTTCTGCCAGTAGATTCCTCTCGGATCTTACATGCTCCACCTATATATACATTTTCAAACTTATAACTAAATCCCTGAAACCCCGAAAATGTGGTGCAGAACATTATGTAACCTGGCCTCGGCGAAGCATTTCTGATTTCTTGAGTTTCTTCATAGCAAAAACATGGCTTGTGTTCTTCTCTCTAACAACTCGAACCTGAATCAATCAATGTGAAGTTTTGTTTTTTTTAGTATTTCGGTCTTTTATTAGGATATGGTATTAGAATATTGTTATGAGTATACCTCTCCAAAAGCTCCTTTACCGATCATAGTTAGGAGTTCGAAATCATCAGCACCCATTTTATGCCTTTGGAGTCTCATGTACTCTGTTTCTTTCTTCTCAAGAAACTTTAAGAGATTGTTTTGATCTTCTTCGCATACATCTGCATCTGCTAGCTTCTTCTCAAGCGTTGTTCGTCTGCCATTTTTATATTTTTATATATCAAGAATCTAATATTCTACATTACAGAGAAAATAGCCCTAAACTCACACAAATATTTTCTCTTTAAAACTTTTATGCAAGAGTTCATGTAGGTTTTTTTTGATAATTTTAAGCGAAAGTGTGTAGTTATAGAGTGATAAATAGTATTTTCGTGATAATTTCAGTATATATAGATAAAGATATGATACCTCTCTTTCCTCTCGTTGAGGTTCTTCATCTGTTCCTTGTAATGATTCTCAATGTATTGCTTCGCTGCAGCAACTTTCTGTTTGGTTGTATTTGAGAGTGCTTCTCCGTCTCCGCCTAGTGGCGGAAGTTTCGTCGCCGTCTCTGTTTCATTTTCTCCGCCGGGATCGGTGGTTTCTTCTGTCCCTCCGCCGTAAGCGCTACCGGAGAACATATCATTTTTCCGAGGCTTGTCACGTGGCTGAAACTTGTGAAACCAACTTCTTGCAGAATCCATTTTTTTTTATTCTTTTTTTATTTTAACTTTGACCTACAAAAGAAAACAAAAAACGATGAGATTACTTAAACGAATTAAGAAATTATAAATTCGAAGATTTTCTTATTGAGATTTTTTAACGAACCCTAGATTAAAAACTGATTTCCAGAATTTTTTAAAGCAAATAAGATGTTTGAAAATCAGATAGAAGCGGAAAGGTCGGAGATAAAGATACGGTTGCCTAAAATATTTTTTTTTTTTTTTTTTTTTTTGACGTCAACCTAAAATATTATATTCAAAAGAAAGAAAGAAAAAAAAAAACAGAGTTGCAGAAATTGAAAGAAGGAATTAGAATGGGGAAAAACAGAAAATGTCGGGTTACCGTAGAAGTTTGAAAGCGATTTGATCTTATAGAAGACGACGAGGTTCTTTATTTTCTACAATTCTCCGTCTTATTTTCTTCTCCCTTTTTTTTTTTTTTTGTATATTAATTTAGTTGGGAATAGTTTATAAAATTAATTGCTTCTGATATGTTGACGATGGACAATTAATTTAGCGGTTGTCTCTAATTTCTACGCACTAGATTTTCATTTTCCAAAAAGTTTCACTAAAAACTTAAAACAAAATAGATAGTATAACTGTTGATCTATATTCTAATTGTATCACTAGGCGATGTGATCCTAGTTAAAAGTTCAAACCTGTGGATTCACATTGTTAAAACCTCCACCTTAAATCGTGTAAAATAAAATCAACCGTTAAATTCGCTGTCAAATTATGGTTCTTTCGTTATTTTTCTTGGATCGAATATACGAGCATCTATTCGATATGAATAAATTATATTTTCCAACATATTACATATTATTGGTCTAGTAAGAGTAAGTCTATGCTTAACCGTATTTACATATATTATTAGCACATTTCCATGAAGCGAATGATTTTTGTATTGGGGTGGAGGGTTTGGAGAAGAAGAGACATCAAAAGGAGATGAAAAAGTCTGAATAAATAATATCTTCTACTCCACTACTTAAGTTACCAACAGAATCATTTTATAAGCATTATGATGTTGAGATCTCAACCTATGCAACTTCAACACATAACTCTCTTCTTCTCTCGTCCCCAACCAAAACACACACATTCATGTCTACACCAACTTCCCCACATAAACTAATTCACCAATAACTACTCACTCAATCACCAACTCCAGATTTTGCTCCATCAACACCACATTTTGTCAGTAATCACCATATAACATCTTAGATCTTGAGCTTGTCATGTTTGACAAATTGATATTCTATTCGGTTCTGTTTGATTACAATGAAAATACTCAAATTATATTCTCTTTCTTTATCTTAGAAATTAACTTCAGAGAAATCCAAATTTGGTTCCCAAAATCAGAAGTATTGGACTATGTATTTCTCTTTTCTTACAAACAAGGCTTAATAAAACACCAGCCAAAGTCTTATAACTGCCAGTTTTGTCTACTCCGGCCAAACGCTGATCAGTTTATCGCCTGTACCGATGTCGTTTAAAGTTAAAGTACAGATGTAGAATCCCACGCTCGAACGTGCACTTGAAACCTTTCTTATGAGAATACTCCCATTCTTTATTCACAATCCGGAACGCCTGAAAAAGCCAAAAATTAAAAATTAAAAATTGCTCCCAAGGATAACACGAGAGGCACTGATGAACCACACCGTAATGGTTCTGGCACTTACAATGTCTTCATAAGGCGGACCAGCATGGAACCGGATCATACAAGTTTCAGCGCTTGTCCCATCTTTTTCGATAGTGTAAATGGGAGCCTTAATCTTGTCTACTAAATCTGGGTAGAAGATGTTAAACTTGTACCCTTGAACGATTTTCGGAGGCGGGTTATCGTGATCATAGTGTGTTTGGTTATACTTATTCCATTCGTAACCCGTGTGAACCCGATTGAAATACTTCGGTTTTCTTGGCCGGTACTTGTCATGCCACCAGTATACCTGAAGATGAAAAACTTGGTATTTTGTACCAAAAATTGAAAAGTTGCAGGTAGAGAAGAGTTTAATAGCGCGAGGGGTACCTCAGAATCAAGGTTCACTTCAGCATTAGAGCCAAATATGGCATCACCTTCCTCCATGGCTCCCATTGCTTTCAGTGCTTTAAACTCCAAGTTATCTTCTACAGGTGCTGGTTTTGAGACCATAGCTTCTTTAAGCCGCTTCTTTTGTTTCTCCACCACAATCATCCGTTTCATTTCCTGTTACAGCCGCAATCACATTTTAGGTCAGCAAAAGCATCAACTACTATAATTCATGGGCAAAAGTCAATTGCAGGAACTGTTAAAGAGTACCAGTAGCTTCTTGTCTTCCTCGGGATCAATTGCTTCTTCACGATCATCACCGTGCATGAGCTCTGGCGAAAACGAACCCGCAGCTTCTGCTGCCACGTCAGCTTCTTCTTCCTCTGCAATAGGCTCTGGAGAATATGCTTCTTCAGCATCTGAAAGATTCATACCATTTATTTCCTCCTCATTGTCTTCCACCACATGATTAACATCTAAATCTTCTTCACCCTCCGAATGTTGCTCGAGGCGATGTAGATGTCTCCTCAGCATCTCACCGTGTATTTCCTTCAAGCAAGCCTGTGAAAATGAAGATAGTCAGTGAGTACGCGAAAAACAAAGCCTCTCTTTTCAAAATCCAACACCTCCAAGATCACCCGCAAGCAAATACCTTTGCCTTGTATATATCTAGGCGTTTAAGAACCGCTTCCCAATACTCTACAACTTTCGCTGTCCCAGAACGCAGCTGCGACTCAATATCTAACTGCAGTTCTACAAGCTCCGTGTGGGTCTTCCCATCAAGAAGGTTTCTCACATCAGCTTCAACACCAGCGTGTAGTCCCCTCTCTTGAGCAAGCAATTCTGCAGGAGGTTCCTCCCCTCTAACTCTAGCTCGATCAAGAGCATCCCTTTTACGAGCTTCAGCTAACTCCCAATCACATACCACAATAAGCGCCTGAAAGAATTCAATGGTAGTAAGCACACATATTTACTCATATACTCATATACAAGAAAAAAAAATGCCAAGAAACAATCAAAAAGGAGACAACAAGAGGGTCCATAGAAATTCTTCCAATTGCATTGAAATTCCATACATGCATAATCACTTTAAAGGCATGAATACCTTGAATGCCAAAAGTGAGACTCAGTTGTAGAAAATACCTCCCAATACTGAACGCGTGTTGGAGTTGCCCGATCCAAATCCAGATACATTTTGATATCATCGCGAAGCTCTTCCATATCTTTAACTGTGAGTCCCTGCATCATGCACGTCAGGAGAGGATACGTCAATATCAATAATAAGCATCACAACTCTTCTTTATTCAACAAAAGAGAACTACACACTAAACAACATAGAGGTTGTACACTAAACAACATCTCCACTCTCGATCTCAAAAGCAGAGCATTCTGAAATCATTCTCGCATTCTGCTTCTCCTTCTTTTAATCATTGTACACTTAACAACATAGAGGTTGTGTATGCTAAATTGCTGAACTGGAAATTCAGCCAAATTCCTATAACTAGTTTTCTTTTAGATAGTTCTCTTATACATAGGTTAATAATAGAAACCCAGAAAAGCTAATCAACAGAGATGCTATCTCAGCGTCTAACTTGCTAATGACTTACTTGCAGAATAACTTATCTTATCTCAAGCTTCTTCCCTCTCTACTACTATCACAACCCAACTGATTCCAAAGACTGAAAATGTTCCGATAAAGTATAGACCTAAGTGAAAAAGCTTCATAACTTAAAACACATTATGGTTTTCCAATTTAACATAATCTTTATAACTACCTTGAAAACCATGTAGGGTTCACTGAGCTCGATATCCAAATCATCTGAACCATCCAAGTGCTTGCAGAGGACATCGATTGGCTTCAGTCTACCTTCACGTAATCTGATCTCTGATCTCACCTTGCTTTGATCGAAATGGAACTGTAGACCAAGCAGATAAATTAAGCAACGTACACCAAACCAATGTAAAAGAGAAATTAATAGCAAAACCAAATAAAACATGGTAATACCTCTTCCTCTTTCTTCTCCCAATCTTGGAACTCAGCGCGAGCGCGTTCTCTAGCCAATAATGCCTGCAGTAAATAAATTTTTTTAGTTCAGTAGCTATACAGTATTAATAAAATTAGAGAGACAATTGGCTAATAAGAAATTCAATTGTAGCCATCCCTCTGGACCAAACAACTTTGTGAAAGAGTTACGTTCCATTTATTTTCAACATGAAATAGAATATACCATTTCTTCCTCATGACGAGCTTTCTCCACTGCTCTCTCTTCTCTCCTCTTCTTAACCTTTTCAACCTCCGTCTGCGCATTGAACCCAAGTGCTTAAGGCATAAACTAGAAAGCTCATTCCACCAGACAACATAACAAATAGTTAAAGCGCTTTTACTTAATCAGTAATACTTATTATACATACCATCCTTTCCCTGTGTCTTCTCTTCTCAGCTTTAACGGAAAATTCGTCCAGGGGTACTCCACGGTGAACATCTTTTTCAATCTTCTTCCGCCACACAAATCTGACATTAATAGAATTCCATGCCATGAGAATTGTAGACTCTTAAAAACCAGGTTACTCACGAGTATCTTCTGAATTAAATCGATTACAAATATTCAATTTAAGTAAACTTTAACTACCAATTTTCAAAATTTGTACAACAAGGAATGAACATATAATCTATAGTTCTCCTACAAGCCACTCTAAAATTATACCACTAAAAGTCAGAGACAATAATCATCTACCATAGTCTTAATAGTGATTCACTTACGTCTCAGTGAGGTTTGAATCCCCAAATGGGTTTGAATCATTGGAGTAACCAGACACTGACTGAGTCTTCAATTTCTTTGCTGCCCGTAATGCCTACAATGAATTAAACAAGTAGCATAAAGTTAGCAACCACCTTCAAACACATACAAAGTAACATATAACAAAGAAAAAGAAAAATACCTTCTTCTGAGCCTTTTTGGCTAGATACTCCTTAACTTTTTCCTCCGAGTAATTCTGAGATGAAGATCTCTTCTTACTCTTCCGTCCACGATCGCTGTCAGAGGAGTCATCACTTGAGCTATGGCGCCGGGTGCGACGACGACTACTGCTGCCTTTCCTCCTCCTGCAACTCCTGGGTGGCGACAAATCATCTGAACCATCCGAGTCAGAAGTGTAAGAGTCGGACTCGGACTCAGACTCGGATTCATCTCTCCTCTTCTTCTTCTGCCTTGTATGTCCATCTCTCTTATCTCTGTCCAACATCAAACAAATATTCAGAGAGAGTCCCTACAAACCCTAATAACATTCTCCATTAAAACAAACATATACATAGACTTGTGAATCACAGATGGGCTTAAAGTGCAATAAACAAATATTTAAAGAGGATTAGGTTGTTAACGCTTACAGGTTACGAGCACGAGCATCTAATTTCGCATCTCTGGTCTCCGTAGTGTCCATGCCTAACGAACATCAAATAAGAAAAAACCCAAGAGTAAACACCTGACTCTGAAGAATATGAAGAAATCAGAACGAATATAATTAACCAGAGACGCGATTTTACGTACCTTCAGGTTCGGAAACCGTGTCGTCGTCTCTCTTCTTCTTCTTCGCCATGGCTAGGGCAGTCGAGGAAACAAGACTACGGAACAACCGACTTTAAATTTCAGCTCAATTTCGATCAATTTCGGGTCAGTTTATTGGGCCTATACTTTTTGTTATAAGCCCATTATATCAATAACTTTTTTGGTTTTTTGGCTATTAACTATCTTATCCTCTAATATTAAACGAAAAATATTGATGCTAATGTTTTGCATTTATTTTTCTTATTATTTGCTTCTTCTGGTCAGCTTATTGTTTCTACTTCTTAATTCAGAACTTTTAATAATATAATGTATTAGTTTCTATCTTAGATAATACCACTTATGTTGTGCTTTAGTGGATAAATTGCTTTAAGCATAGTCAGTCGACAGGTACATTTTGTTGTATAGTGAGCAATTAGAGCATAACAGCTAAACAAGACAAAACAAACACAAAATGAGAAGTGTCCATATTCAAACCGAAGATCATATGTATAGGACAATGATCACAACGGTAATCACCAATCATCGGTAATAAGCCATGTGTCTTGATGACCTAAAAGGAGAGTTATCGAATGGAGATGGTTTCCATGCTGCCACAGGCTTCTTCACCTTCTTCTTCTCGAGTTTGATTTCAGAACGGAGCCAAGATTCTACCACGGAGAGGAGGTTGGGTGAAGTTTTCAGTTCATCGATATCTGCCATTTTTGATGAACGTTTCAGCTCACCATCCTGAATGTAGGCCAAATCTGTCGCCCATGTCTCTAGCCCGTCAAATATGTGAGTTGCGTATACAATTGTAGCTCCTCTCTGAGTTAATCAATGTTATAAACAAGTCAAAGATCATGCAATCATCGACACTATAGAAACAGATACAAGTTCTGTTCTTTCCATATTAAACGTCTTGATACAGGTAGGTATTGAGACTAATACCTGATCACATTCTTGTTTGAAGAATTCCAGCAAATCCATCCTTGCAACGACGTCAAGGTCAACAGTGACCTCGTCGAGTAGTAAGACCTGTGATCACACAAACTCTGTTGGTTAAAGCCAGATGAGAACATGACTGACAAATGATCATGTGAGATTTTAGAGTTTTACCTTGAATGGATGTAAGAGTCCCATGCATATCTGCACTCGCCGTTTCTGCCCATCAGAAACCTTATGCATACGCCAACCAAGATTGATATCAAGAAGATCAATCAATTTTTCTCTTCTCACGGGGTCAGTTCCTTCAACTAGTATGACAACAAAATGAAAAATCTCCTTCAGTATAAGCCTGAAAAAGGATATTATATCTAAGGCAGAGAATATCACCTCCAAATATCATATGTTCAGCTGAAAAGTCTCCTTGGAGAGGAACCTCACCCTAAAATATAGCAGAAGCAAGAAAGTAGAGAATCTTAGATAGATTAGTTACTCTCTAGGCAATCAAATATCTGAAAGATGTGACAAAAAGCATGAGAAATGGAAGCAGAAAGAAGAGTGTAAGGGAGTACTCACAGCTGAACCAACGGTTTTACTCCATGATCCTCCAAGATAAGACAAGTCACCACTGCAAACAAGTTGAGTATCGTGGAAAGCTGAGCGGCTCAGAACTTGTACAACGTTTTTTCCTCCCACCATATGCTTACCAGCCAGAATCTTCAATAAAGTGGTCTTGCCTGAACAAACATTTTCAAAATATTGAATCGTTGGGCAGAACATAAACCCATAATTTTAACATGGGTTAGGACTTGGGAGTAATTTGTATGGTAACAGAAAGTGGGAAGCCGAACTCAACCAAGACTTTTAAAATCCCAACTCAAAAGAATCTTAAGATGGGTTTTGTAATTGCAGAGAAACAGGTTCAAAATTCCAAACAGTGAATAAATCAAGATGTTCGAATCGCTAATCCAGAACCTAAACCCAGATTCAGATCTATAGAAACCAAACGAAAACTTATAAAAAGGAAAATCCTGAGTACAAATCGATCATCGTACCAGATCCATTGGCACCAACTAGAAGGCAGCGAGATCCAGCTGGAAGATCGAGGTTGAAGTCGAAGAATATAGGATCCTCAACTTCGTATGCGAACTGCATACCGCTAACTCTAATGGCATCATCACTAGTCGCCGTCGCATCTTTCTCCGCCATTTTTCCCCGTCTCAGAGAGCTCAAGAGGTCAGATAGTAGTTGGTGGACCGACCGACTAATCAACGGTCCTTTAAATATGTTTCGTTCAACATTAGATCCACGTAACACCACTAGATATTCGCCACGTCATGTAACAACTGAATCCTCTCCGTCAGATTTTCTCAGTAACTGTTTTTTTCCTTCTAATTCGCTCCCACGTCAGTATGCTGGTCATCCCAATAAAACGACGACATATTGTGCGGACCGAAGAGTGTTGTTTTGTCTATCATTTGCTTGAATTTTATTTTTATCATGCAATATTCTTTCAAAATTGGGATATGCAAAAACGTAGAAAGATTACTTCATTTATAAAATATATAAAATCTCATGAACCAGATGTAAACAAAGATGATTTGAAAACAGTGGTGGGATTACAAAGAAACATACATCAATTTACCAGTAACATACAATATATATTAAGAAAAAGAAAAAAAACCTCACATTGATGTTTGCCATTGGTGTCTAGTGTCTCTGCCTCTATGTCCCTTGCTCTCTTGTCACAGGACGGGTTAACAAGAAGATGAAGCCGGACGGGTCCAAGCACTTAAATCTTAGGCTCTGTCAATCAGAAAGCTGCCCAACCTGATGCAGCTCCTGTCGACTTGGTTGATCCTGATCCAGTAGTTGAAGGAAGGTTCTTCTGCAGAGTACACCGAAAACCAATAATTAGGTATGTCTTAAGAGAAGAATTTTTAGAACAGAACAGATCTAATATCACTGTTCTTTGTTGATTCCAATGCAATTAAGAAGACCAGGTTTGTTTACCTTGAGCTGAGATAGATCAGATAGAGGCTCGTTCCTGCGTCTTGTGTTATCAATTGATTCCTTGCAGCCATCAGATGCAATCCTTGAAGTGACAGGATCATTTGGAGGAGGCGGTAAAGAAGACCTGGTTTTTGTAGCAGCATTTGGTGGTGGAGCAAGTGCTAAAGGTTTAGGCTTCCCATTTCCTGAAAGAGCAGCTGAGAGCATCCCAGTGCCATTTGTTGTTGGTTTCGGCTTCACATTGATTCTTATGGTTTCACCTTCCTTGAAACCCATCAAAAAAACAATAACAATGTTTTTAGGTTCTACTGATTTCCAATGGTAAGATGGAGTTTGGCATTGCCAAGATATTGATTCCAAAGTTAAGAATCAGGAACATAAACTAATATGAGCACGAAAAACTCAACAAAATCAAAAGGGAAGGGATGCTAAAACAAAATTGTGACTCTGAAACATTTATGAAGACTAAAGTAGCAAACAACGAAATTTAGCAGCATCAATTTGATTCCACAACTTATAACTTGAGAAAGAAAGATACTAATTAGAACTCCAATAACGTCAAAAACCAGTCTTTTTCTAACTAAAGACTGTAAGCTAAAAATCTGGTCGTTCATAGTAAGTATGAAGTTTAGCAGAATAGAAAACTTTGAGATTCTGTCAATTATGCAACGAAATATTGATCAGAGCTCAAGTGATCAGAAAACATGAACACAAACTCAAATAATTGAAGCTGGTGATATCTACTCATCCTCCTCCTAATCTCTGCACAGAATATAAAAAAACTACATGGACATATTGACTCAATGACCAACCAATATTCAACTATAGCCTACCAACAAGATAAGATCTTTGCAATGAGAATGATACGACAAAACTCATCTAAATCAATCAAATTCGTTTTGGAGAATAGATCTGAAAGCTTCAATCCGGTTTCTCCAAGTTATAAGATTACGCATTGATCTTAACTTAATTCCAAAAGCTTAATGAGAACAGATCAGCTTTACCTTCAATCTATGATTAACGGCAGGATGAATATCAATATGATTGTCGCTCTCACTCGTTTCTCCCGTCTCCTTCTCTTTCTCCCTCCTTAAGTACTTCTCGTGATCCGATAACGCCACATTGAAATCAAACGCCTCGTTCCTCTCAGCGAAACCTAGCCCGATAAATGCATACTTCCCTCTCCCGTCATCGATCCTGAGAACGAAATACCTAGACGAATCCAGAGACGGCTCCACGGAGTTCTCTCTCCGGCCTGGATCCACGAAACAAGCCGCGAATAGATCTCCGGAATTCGAATCTTCCAGCCGGATCTCGCATCGATCTTTGCACGATACGACGCGGAGTCGACCAGACCAGATCTTATCGGATTGAAGCCATTCGCCGCACTTGTATCCGCCGGATGTGGTTCGCGGTGGGATCTTGTACACCGACACCTCACGCACTACCAGAAGTGTATGCTCGAATGACTCCTCTTCCTCTTCTTCTTCGAACGACATCGGAGTTTTTCTGAGAAATATCTGCGATCTCAGAGGCTCAGACGAGTTACGGAGAAAGACGTGTGTGATCGTTGCGGACTTTGTTTGGAAGTTTTACGAGACCGTAACCTTTATTATTTCTTTTTTATTAGTGTTATAATTATCCTTAAAAGGGATTTTAATTTAATATACTCTATAATCATACTTAATCAACGTAATCATTTAAAGGAAAGATGTATGTGAGTGGGATTTTTTTAAATTTGAAAAATCGGGTTCTGTCTTAAACGTATAGTTTGACAGGAAAATACAAATGTAACATTTTAATTTTAATTTTCTTTATATATCAAACACTTTATAATAAACTTTAAATATTTGGAAAGTTGGTTATTACGATTCACATCTTTATTTATTTCACTGACTGGAAAATCTAAAAAAAAACATCAAAGTAAGTAAAAGCAAAAAGCTTAAGAAGAAGAGGTAGATGACATAGCCAACATTGTCTCTTGCTGGCTGAACTTGATCCTCGTGGCTTCTTCTTCAGGCACTCCATACGCTGCTTTGATCACATCCATAGGAACCGCTCTCAAGTACGATGTGTCGCCGCTGAGTGTGTTAATGTAAGCGTGATCGTTTGTCTTGAACGATATCCATTCGAAACCGGTTTCACCAGCGGTTTTCCCAACCATAAAGCCCTGTGGAATTACAAGGACTTGGCCTTGTCCCACTTGATCATTGTACACGGACTCACCATTGTCATCCACCACTTGTATCTTGGCTTGACCACCAGTGACGTATAGAACCGTGTGCGCGTTTGCGGTCCATTGCGGCAACACCATTCCTCCCTATATCCACCAAACAAAAAAAAAGGAATTATATAGCACAGAACAAATTATTTTGCTTTTTATTATTAGGGAGTGGATACTTACGCTGTAGAGAACGCCTCTAACGGCGTTAAGTCTCACTCGACGTAGAACAGGGAGATTGAGGCTGTCAAGAGTGCTGATTCTTCCGGCTCGTGAGCTAAAAAAGTCACTACGTTCTGGATCGTCAATGTTCTCTTGAAGCCTCGCCGTGCAATACGTCTCTTCGATGCCATTAACAATGTCATCTTGCTGCCATTGTCGTGGCGGGTTAATGACGAAATGGAGCGGACCGTTTACGCGGACTACGTTTCCTTTGTTGTTCTTCTGGTTCTGTAGTTGCTTAGCTGTCTCAATGGGGATTTTGAATGCTTCCGAGATTATGTTTGGGTCCAAGCCACTGAAAGCGTTGTTGCCTGATGGCCAGGTTAATGGTTGTTCTTCTTCTCGCCTTAAGCTCCCGGCTATTTGGAACATCTACATATATGAAGGGTTCACAAATTAAGAAATTAGATATGTATGAATATTCAAACAGACTAATGTTATTATAACTCTCTCTATATATGATTGTGCTAGCTGCATATAGTTTGCATGCAATATAATTTTCGAATTTCTTGAAATATATTAATAATACCCTTGGGCTTTGGTCAAGCTGGTTTTCTCTATTGGTGACATCAAGAACCATGACAATGACGACATCAGAATTGCCGCGGTTGTACCACCACTGTGATACACCGGCAAGAGAAGCAAACACATCTCCTCGCCGGAAATTCTCCAACTTTTGGTGCATGTCCTCAAAACGTCGAGGCATGTCTTCTCCACCAGATAATCCTTCAACTTCTTGATAAGTCTCAGGACAACCAGAAGCAATCGTCCCCATCACTCCTTTTCCTGCAAACAATTAAAATAAAAGACACACTTTTTGAGATTTTTAAAATAAAAATCAAAGTTATGAAAGAAAATAAATAAATCCTATTGGTATGTTACACAGAAAACAAGAGATCAATTTTTTGATTTAAAAGAAAAAAAAAACAGAAGTTTTAAGTACTAAATTTTTAAAAATAATTCATAAATTTAAAAGCTAGTTATGTGTTTTTGTTTCTATCTAATTACCTTGGACAACGTAAGCGAGGGCAGGTGGGCTAAAGAAAGAGGGCAAGAAAATGGAATTGGGTTCAATGGTGATGCGAGCCACCGTTACACCGGCGCACTGGAGCTCGGGGCTCATGTGGTCCCATACTTCCATCTGCCCAGCTTCGAACTTGATCGCCTGAGCCGGGCGGAGGCTGTTGATTAGGCTGAAATGACATGCGTTTAAAAATGGCATCTCTCGCTGGCGTGCTTCGGCGCCGTGGAAGAAGAGGAGAAGTGAGAGTGAGACAACGGAGAGAAGAGAAAGCTTATTCATTTTCTTTGTTTTTGTTTTGTATATGGAATTTAGAGAAGAGTCGTAGGAAAAATGATATTTAAAGGTGGTGATTGGGTTTTACTATGGTTGCTCTCAAATAAAAATATGTTTTTTTTAGAAAGCAGACTTTACAATTAGGACTCGTACCCTTTTCGGAATCGAGATAAAGACACAGATTTTACTATAAGGAAATTTCCTTCTCGAGCTAAATTTAAATTTGAGTTTGTTACATTTTAAACCTAATTTAATTACTATTCAAATATAATAAAATGTTGAGTAATACCATAAGAGAATAAATAATATCATCAAAATCCAAAACGTTGTTATATCTTATGACTGATCATATGGTATAAATCTAATTATGAACATAGGTAGATCCACAAATTTAAGATTAATTGATCAATACTCTCGAAGAAGTGACACATTGTCATAAGAATGGCCACAAGAGTCGCACTGCATGGCGATTGTCACGGTGTATCCTAACACATCATATTGTCATGTAGGCCAAGTGTCGCCACGTACATTCATTATTCAATGGATATGAAAAAATAAAAATAAAAAAATGTTCAACTACGATAAGGAACCAAAATTTAAAAGAACGAAAAAAAAAAACTACAACGAACTAAGACAATGCGAAAACAAATCATTTATGTGAAATCAAATGATATATATAATCTAAGATTCTCTTAGTTTTCACATCATTTAAAAAAAAAACTTGACGCTAAAATTCAATTTCAAAACAACATCGTTTATGCTAATTTCGAACCATGTAAAGTTTATTTTAAATGTATACAGTTTTGAAATATATTAAACAACAACAAAAAAATTATAAAATTTAACGTTAAAGTCAAATTTTTTAAACAATAAGAAAATAAATTAGACTTATAAAATTTTTAAAGATCAAATGATAAATTTTAAATTAATATGTAATTTTTTTAAGAAAAAAATCTATAACTCAAAACAAAAATGTGAAAGCTAAAAATCCACCTAACAACAATATAAAAACAAGTTAACTACCAAATGACGAGATCCAAAAATTCAACTAATTTTCATCTTATTTTTGTAAATTTAATATCTATGTTTTCATATTAAAAAAAAAAACAGAAAAACAGATTTTAAAAGTTTTTAAAATAAGATCAAAAACTTGAATGTTAAATCTACATAATGATGTGAATACAAGTTGAGAATGTGAAATCTCTAATGATCAAATGACGGGATCCAAAACCCGATTAGTTCTCACCTCATTTTATAAATTTATTATTCAAATTTCCAATCATTTTTTTAAAACTTCTAACTTCAAAACAAAAAGCTTGAATCTTAAATTCACATAATGATATGAAAACAATTTGAAAATATGGAATCTCTAATGATCAAATTACTAGGTCAAATGACAGGATCCAAAACCCGGTTAGTTCTCGTCTCACTTTGTAAATTTAGTATCCAAATTTTTTGTCAAAATTTTTTAAAACCCGTAAAAACGAAAACTAAAACCTTAAAAAAAAAAAAAAAAAAAAAAAACAATAAGAAGGAAAGAAATAGACCTGACTATGGACGGGAGAGAGAGGCGGGAAGTGTAATCTGATTTCTTGATGGGCTGAAATTATTTTTTTATTGGGCTTTCGCTGATGAGACGACGGAGAAAGAGAGAGAAACTGCGATCGTGTTGTTTCCTCCAATTAACGTCAACACCAATCTGAAGCAAACAGAGACGAACTTGACAGAAAAGAGACTCGAGTAGCATCACCACCAATCTGAAGCAAACAGAGACCAACACGATTGAAAAGAGACTCGAAATCATGTTAGGGCTCGTTTCGAAGGAGACAATAGAGTTCTTCGAAAGAACCTCAAACCCATCTTCTGACGGCGAGTGACAATGGTGGGTCTATAACTTGATACGATTAAATTGCGACGAAACAGAAGAAGATTCGTCGAAGCAAAAGGAATTCGGATTTAAAAGCAGAGCCAAAAAAAAAAAGCGTGAAATCTCTCTCTATCTTACCCAAGTTCTCAAGCTCTGATCGTTGTGAAAAGAATATCGAATTTGGAAATAGGATTCTCAGGTTTCATGGTGAGTTTATATAGGAAGAGATTAGTTAATTTCCTTTTTTCTAACTAACTTAAAAATTGGAAAATCCCAATTTTCCTTTTTCCGTTTAACTTAAAAAAAAAAAAAAAAAAAGGAAAATACCAGAATAAAGCAGTTTTCTCGATCTTTCCTTTTCTTTTATTTTTTTTAGTTAAAGATTTCCTTTTCTGTTTTAACTTTAAAAAGGAAAATACCAGAATAAAGATTTCCTTTTTTTTCTATTAATCCACGTTTTCCAAATTATCTATCTTCTTCTTTAATAGATTCTTCCTCTTTATTCTCAACTGGATGAGATAACTCATTAAAGTTTACTCCAACAATTAGGTCTCTGAATATGCTTCAACCTTTAGACCCGATACACACTAATCCCTTCCTTCTTCTTTTTTTTATTTCAGTGGTTATGGCAAACCAGACATAAATTTAAATTACCTTAATTAAAACCCCCCAGTTTTAAAACATAAATTTAATTACTTATTTTTGTAGGCTGATTGCAATTTGCACATGTTTCTTCTTCTGCCACACCACAAAATTGGGACCAGAATTAAAGAAACTTGAGAAAATTCAAAAGAAGGTCAATTTTGCTTGAAAAAGCTTTCAAACCAGATAGTGTGAGTATCAAAATTTAGGTTTTAAGTGTGTATAGTGCGATTTGCTAAATTCCAATATTCTTAAATCTACCATAGTGATAGTAACGTTTATTCGATCTTAGAAAATGTAGCACTGGAAGATTTTATTCAGGAAGGTTTACATGTAGAGTAGAGAGTAGTCAACGATTAACTCAAAAACACAACAGTTCCTTTTAAAGCGTCCAACTTCTTCTGTACGTTATTATTATTTCTTATCATTACAAACCGTACCGAAAAGAACCATCAAACGTTGTTCCTCCACGAGCTTATCAAGTCTCGACCCTCGGCCTTCCACTCATCGAACCACCACTGCTAGAAGTCAGTGTGGTTTCCATCGTGTTAAACTTAACCCGCCTTGCTTCTTCAAGTGAGATCTGATAACCATTGGTTATAACCTCAAGTGGCAAACCTATCATGACTGAGGTACGGCCCGATAGTGTATTGATCTGTGCGTTTTCGTTTGTCTTGAATTCGATCCACTCGAACTTTTCGCTTGTGGCACGTTTCACGACCGAGAAACCTTGTGGCACGACAAGTAACTGCCCGCTGCCGAGCTCTTGGTCGAACACACTATCTCCGTTGTCGTTCACCATTTGTATGTGAGCCTTCCCGTTTGTCACGTACAGTGCCGCGTTTGCGTTCACGTTCCATTGCGGTAGCACCATAGCTTTCTGCGTTTTACTCAAATATACACAACCAAACAAACACAACAATTAAAATTTGTGGATTTTCAAATTGTTGTAAGAGGTATGGAGGATTCTCCCATATGCTTTTTTATCATTTTCTATTAAAAAAACTTTATAGATACATTTAATATTTTTTGAATATATTAAAATTATCCAATCAAAACCAAATATATTAATTTGACTTTCGCCATATAAATTTTTATTATCATTTTGAATATTATAAACAAATTACCAAAACCTAAATTTTCTCGAATCGGAAAATTTAACATTTTATCTTGCAAATTAAATATTTATGTCAGCATAATTTGAACTAAAGTTTGGAGCTTACGTTACGAATGGAACCGCGAAGAGCGCTAAGGCGGATATGACGGAGGATGGGAAGATTGTAGCTATTAAGTGTGCTTATGTATCCGAGCGACGGCTTGTACACGTCAGCACTCGACGGGTCATCTAGGTTTTCGGTGCATCGCATTGTGCACAAAGTCTCCTCTATACCGTTAGCTTGTTCCTGTGGTTGTTGGGGCCCGCCTTGATCACGTCTCAAGGGTGGCCTAATGACGCCAAAAGGACCCTTGACCTTGACGATGTTGCCGAGACTACCTTGCGGTTTCTGGAGCTGTTGAGCCGTCTCGAGTTTGATTTTATAGGCTTGAGCCAAGATCTCAGCTGTGAAGCCACTAAAGATGTTCTTTTGTTTCTTTTGCTCTCGGCCTTGTAGCCATTGCTGCCCTTGTGGGTTGTTTCCGGCTAACAAAAATGGCTGTAAACATGAATTTAAGTAATTATTTTTCTTCAAAGTGAAGCTACTTATAGGGATGTTGCCGTGGGTAAAAAAACCCAGCCCGACCCGAGCCCGATTTGAGCCTGCCTGTTTTAAGCCCGTTTTCGAAAAACCCAGAAACACCCGAAACCCGAATAAGACAACCCGAAAAAAACCTGTAGGTTTCGGGTGTACCCACGGGTACCCGGATTTTGTTTTTTCTTCTTTATATTTTTGACTTTTTGTGTAGTTTAATTGATGATTTATTTTTTTCCTTATATTAAATTCAATTATTACATTAAATACTTATTTTTATTCATCAAAAATCAAAATACAAAATAAATATATTTTAAAATATTTATTAAACTATTACATTTAGTTTTGCCCAAAGATAAACTATATATATATTTAAATTATCATATATATCAATATATCATGAAGTTATTATTTATTTAATTTCACTTAGTTTTGTTACTAGTCTTTTATTCTTCAATAACACAATCTCTAATAACAAAATACAAAAGAAAATTGTAGGAATTAGCATTAATTTAGGGATGAAACACAATTTTTTTTTCTAAAACAAAAACCCGACGGGTACCCATTACCCGATGGGGTAAACCCGAATAAAACCCGGGGTAAATAAAACCCGCCTGTTTTAAGCCCAGTTTTTTTTAACAAAACAAACAGGCCTACGGGCTCAATATTTTATGCGGGTTTCGGGTACCCGACGGGTAAAAACCCATTTTTAACATCCCTAGCTACTTAGCTAACGATTAACTAAAATCTGTGACTGGACTTACTCTAAGGTTGCGGTCAAGGTGGTTTTGGTTGCTAGCGAGATCGTAGGCTGAAACAAGAATAAGAGGCTCATCTCCATTGTTGTAGAACCATTGAGCCTGACCAGGTAGTGTTACTGTGGTGTCACCGCACCTTAGGTGCTCTACTTTCTGGTGCATGTCTCGGAACCCCTGACTTTGACCCTGACCTTCTCCAAACTGTCCGCCCGGTTGAATCACTGGCGAATCCATGAACGTCTCGGCGCATCCCGGAACTACTTTTCCCATTAGACCCCTTCCTATTTTTTTTCATCACATAACAAAACTATACTCAATTTTGTAAAAATGTAACTTTGTGATTTTTCAAATATAACTTAGGAATTAGGAGTAACGCACCGTGAACGACAAACGTGATTTTTCCGGTGTTTAAGAAAGTGGGCAAGTAAAGACCCTTAGACTCAATGACGAAACGTTCAAAGGCGAAGCCAGAGCAACGGAGCTGTGGTGCGTTCTGGTCCCAGACCTCGATGCGACCACCCTCGCTCTCGATAATTTGAGTCGGTTCGAGTGCATTGAGTTGATCGAGCTGACACTCGTTGGGCCATTGTTGGGCTGTGTAGCCATGGAAGAGGATCAAGAGTGTCAAACAGAAGGAGAGAATAGATGAGACTCGACCCATTTTTCTTTACTTTGACTTTGTGGGTTAAGCTCTTACTCTTGCGTATATGGTATTTAGCTATTTATAGGAGACTTGTTGTGCATAGGTTTTTTTAAAAATATATTCAACACCATATCTTTCTATTTATTTTTAATAAAGTAAAATGAAATTAATCGTTCTATTTTTTTATATATAAAAAAAAAGACCTTTTAAAATAGACAAATCACCGAGGTTTATACAAAAGGGTTTCGATTATTATCGAAAGCAAATAAAAACTTATATGTATTCGATCATATTTGATATGAATGTGATCAATTTTACTTCTGGTCTAGATTTAAGTATATGCATGTAAAAAGAGAGTATTTAAAATGTTTGTGATGAAATTGTTGTTTTAACCAATTTGTCGCTTCAGTTTAGTTCTGGTTATGATTTATTCAATAAATATGAAATCCAATCATGATTTTCGGCACAATACGGAAATGGATTACTACTAATCAAGTTTGTACATCAACCATTTTTCGGACGACATCATATTATTCTGTTTTTGTTTGCATTTCAAAATCGTTTCTTGTCTAGAGGGAGTTAGATCCGTCCAGAATTAATAAATTTTTTTACGAACAATACAATATAATTATTACGAATAGAGATGAGAATTAGTTGAGCTTATAAATGGAGGAAGCAGAGACACCTTTCAATTTGCATGGCTCCTGAAAAGGCATCGTCCTACACATTAGCAATTCAGCATCAAATATAGGTATTGGAAAACAGACAACGAGGAATAAAAACGACAAAAGAGTTAACTAATTATTTTATTTCTGTAAATATTAATGGATTAATTTTTGTTGTAGAACGCATTACTTCATTTTTAGCTTGTCCGAATAATATAAGTTTTAAAGTTATTAGAGGACAAGCTATAAAAGACAGAGAGAGTATAGACAGTAAAAGCGTGAGAACCACGTGACGTGATGATGTGGCGGACGCGACGAACGGCCGTGACGAGTGTATGGCTGCATGATGTTCAGGTGCCACCACTTGGATCCTTCTTTTTAAAAGAAAGTTTCCTTTATCGATTTGTTTCGTCTTCTTCTGCTTTGTAAAAGAACTCTCGCAAGAGCTTGGTAGCTTGAGTTTCGGCGTCTTGTTTTTAGCCGTTGACGGCTCAGTCATTTCGGGCTTCCGGTGAATTGCTTCCTTTTGTTTTGGTTTCCATTGTTTCGATCATTGCCGTCAGCAATCTTGAATCTTCATCAGGAAGGTGTCTTCTAAGAGAGAATTTCATAATCGTTTTATCACTTCATCGAATCGGGAAGCTTCACAGCTTTTGTTGATATTGATGGACTGATTGTTCTATGCTTTCATATTTTTTATCCTTTTTTTGGCATGAAACCATTTGTAGGATTTACAATATGTAACTCCTAAAAACTTTTCATTTTCAATGAAATATTTACATTCGTATCAAAAAAAAAAAAGAACTCTCGCAAGGGAAAACAAATCTAATGTTTATTTGCTCAACTCACTCTCGACTCTCGAGTATGTCGTGTAATCGTGTTAATTTTATTGCTCACGATTCCCAACATGTGTGGGCCTATTTAGAATTCAGCCCGTTAAAAGCACCTACTATTGAGGCCCAATGCGCAACTCTGTAGGGAACGAACTTTTGTTCTCCAACTGCGTGCCGTTTCATTTCAAGGAGAGACAGACAGCATGCGTTTTCGTTTTTTGTCGGGGAAAAATAAAAACATTTCTTTCGTTTTTGTGTGTCCTTTTTATACCTTTTTTATTATTTCTAGGTTGATTCCATGATGTAAGTTAGGTGTGCATTTGAATACATATTTTCCAACAAATTTAGGTATGTATATTATATACGCAAGATTACATTTTTGGTAAATCTGTCAATTGGTTTATATTCTTAATTAATGATTATGTGCAATTGTTAGTGATGAGGCAATATATTTAAGGGTCTTCCACTCTCCCACATGCCAACTTGCGTTTCCCAGCTGTCACTTATTCAGCTTGTCCACTCATTTTGTTCTTTTTACAGAACACACACATATATTCTTATACATGCATACATCACATGATACATGTCTATAAGCATCCATATTTATAAATGGGTATGTATTTACCCCGCATATGTATACTGTGGTCTGTGGATTACGTTAATTACACTCGTTATATATAAACCATCTATGCTGTAAATGTAAAGTGCAAAGTAAATAACACTCTTAATCTACTCAATGAAATTACATCTTTAACAATACTGAAAGTGTCACAAAATAACTGAAGAATGTGCTGCCTAAGAAAAAGTTGTGAGTTAATAGGAGATATGAGCTATCTATTGGCATAGGCTGTCGTCTGTAGCTATACGCACTGAAGAATATTTCAAGTCTAATGATTTTGTATTTTTTCTCCTTTTTTCCCGATCGATTTTACGTCCACCTTAAGTTGTGTTGTCGAACATTATCTTCTATTCAAAACTGTATGTAAATTCGAATTATTGATTCTCGATCCCATTACATGTGATGTGGGCTCTACTTCCGGATCCACCAACCTCATATTATATCCCAATATATTCTTCTCAAATGTTAATCTTGTATGCATAAACGGATCTTAGCGGTTACAAACATGGAGTCATATACATATATTATAAATAATATCTCTAACATTATTTTTGTCAACAAATGTTTTGTATTGACTTGGCCATCTCATTCCAACAAAGTCACAACTCATCACACCAAACATTTAACTTCCATATAAACCTTTCACTTCCGATCTCAATTTCCCAAATCACTCTATTAACTAAAACAAACCAATAATGGCGTCCACTCGTCTAGCTCTAGCTCCTCTCCTCCTCATTGCCGCCGTACTTCTCTCAACTAAGACAATGGCTCAGCCAGCAGCCCCCGCTCCAGGCCCCGCTGGTCCCATCAACATCTCACAGATCCTCGAAAAAGGAGGTCAATTCACAACTTTCATCCATCTTTTAAACATCACTCAGGTTGGTAGCCAAGTGAACATTCAAGTCAATAGTTCAACTGAAGGAATGACCGTGTTCGCACCAACAGACAATGCTTTCCAAAACCTTAAACCCGGAACTCTAAACAAGTTAAGCGCAGACGAACAAGTTAAACTTATTCTCTACCACATCAGTCCCAAATATTACAGCATGGATGATCTTCTCTCTGTGAGTAACCCGGTTAGGACTCAAGCTTCTGGCCGAGATAACGGTGTTTACGGGCTTAACTTCACCGGCCAAACGAACCAAATCAATGTCTCGACTGGTTACGTGGAGACACGTATCAGCAATGCGTTGAGGCAGCAACGTCCTCTCGCGGTTTATGTTGTGGACATGGTTTTGTTGCCAGGTGAGATGTTCGGAGAGCACAAGCTTTCGCCGATTGCTCCTGCCCCTAAATCTTCATCCTCTGGGGTTTCCGATGACTCCAGCTCCACCAAAAAGGCAGCGGCGCCGTCGGATAAATCAGGCTCCGGTGAGAAGAAATTCGGACTAGGGTTTGGTCTTGGACTTGTTGTCTTGTGTATGAAATTTCTCTTTTGAGTTTTAATATCAATGATTTGTTTTGGTTTCAATTTATTTTATCATGCGGTTTGAGATGTGAAATATGAAATTTGTTATTAAATTCCATGAAATAAAATGTGAGAAAGTTTACTTAATTTTCATATATAAATTGTTGTGTCTACTGAAATTCGGTTTATTGACGAAAGAATTCGGCTCATGACAAGAAATGTATAAGTTAGTAATGTTAGCTAATACAATATACATAAACACGTATATAATAGAACTGATGAGATGCCTAGGGCTTTTGTTTATTGCAAGTTCCACGTCATCACATTTTGAACTCTCTTAACTACGTGAAAATTGGATCGAAGAACGGTAGTCTCACTGACACTAATGATAAACCACTAAAAAGAACTACTTAAAGTCAATTAGTAGTTAACTATAGAACCGACTAAACTGTAAAGAATAAAGATTATATCATTATTTGGATACTTTTATTGATACCTCAGATCCGAAAAAATAGCCATCACATGCGATGACTAGACATGGACCATTGCCAATTTGGTTTTGACCAGCAATATAGATTTATTAGTATTCTTAAATGTGCTCACAGAGTTGTTTTATGTTAACTACCTATTGTAGTTAGTGAGGGGACTGTTTCTTATAGCCCTAAGTTATAAAACACATCTTTAGACCATGTGCATCTGCTTCTATATAAGTCTCAAGTTAAAAAATTCTTGACAGGACTAAATAACATAATGGGCCTACTGAAACATATTTTGTTAATGGGCTTGAGCAATTCAGCCCAAACATAATGGAAGATTTAGTTTGCCATATCCGTGAATGCATATCTGATATTTCATTTCTAAAACCCTAAGCTTAGCCGACTGCTCCGATCGTGATCCTTCCTAAACCCTAACATCGCCGGTGATCAAGAGCTGAGCTAAGGTGATCCTTCCTCAATTTCTTTTTCTGAATGTTCACTGTGTTTACTGGTATTCTCTGTTTGGTTCCCGATAGAAAGTTCGCGCAGTGCCTGATCGGTCGTTGAGTTTGATAATCGTTGCGTGATTTAGAGGTAGATTAGTCATTTGGTGAAAGCTTGTTGTATCTGTTCTTGTTGCAAGTTTTTCTCATCATATATATTCCACGATCTATGGGTTACTAAATCTATTTGATATATTTGTCAATGGCTTGATCGATTTTACCTTTGGGATCTGTTACCGATGCTTTCAATTTCTGAAGCTTTTCTATGAGATCTTTGCTAATTCGTGTTTCTCTCCACTCGTTTCCCTGTGCTGTGTTGGCTCTATTGGATTTTCTTTCTTCTGAATTAGAGGCTTTGTTCATTGATTTTGTTATATGTTTGATTCCTTTTGCTTTGTTCATAGTCTTTTGGATCTTCGAGAAATGAGTATGTGAGTGTTTTGTTCATTCTTTTTAGCTCTTAGGAAATGAGTTTCAACAAAGTTCCCAACGTTCCTGGATCTCCTGGTCTCTCTGCCCTTCTTAAGGTCAGCATTATTGGTGGGCTTGGTGTCTATGCCATATCTAATAGTCTCTACAATGTCGAGGGAGGACATCGTGCTGTCATGTTCAACCGATTAACTGGTATCAAGGAAAAGGTTTTGTTTTTCTCAGACTAACAAGAGTTACTTTTATATCCAAGTCTTTGAATTGTTATTTTGAAAAGCATGTCTTTTACTCGGATTTGGGTTTTCAGGTTTACCCTGAAGGTACACATATTATGGTGCCATGGTTTGAAAGGCCAATCATCTACGACGTTCGCGCACGACCTTACCTAGTAGAGAGCACCACTGGTAGTCATGACCTTCAGATGGTGCGTTATGGTTTCTTGTTCTTTTGGATTATTATTTTTATCTGTGTTGTACTATATCTAATTTATGGCTATGGACTTGTAGACCATGTTATTATTAGCGTTTGGATGTGGTTTATGGCTATGGAGTTGTAGACTAAGTTTCACTTGCTCTGGTAGGATATTACATGATTAATATAGATCGTTATATGATCTGTGTGAGTGTATGGATAATTGATGGAATGGAGAAAACTCTTGACTGATAAGTTTTTCATTTCCTCTAGTTTCGTTATGGCTTTAGTTTCTGACTATAAAACTTGAAACAAATCACACTTGCTTTCATGGGAGATTATATTTATGTCAAGCAAGGAAAACTTAGTCTCTGTATTTTTGTTAAGTATGCTGCTGTGTTGCTGAAATTTTTCTTGGTTGTTGCACAGGTGAAAATTGGACTAAGGGTTCTCACACGTCCCATGGGAGACCGTTTGCCTCAGATTTACCGAACCCTCGGCGAGAACTACAGTGAAAGGGTTCTTCCTTCCATCATCCATGAAACCCTGAAAGCAGTGGTAGCTCAGTACAATGCAAGCCAGCTCATTACACAGAGAGAAGTATGTATCTCAACATTCTTATTCTTTAACTTTTCTGCTCTCTTGTTTCTAATGGTTGAGTTTTTTTTTTACACTCCGCTAGGCTGTGAGCAGAGAGATACGCAAGATTCTGACAGAGCGAGCTTCCAATTTCGACATTGCTCTTGATGATGTCTCCATCACGACTCTCACATTTGGCAAAGAGTTCACCGCAGCAATCGAGGCCAAACAAGTAGCTGCTCAGGAAGCTGAACGGGCTAAGTTCATTGTGGAGAAAGCCGAGCAAGACAGGAGAAGTGCGGTTATCCGTGCGCAGGTATAGGATTGTTGATCATTGTTGCAAATCTATTGACAGAGATGATGCGTTTGGTTTTTTTTCTGCTAAAGCATCAGGTCTTTTGATTATCTGTGTAGGGAGAAGCTAAAAGTGCTCAGCTTATCGGACAAGCTATTGCGAACAATCAGGCTTTTATCACTCTGAGAAAGATTGAAGCTGCGAGAGAGATCGCTCAAACCATTGCACAATCTGCTAACAAGGTTTACTTGAGCTCCAACGATCTGTTGCTTAACCTTCAAGAAATGAATTTGGACCCTAACCCTAAGAAGTAAAAGAAGGAAAGAGTAAGTTTTATTCATTTCTCTTCTCTAAAAAACTCCGGGGCTCAGAAGTGAAGAAGGATTTCGATGTTTGACCAAATGACTATTTTGCCTCTTCGTGTACCAGATTCTAAATATAGTCTTTGAAGTGGACACACATTGAGAGAATTGGATTTGCTTGGTCAGTATGATTCATCATGTTCAATGGAATTGGTTGTTGATATTTCTTTTGTTTTACCGGAGAATTGATGAAGTTGAATTTAAAAATTAATAATATTCATATGATCTCATCAAGTGTACGTTCCACATGATTTAATTTTTAGTTTTGTTCTTTGTTGTAAGCTTGCTATTGAAATTTCGTTATTTCCACTAGGTTGCCAACGTTATCTACATATAGAGATATATAAATCAAAGAGAACATAATATATTGCATACGTATTATAAGATTTTGTATGAGCATAGCAACATGGACCGTTTGTATTTAATGACGCCATGCCGGCGCCACCATGATAGAGACGTCTTTTTCTTTCTTTTACCGGTGAGAGTATTTATGGGGTGACGAAACTCCGGCGAATTTTCTGGTGACGTCCAATTTAAAATTTTGACCAAGTAAAACTCTTACTTGTATTTAACCGACGGCTGCTTTTTATGATGTCATGTATTATTGATTAGCTGGAAGCCTGGAACGAGCGACCACCGTAACCGATAAATTAATTTTTTAAAATTTCTTTAGTGTTTTGTGTAACAACGATACAAAATTACAAGCGTTGTAATCAACTAAAGAGGCACGACTTGCTGTTTCGTAAAGTTAAAAGAAGACGTCATGTCGTTTTGTCAGTGTGAGGGTCCACCTTCTGTCATTTTTTCGTAATTCTCAGCTGTTTCCTTTTGACGAAAGGGGGTTGTTAGATTTTTCCACAAAATTGACACGTCATCTCCTGGCTTTTCTGGGGTTCGTGCAATGTATTTTCAATCCCGTTGTATTTTTTTTTTTTTTTTTTTTCTTTTTCTAATCCGGTTGTATTTGTGAGGTTAACTAATCCTAAAATGAAGTATACTGTAGACTGGTTAAGGTTTCACAATTGTTTATATATATACTTATATTGTTACGATGGAGGAAAACGTTCTTAAATGATGATTCTACATGGTTTAAACTAAGAACTAATCATAATCTAGTATTTTTTTTTGGAAATTGTATATATAGGATACTTTTTTTTGAGTTTGTCCATATACACTTTTTTTTTTTTTGTTAATTGTCAATCATGTCAAATTTACCCTTTCAAATAGTTTTAACAATTTTTTTTTTAAAAAGGTAAGTTGTGAATTTAAAAAAAGCAAGTAGTGTCTAGTTTAAGTAAATTTTGTTGATGTTAATTTCATATTAAATGTGTTCTAGATTTTTTAGAATACACGTTCTAGAAAATTTAGATTACGTATTCTACATACTTTTCATGTTCTACGAAATTTAGAACTCGTCTCTATTCTACGATGTTTAGAATTCAAATTTTACAGAGTTTAGAATATATATTCTGCAAGTTACTTTATATTCTACAAAATGTAGAATATGTATTCTGAACTTTATAAATGTAGAATATGTATTATGAACTTTACTCTATTTTCTACGAATATTAGAATACGTATTCTACAGTTTGGTCATGTTCTACAAAATTTAGAAGATGATTTCTGCATAATTCAGAATTTCGTAAAATAATGAAACTGAATCGAATATATTATGAAAACTTAATATTTATAACATAAATGTCTAAATCTATTATAAAAAATTTAATATTTACTAAGATTATGTTCTACGGAGTGTTAGAATACGTATTCTACGGTTTGATCATGTTCTACGAAATTTAGAAGATGAATTCTGCAAAATTCAAAATTTTGTAAAATAAGAAAACTGAATCGCATATATTTATGGAAACTAAATATTTATTAAATCGTTAACATCAATGTTTAAATCCATAATAAAAAAATTGAATATTTATTAAGATTATGTTCTACGGAGTTTATAATATGTATTCTACTTAGTTTAGAATTAGGTTTAGTATAAAATAAGTTGATTAGGTTGACACGGAGATTTCAGAGGAGGATGACACAGTTTGAAAAAACACTTTCTTCGGTCTCGTATCGACGACGACGAGAATCAAAAATAAAAAAACAAAAAAATCTTTTGGAGAAAGAAAAAAATTATGTGAAAGATGTGATTACTTTTTTAGTATTTGTTAAATATTTTTTATTTAATTAAATTAATAAATTTTTAAGAGAAGTGTATATCCAGTTGCCATTTTTTTCTTTTGACTTTCCTTTTTTTTTTTGCTGACTCTCTTTATTTCTTCAAATTAATTTATTTTATTAAATTACATATTTAAGAGTATTTTTGAATTTTGATTATTTGAAAAATGTATTTGGACAATGTTAGAAAAAAAAAAAAGTGTATATGGACAAACTTTAAAAAAAAAACATCTCTTATAATCAATTTTCCCATTTTTTTTACTAGTTTTGTTGACAAAGTGCGGTTGCAACGGTAAGTAATAACGGTAACACCGTTTTAGCAGCAGACAAACATGATCACCATTCAGACTCTAAATGATAAAATGCTTAATATTTTCAAATAAATTTTGTTATATTTTATGCATGTATTTAATTTTAAAGGACGGCTTTAATTAGTTGGTGTTTTAGGCTCAGATCTCTTTCAAGTTTCAACTATAATCTATAACATATAAAATACAAATTGATATCTTATTTCTTAATTTGCTAGCGAAATCAAGTCATCGTCATGACGTAATAGAGCTGATCTTAAAATCTAATGGTCCATACAATGATTTGCATTTATCCATAAACGTAACCATACGAAGACAATTTTAATTATGACACAAGTTTAAAACAAATAAAGATATATGTTGACATCAGCCTTGTCGTAAGCCACTTACGATGTCTTCGTCATCATTTATTTTAAAATAAAACTATATCGTACAAGTCATTGATTTAAATTCTACAATTTTATAAATTACAACAGGTTTAAAAATGACATTTCGCTAAGATAATAATTTAAAATTATTGATTGTCGCATTTCAAGTTCCGACAATAACTTCAAAATTGATCTTTCACTCCTTAGTTAATCAATAATTTTAATAGTTGGATGATTTACACTCAACATTAATGAATAATGGTGGTATACATAGTTATGGATACGGTGACGTGGCTTCGGATATCATGAGAGTACAACTTACACATGCTTCGTTGACCCCTCAAGCCAAATGCTCTCTATATAAATTCTTTAATCCAATCTCTTATCAATCTAACCCAACTACAGAAGTCTCTCTCTTTCTCTCACACACACATCAATTATGCAAAAAGCAATAAGACCATACGAGTCATCTTGGACGAAGGCCAAACCCGGCAATAGCATTTTCCGTCCAAAGAATGAAGATAAACCATCATCATCATCATCATCATCATCATCATTATCATGGTTAACATCGCCAAAGCCATCATCATCTTTAAGCAGTAAGAGATCAAACATCCTCGTGATGGAGAATGCTGTGGTGGTGTTTGCGAGGAGAGGCTGTTGTATGGGACACGTGGCAAAACGGCTGCTATTGACACATGGCGTGAATCCATTGGTAGTTGAGATTGATGAAGATGACAACAACGACGACAATATCATAACTGAAGTAGGCCAAACAACCGTGAATATTAATAAAGAGAAATTGCCAGTGATGTTCATAGGAGGTAAGTTGTTCGGAGGATTAGAAAATTTGATGGCTGCTCATATCAATGGTGATTTACTGCCTACTCTCAGACAAGCCGGGGCTTTATGGCTTTGATTGATGATTTTTTTTGTTTATCTTCCTAATATTTTATTTTATTGTCTTCTTTGGGTTTTTACTTTTTTACAGTATTTGTTAATATATTTGTATGTAGTTTTCTGCATCTCTGTGAATTTGTAATTGATTGTTATGTGATTTGTTTGGTCATAAAGAAACACGGAAAATAACAAAAATATCTCCTGTAACTTAATAATGGCTCTTGAAATCTTTATTTGTGTATAATAATTAACAAGTCAAATGTTAACCAACCAATAGCCCAAAATTCAAAAGTCAAACTCATCCAAGAGTTAAAAAATACTGCGGCTTCTGCCTTGGTTTCCACCGAGACTTTGGGTTCTAAGAGCAGATCATCGTATCAAAGTCCACCTTTGTGAAGCTTTTGATAAGATGGTCTATGTTGAATCTTTTAGTGGGTGTGATTTTTTGTACAAAACCCAACTTGAGAAACAATGATTTGAATATTCAAATCTTTGTCCTTAATTAAAGCTTGTTCCTATCCTTTACCAAAATAAAGATTAAATAAAATTGCTTCATTTATACTTCCTCTATATTAGAAAGATTGATTTTCTGAGTATTTCACACAGTTTAAAAAACAATGAATATTTAGTAATAAATACATGCATTAACCATTTTCTTATATCTATAAACCAATAGAAATTCAATAATTCTAAAATTCTAAATTAATATTTCTTAAAGTTTACAATTTACTAAAGTTTCAAAAATATATTTTTGAAACAGCTTCGTTAGTCAAGTTTGTGACAGCAAATTTGAAGAAAATAATATGGCCCAATAAATGTTGAGTCCAGATGGGTGCCAAGAAAAGACAATACTGCAGCTAATACTCTTGCTAAAGATCAAATCCCCGATGATAGTGATTTTGTTTTTTCACTTCTATGTACCAGTTTTTTTGCACAGTCTCTTCATGCTGATTACAACAGCTAATATTAATAAAATTAGAAGTTAAAATAAAATAAAATATGGCCCAATATAAAAAAGTAAACCTTCTATCTCAGCGATGAGACTGAGACGCCTGACACTTAAATTAGGCTTTCACGGCCCATTCTTTGACAATTAATATTGTGTGATCTTAATAATGGCCCATTGCTACTTTATGGACCAAATGGTCGTTGGTTAAAAACTTAAAATAGTAATTACTCTTTTCTTTTTTTTTGGACAACAAATAGTCATTACTCTTTTAAAATAGTAAATAGAATTCGAATTTCAAACTAGTTTTTGTGTGGGTTTTTTTTTTCCCTACGGAAGCTCCCGTATGCTCCCATAGCCCATGCATAAGTCAGGACCAAAATAAACTTATGTTGCGACCGATTTGTGTAACATATATAGTCTCATTGGTTACAAATTGTAAAAAATTGAAAAATGTATTTTAATTATAAGTTTCTTGAAAAAATGTGGGATTTTGTCAAATAATAATAATGGTATTCTTTTTCTTGATAAATAATAGTCATGGTATTCTAAGAATTTATAAGTATTAAATAACAATATGAGTATGTGACATATATATTTTTTTTTTTTGTTAACCGTATGTGACATATTTGATTAGACTATATATATTTGATGTGGCCAACCTTCAATCATGAAGCCAATAGCATTTTGTGACTACTATAATATGTTGCGAAAGGACCACTTTTAAGTAATTAATTATCACCAACTTTTTAGTATGCTTTTTACGAGCCCGCGCGAATGCATCAACGAACCATTATGGATGAAGGTGGACCTAATTTGACCGTTTGGTAGCAATTTTAGATAACTAGTCTTTTCCAATCTTTATCCAATATATGTAACATGAAAAATGCCGTGTGTCCTCGTCGCTCAATGATTTGTTGTCAAATAATTCATACAAAATCATGGAGTTTCTTTTCTTTTCTTTTCTTGTAATATAGCTTACTTAACTAAATTCATTGTAATTTGCATAAAATCTCATGGATAGCACGTATATTATCAAATATTAATTTAATATTTAGTCAAATATATATGCATGAAGCAAGGTTCAAGCATTCCAAAAAATTGAAAAAGTAAATTAGTTGACCAATACTCGATGCATAAATTAATCATATATATAGTTAGGTTAGGTCTTGCAATTTTTTTCATTATTATATCATTTGATATCGTTATTCACGAGAGAATCATACCTTTGTTCACTCTCAAACGAAGGACAAAAATTGTAATACACGTGACGTGACAATGTTAAAACGGATAAAAATGAAAGAATTTTTACTTTTTACTTTTTAAATGCATAAGTCCGACCCACTGTTGCAAATACATGTAACACATATTTTGTAAATGAAAGAAATTTTAGTTTTTTTGCCCATTTTTGTAAGATCATATTGCAAAAATATGAGCATACTGTAATATGATCATATTGCAAACTCTTAAGAAAAAAAAAACACTCTTAAAGTTGATATTGCATGTGTAGTTATTTATATGTGTAAGTCATTGGCAATGAAGATTCATATATATAGAGGACAATGAACATTTCACAAAAGTTTTGTTTAAAGATAATTAACGGCCACTTGATCTTATGTTTAGGTATTACTCTCTTTTTCTTGCTTTGCACTCATGAATAGTTTCTATCAACTTTGTGGAAATTAGTTGGAAAGCGTGACTTTATCTTTTAATTACTTTTATGACCCATGAAAAAGAATCTTTTGATAAAAGTATATATATATATATATATATATATATATAATTATATATATAAATATATTCACATATAAATTGCATGGAATGTAACCGTTTAATTTTTTTTATTTGTTTGTTTCATAAATTTGTCATTCCGTGAGTTTCTCTTATTGTGTTTATAAATATATAGATAATATTAACTAATTTGGGGCTACTCATATTTATTCTTATAATATATATATAGATATACTATATATATAAATACTTATGATTTTCTAGTAGTTGGAGACTATATAATGATAAATATGTTGAGAAAAAGATAAAAATATATAATGTCAATATATATATATCATGAACATGAAACTACTAAACCGTGTGAATCTGTAATTTACGAGTAACAAAAATTTGTTTCGATGCAAAAATATATTTCACTTATATTTGCAATAATGATTTTCAGAATGCTATCAAAAATATCTTTCATATACTTCTGTTATAAGCAGCAATGCATTGTAAGAGTTTAAAATAGAACGAAAAAAAGTAAGGTGGTTGAAAAATAAGATACTATAGTAATTAGAGCGATTTTTTATTTGTGGAATGTCGATATCAATTTGACCGAAAATGTAATGGATTGGTCAAGTCCGAGTAAAAACAAGAAGGGCATTATCATCCACTAAGTGACATATGTATACTTTATGTCTAATCATATCTCCATTATGTCCTTATTTTCATATATCGCCAAGTTTCTATGCTATGGTATATGGATCTATCCTTTGTCTTCTTTGAAATGTCGTTTATTGCATTATGTTTATATATGCATACGTTTAATACATGTATATATAATTGTATACATATTCATGGCTTTAACATCTTCTAGATTGTGAAAAAAATTTGGGTATTTTTTTATTTTCTCCCAAGAAATAGTATGGATTCTAGCTAATGTTGTTTAATGTGAATCCATGTAAAGACTTTTTGGTCTATATATGCTAATATTATTCTATATCACCATGGGCAATATATTATATATATGCACATAAAATAAATCAGTCTATAAATATGTGGATACATCTAGTACGATGAAATGCCTATTTTAATATGTACACGATCTTTAACTAATTAATGACAATTTTCAACTTAACTTCATGGAATAAAACATTGGTATCAATTGAAATTTATTTGATTAAAACTACTGATTTTAGTGTTGGAATGTCTTCAAAAGAACACTGCAAGTCTGCATCGGTTTCTAAAAGATATCCAATATTTTAAAATTAAACCCAAAAATAAAATAAAAAGAGATTCAATCGTTTGATGTCTTGAGCATTCGTTTACTTAGCAATTTTGATAGACCACTGTTCTCCGTTAAAACCGATTTTCAATTACCTATTATTAATTTGAGTCATCACAGTAAAGTAGTTAACTAGAAAAATCAATAACATAAGCAGACGTACTAATCCGTTCCTCGATTCTACGCTCTACCCTTCAATGTCTAAATCATAAGATTGGGTGACTGTATATATATGTGTTTTGTATTGGATGTGTATATATATGCATTGCACTTTTTTACGAATCAGAAGCATGTGGTATATCTGGAATGTACCCTCTAGATCAAAATATGTCTTATCAATGATATTCACTTTGATTTTCACTTAAAATTTTATTATATAGAAATAAGCGATGAACGACGACCACGCAGACACATGTAAATAAAAATACCAGAATTATTCTTAAATCTGTAAAGTTAAATAACCAAATTGTATCTCTTCATTATCATTCCACTTGTAACTCGAACTGTATCTACAAATGGTATCTCGTTTGGGGGAAGATGAAAAAAAAAATGGTATAGTTGATAGAAAACGAGTTAAATTAACCATAATAATAAGTGTCAATAAAATTTTAGTTTAGAGTTGTGTTTATGCATTAGTATATATCTTTCATTGATGCATTATATCTCGATAAGCTCGAATAATCTGTCCTCACTAATTATTAACTACTTAATAATGTTAACTATAAAATTACAATATTGATTATTCAAATTCAAATTAACATTTCTTTAGAAAAACATAAACGGTAGGAGCTCTGTATAATTAGTTAAATACACATATATATATATATATACATATATATGGTCTCTGGAGTCTGGATACACGCATAATCACACATAAGCGCGTTTCTTTATTGTTTAAACCCCGTTTATTTATGTGCCTATCTGGTGTATCTGAATCTTGATTATTTGATAAAGGAAAACAATAGTATAAAAGTATATAATAAGTCTCGAAAACTTATGAGAATATTCCTGTGCCGCCAAAGTTCAAGAAGAAAAGTCCAAAACAAAAACATTAAATAAATGTCATTATTTTATAGGAATCTTAAAACATGATTACATTATGATTAAAGTGTAAATTACCTACAGAATTGGTAATTTAAGTCAGCCCACAAGCTGACGATCTCTCTCCCCTCCAAAAATTCACCTGCATTTTGTCAGTTATCTGTCTCTTCTTTCTTTCAATTAATTAATTCACTATGGTTGTTTTACTTTTCAGCTAGGGGTAAAAAAGCGCATTCTGTTTACTTTTTTGTTTGAAAATCGATATGATCGAGATTTTGATATACTGAAAATTTAAAAATTAAAACTGTGAAGTCTGATCTAATTGTTTCACACAAGTATTTATTTTTGAAGTACAATTTTTTTTACCCATAACTTATTTACATGTACTACTAAATTTGAATCAGGAATATGATATGATCTACAAGACTACAACACAATTTTCTAATAAAAGAAATATTATAATAGTTTAGTAGTACGTATAATCTATAGCAAAACTTGTTAGTCTGGTCATAATAAGTTGGATGTGGTTGAAACGTTTTAAGAAAAGCCTGTATAAAAAATACTTTAATTATAGGGAAAAAGGTTGCTAAAGAAAAAGATAAAAAAAAAAAAAAAAAGGAACACAGCAAAAAGATCCTTGTAAGAAAAGCATGAAAAAGATACCCGTATCTACCAACTTGTATGTTAACTCCACATACTATAAATTGTTTTTGGGTTGATAGGTACATAATTTGTTCTAAGAGATCTACTTATAAAAATAACATGGTGGCAAAAGGGTAAATAAGTGACATTTTCCCTTATGATTTAATTTAATTAGTAAATAGTGTTCTATCGGATCAAATCACAATTTTTTTTATAGATACATGTTTTGGTATATAACATACATGAAATTTTTGTTATTTTGAAAGCACACATAAATAAATAACCAACTTGTATACGATGTTGTCATCCACTGTTTTTGTAAATCAAATGATATAATTTTGGTTATCTAAGTAATCTAACTGTAATTCATATAGATTCAATTGCATTTTTAGATAAATTTAAAATCGATATAGAAAATTAACAGTTGTTTTTGAAGAAAAATATAACTAGAAAAAAGAAAAACGAACACTTGAAGTATATTTATAAAAAAAAAAAAAAAAAAAAAATTGAAGTGGGGTACTTGAAGCCTTGAAGGGAAGAGTTTGTATGTCGCATGGGTTTTGTTTTCAGTTTTCACTGTCGACCGGACGATTATTCTCTTTTGCATATTTAGGTTCTTAATTTCTTTGTCGTATGTTGTTGGAATTTACCTGACGAGCACGTGCATGGGTACACGTGCATTGCAGGCTTTGTTCTCAACGAAACGAGAGATGTGACCTGTGCCGTTGGATCTGTTTACTTCTTTTGACCACCTTAATTTACGGATAGCTTTTTTTCTTTTTTAAATAAATTACGGAGAACTGAAATTTATTTATTTATTTCTTTTTGTTAAAATAGAGAACTTAAAAGCTTAATAGAAGAAAATCAACAAATCGTACTATAACGGACGAACACGAAGTATATATGTATCATGTGTTCGGACCGTCCTTACAAAAAAATAAAGGTTTTTACTCTATGCGAATCTGAATCGTTCCAATATATTTATTACTCTAATCGTTCCAATATATATCTCATATTAATTTCAATCATTTTAATAGTTAAATACGTATAGCATATAGTCTATATGTTTTTTTTTTTTAATTCCTATTCAGATGTCAGTGCTACAGTCACGTAGTTATGGTAACCAAAATATAAGAAACAAATCTTAACTCACCATATTTGTTACTGAAGACTTTGGTCCGTTCCTTACAGAAACTATACAGCCTAACCTAAATTAAATGAAACATTTGAACCTTACGGATAACGCGCCATAACCACTGAAATTTTTAAATAGTATATGTATAATAACATATATAATGATTAATGTACTTAGAGATAGCACATTTTTTTCGACGTACTAAAAATAACACTAAAAAAGGTGGTAAACTCTTAAATGACTGGAAGATGAAAAAGAAAAGGAGAAAATAAATAATGAGATCATCATTCCAAATAGAAAAGGAGACAAATTAACTTTCTGTGTGTCATGATGCACTGCCCATGAAAAACCAAACAATCAACTATTCAAGAGAAAAAATAGTCAGGTAGATTAGTTAATTTCCACCGCCATCAACTTTTAACTAAGAGGGAGAAAATTTAAAATTGTATGAAATTTAATTAGAATGAAAATGGCTGCGACAGTTCTTACAGATCAAGGTGCATATATATATATATATATATTGAACGAGAGAGAAATATTATTTTTTATTACACATATGCGCTTAAGTGTGTGTATATATATATATACAACCAATATAACTTCTCTTATGTGTTTTCCCCTCATTTATCATTGCATCAGATTCTAAGTATTTCTAGTTCTTTTCTCCTAGTTGCCATTTTCAGTCTTCATCTCTAATCTTAAACTTCTCTTTCGGTCCGTATCTCTCTTCCAACAAAACTCTTGTCCAGAAGAAGACATGACAGCTGAAGATCAGACAATCTCAAGTAGTGGAGGATATGTCCATAGCTCATCAACAACTGATCATGTTGATCATCATCATCAACAGCATGAATCTTTTAGTCCTCCTCTTGTCAAGAAGAAGAGAAACCTCCCTGGAAATCCTGGTAATAATTAATTAATTAAGTTTGATATAGATCACTAAATTCAACCCTAATTAAGAAAAGCAAACCTTTTTGTTTGCAGAAAAGTCATCTTCTTGGTTTTTTCAGTTTTCGACCTTGATCCATAAACATGCATGTGTTCTACCGATTAGATCCTTCATGTGATCCATAGTTAAATATATTCCAAATTTGATTGATTTTTCCGATCTTATAGATCCAGAAGCCGAGGTCATAGCTCTATCTCCGAAGACACTTATGGCCACAAATCGTTTCCTCTGCGAGATATGCGGAAAAGGTTTCCAAAGAGACCAGAATCTACAGCTTCACCGTCGAGGACACAACCTCCCATGGAAGCTAAAGCAGAGGACGAGCAAAGAAGTAAGGAAACGAGTGTATGTATGTCCGGAGAAGAGTTGCGTCCACCATCATCGGACAAGGGCACTCGGTGACCTTACCGGAATCAAGAAGCATTTTTGTCGGAAACATGGCGAGAAGAAGTGGAAATGTGAGAAATGCTCCAAGAGATATGCAGTCCAATCCGACTGGAAAGCTCATTCCAAGACTTGTGGGACTAGAGAGTATAGATGCGACTGTGGCACAATTTTCTCCAGGTAATTTGGTTATCATATATATTTCCAAAAACAAAATTAAAATATTATTTTATCTAAACATTAAAACAAAATTTAACACTACTATTTAAAAAAAAAAAAAAAATTGAACTAAAAATATGTGTTTACTCAATTAAAAACGTAAATTTTCTTTGTTGATTTTACATTATAATATAAATTTATTCAAATTAGTATGTATAAAGAATAAAGTATCAAATTAACATAAGCATATAATTTATCAAAAAAAGATCAAAAATTATTAATAGGTAGTTTTAAAACAATGTGACTAAACACACATGAATTTTTTTATATCAACCTCTACGTTTCCTACCTTCTCATTTTGGTATATTTAAATGAAAAGATATTATAATACCAAATGAATTTTAACGATTTACATCAATTTTCTTGATATGTAAAGGATAATGGTGTTTTTGATTGTTTGCTTGTAAATGTAGAAACCGTAGATATAGCTAGATGATCAAATTTGGAAAAACTGTAAACACATAAATGAAAAATTATCAAAGAAATTAGAGAAAATAAGTTACATGAAAAAATAAATCTTCTGCAACTATTACAAATTGAAAAACATAAATATGAGATGGAGATCTAGAGAAAGTACACTGCAATAGATTTAATGAGTGAAAAAAGATTTGATTCTCCTGATTGTTAAATAAACACACAAAATTTAGAATGAAAAAAATACATGAGTGAGAAGAATCGTAGTTTAAGATTTTATATGTACAGTGGTTATAGAGTTTTTAGAGAAGTAGAAGTGGAAGAAGTGGAGATCGTGGATGAGAAAGAAAAACCTAACAAAGAATAAAGATTTATTTTTTTCTAAATAAAAGATATTGATAACAGTTTTTTTAAGTGAGAAAAAAAAGAAATCTAAACAAATTGTAAAAAGATAATTAGCAACCGACGTTTTTAAAAATAAATTAACAACAAAAATATTTTGTAAAAAATTGTGGTTTTGACACATCAGCCAAAGTTAACGTGTCATAAGGAGAATGCTGCAGTTTTTGAGAAAGTGACTGTTGATTTAGTAGATATAGATTTGTGTATGAATAGTATGTTTTTAAAAACTCATATATAATAAACCTAGATCTTATATGTTACCTGGTGAGTAGTACCTAGTTCTTATAGTATTACCTCAACCAACACTACAATATCATTGGACTACACAAGCAAACTACGTTTTATCATGTTGTTTGTAACTAAAATTAATAAAATCGATTATTTATCGTATTGTTGTTGGGAAGTAGCTCTTGTAGGGTCTAAAAACTAGATAACATTTTATCAAAAAAAAAAAAAAAAAATAGATAACATGAAGAGTTTTTGTAAATCTATTTTGTCATTCTCTGAACGTACGTGCTGCTTGTTTTCTTGAATAAGACAGATTTTTGGATTGACATATTTTGGTTAAAAAGAAAGAGGAACAACCTTTATATACATAGTTGCTATATACATATACAAACATAAGCATAATTAGTGTATGTATGTAGACTATAATTAAAATACAATATGATCTTGATTACTGATGTGTTTAATTTGTTGAAAACAGGAGAGACAGCTTCATTACACACAGAGCGTTCTGTGACGCCTTAGCAGAAGAAACCGCTAGGCTAAACGCAGCCTCACATCTCAAAAGCCTTGCCGCAACCGCTGGTAGTAATCTAAACTACCACTATCTCATGGGCACACTAATCCCATCACCACCAACACCGTCGTTCCCATTCGGGCCACAGCCAACGCAACATCACCACCACCATTTTCCAATCGCAACCGCCACTTTCGATCATCATCATCATCAAGACGCCATGAAACCTGCGTCTTCACTCTCCCTCTGGATGGGAGGAAGTTTGAATCATCATCAAGTGACCATCGAGGACCGTATCGCGCCGCAGACGCAATCACCGCAGGAGGATTACAACTGGGTATTCGGAAACGCGAATAATCGCGGTGAGCTAATAACGACGAGCGATTCCCTCATAACACATGAAAATAGTATCATTGCCCAGAGTAAAGAAAACGCAAACGCGGCTACTTCTCTTTCCGTGCCTTCTCTTTTTAGCAGCGTCGAGCAAATTACCCAAGACGCAAACGCAGCGGTTGCGAATATGTCGGCGACTGCGTTACTTCAAAAAGCGGCTCAGATGGGAGCGACTTCTTCTACACCACCGACGACAACGATCACCACAGACCAATCAGCGTTTCTTCAGAGTTTTGCGTCGAAAATCTCCGATCAGAGTAATCAGATTGTGGAAGATGGTGGCAGCGACAAGTTCTTCGCTTTGTTTGGATCAAACAGCGTCGGGCTAATGAGTAATAATGGTCTTCACGAGATCGGGAACCCTAGAAATGGCGTTACAGTCGTTTCGGGGATAGAGGAATTACAGAGTTACCCCTGGAAGCGGAGAAGAGTTGAGATTGGGGACGGAGGGCAAACTCGGGATTTCCTTGGGGTTGGTGTTCAAACAATGTGCCATTCATCATCTATCAATGGATGGATCTGAAACAACATTAATTAATGATTTTCTTCTATTTATTTTCTACAGTATTTATAAGAACTTATCAAATCTACTTTCTTTGATTAATTAAAAGACTTAGATGTATTGCAATGTACATTATTTCACTAAAACAGAACCAGAATTTGATTAGGTTATGTGATTTGTGCAGTACTAGCTACGTTCAATACAGATTAATCATTCTTAACATAATAATATTATTTGATTCTTTTAACTTTTCCGCAGCACATTTATTCTATTTCGCGATTTCTCAAATTTGGGTACTATATTGGGAAAATGACCGATTAATTCCCCAACTTTTGCAATTTCGTGAATTTATTCCTCAACTTATGTGTTTGCAAAATAATTCTCCAAAGTTACATTGACTTTGCAAATTGGGTTTGGGAAAGTCCACGTTAAATATGAAAACTCAGACGTGAACTTAAAAATAAATTTCTTTTATGTTTTTTTCTTCTTCCCCAAGATCCCAATTCAAAATCTTTTGAACTCTAATTGATCTGTAAAATCTTTCTTATTATCTCGTTGATTGTGAGTATGCAAGTGAACCACTGTTAGCCATTGATATCACAGTGAAAAACTAGCTGAAGATTTACCTCTTGATACAACAATACAACAATGGAAGATGCTAATGTTAAAGCTTGGGGATTTACATAGACTGAACTCGATCGAAACACTGGATCTAGAAGAACCCGAGACTGATGATGATAAAGAATCTAGTGAATCTGATTGGATTTCAGTTTATGACATTCTGGAGGAATGGGAAGAAAGTAGTAAGAAGAAGACTTGAAATGCTTGTACACTTCAATCTAGTAAGTAGTAAAAGAATAAACAAAGACTTGAGAACATAATAGAAAAAGACTTAGCTTTAAGATTACTAAGCAAATTATCCATAAACATAATAGAATAGCTTTTACACAAACTCAGAGTTAAGACTTAAGAACATACATAACATATTGCTTTTTACACTGTTACTAACTCAAAAAACAGAGCATCAAGATTTGAAAACTTATTTTCTCTCTACCAAATATCTGAGCAACTTTAACTTTGGCTTATGCTCTCTCTGCCTCTTTTTCTACTTGTACATCCTCTGTGATTAGCAAATTCTGCCTCTGACACTGCTCTTGCTGCAGCTTCTTCAGGTATGAGGGAGCGTCGACAACATGCATATTTATAGTATACCGAACATGTTCCTACGACTCCCCTTTGATCTATATCGCTGACTACTTCAACATCTTCCCAATACTGTGTTTTCTTCGGAGAGCTTGGACAAGAACTTCAAATCAACCATGTTCTATAAGAAACATATCACCTTACAACCTTCCAAACACACAAACTAAAACACCATCACATCTATGGGCACAACAAGTTAGCAAATGTTCATTTATACCAAAGCATCAAAATCCCTGATTGCAAAAAGGAATTAAAAAGAGAACAAGAGTACTAAGAATTCTTAACAATCTTAAAAAAAAAAAAAAAAAAAAAAAAAAAAATCTCGTAACGATGCGTTTAGAGTTACCGTTCCTAACTATCAAACAAGAACAATTAAACATCAGTTTAAAAAACTTTTTTTTTGGCAAAACCAATGTCTCAAAGAGAAAAGGATCACAATTCACAAGAACCTAATTTTGACTAGAATCACTAAAAAAAGAAAAATCAAACAAAATTACACGCAAATATTGATAGTGTAGTAGTGTAGGATTTGCAGATCGTTTTTGGGTAATGATCAATCCATTCATGGGAAAGGTCATTTTTTTGTTCTTCGTGATGCTTTTCTAATTGTGTGACGCACACCGTCTCCGTCAAGTGGTTAGGATTTGTTAACTAAACGTCTATAAGTTTAATTAACGTGGACTTTCCCAAACCCAATTTTGCAAAGTCAATGTAACTTTGGAGAATTAATTTGCAAACACATAAGTTGAGGAATAAATTAACGAAAATGCAGAAGTTGGGGAATTAATCGGTCATTTTCCCGTACTATATTAGCAGTTTCGTTGAATAAAGAGTTTAGATTCGTTTTATCAAAAAAAAAAAAAAAAAAAAGTTTTGGATTCATGCATATTCACTCATAGGTGTAGAAAGGTCTTTGATTTGCTTTTCATAAATAAGTACTTAAAGTTGCATGTACGTATATATGTATTTTGTATATGCACATTATAAAGAGTGGATCGAGAAGTGGTGGGGACGAAAAGGAAAAATGGAGGCTTTTGAGCTCAATAATTCTAACTTAACTTGCAGGGCAATTCATAGTGGAGGATAATAATAAGAAATTGAAAAATGAAGAGATATAGAAAAAGAAAAGATGAAAGACTAAAAAGACACGTATACATAATATTTTTCATTTTTAAAAGATTAGCTATATTTGCTTTAACCAAAAAAAGAAGGAAAAAAGAAGAAGAAGAAGATTAGCTATATTGCTAGAGGTGGACAATATGTGATGTTTCAACAAAGATAATAGATAATAACTGTTGAGAAATAACTAATAAAATGATCTACTAATAAAAATAAATTATTCTACTTTTTGTCGGTATTATTTACTTTTGAAATCTCATATCCTCAGGTATATTACCAATTTGTTGGATACGCAAGAATAAGCAAAAAACGACATGAGAAAGAGAGAATAAGCCGCTCACTTGCTCATGTCATTAGGGAGTGAAATCCTGGAAAAGCTGGATATGGGCTTACTACACTTATGGGCCTTTGATAAATACGGACCAATAAGGTTTATACTTTCAAATCAATGATCTAGCGTTGGGTTTTGATTTTTTTTTTTAAATTTTTGTTTTAAGTTTTAAAATACTCATTTATATTATATTTTAACTTTCTTATTTTTAGAATAGGTAAATTTTTTTTTGTTGTTATATTATATTCTTTAAATCTGTCAGAAAAAAAAATTATATTCTGTAAATCCAAAACTAAAAGATTTCACCTTAACAAAATGATAAAATGATATTTCTCTTGTTCACAAAATTTGATGTTTTGGAAATGTTTGTTTTTTTTTTTCTGGATTTTAAAGATTTTTGTACAAATATAAGAAATTTCCAAACATATATATAATAATAATTGTTGTTTAAAATATGTTTGATCATTTAGGTGTTTGATTAATATATTTAAAATAAGACAAATGGAGTAATAAAACACCGTTAAGACAATTTACATACTAAAAATTAAAAACCTTCAGTCGGCAAATCCCCTGAAAAACTTTATAACCTTTGGAGATCTCGGTCTCTCTCCAAGTTCAAATCTTTTCTGTTTTACTGTACTTGTTCAAGTTCAGAACTTTATTTTGTACTCGTAGACGATCGGAACAGACCCATTGTAAAATTGGAACGAAGATCCTCAGTGACCCATCACTAGGAATAAAGGAGACGCCTTTGGGTTTTTTTTCATGAGAAAGCTAACGGCGGAGCCGGGCCGGGCCGTCCAATTGGTTTATGTAGATGAGAATGGGAAGTTGAAGACGGACCCGGAAGCCATCGGCGCTCTTCAGAAGCTTATGGGTCCTGTCGCTGTTGTTTCTCTCTTTGGAAAAGCTGTCCAGGGCAAGAGCTTCATCTGGAATCAGGTTTTTATCTTTACTTATGTACTTTGATTCAGGGTTTAGGGTTTTAGTATTGCTTTCGTTTTTGGTATCTTTGAGTCTTGCTCTTGATGGATAAAGACAATGCTTTTGGCTGTGATGTTTAATTCTGATCATCTAAGGGTAGTTTGGTTCTTAATTGTGGAAATCGTATGGCTTAATCCCACAAAGTTTCTGTTTTTTGTGGGATCAATTTCTATATGATTCTCTCTGATGCATGGTCTTATAGTGATTGAAATTTGAAGCTGAGAATGACTAATTTTCGAATGTTGATCTATAGCTTCTTAGTCGGAGCATTGGATTTGAAGTTCAAACTCTTCACAGGCCATGCACTGGAGATATATGGATGTGGATTGAGCCGGTGAAGAGGATTTCAGAAGATGGTACTGAATATAATTTAGTGTTACTTGATGTTGAAGGGGCAGACTCAAATGATATACTGGTTAGTATTGTTTTGTCTTATCAAAGATTTAAGTCTTTATAAGAAATTTTAGGTTTTTTTTACATAGGAACAACAAGTCTCATCGTGTGTTAATTGATTTGATATGTTAGGCTACATGCAACAGTCAGATATTCTCCTTGGCTATCCTCCTATCAAGCGTGTTTATCTATGGTCCGGTAAATACCTATGACTTATTTTTATCTGTGAAGAAAACTTTTTCTAAACCTAGTGCTTCACTTGCTTTGTATGACGACAAATGTTGCTTCATGTTTCAGACACTTGGTGTAAATGACATTGCACTTGATCTCTCTCTTCTACTTGAGATTAGCGAGCACGACCATGTTCGAGAAGCCAAGGACAATACATTTTCCGCGCTTGGGCAGTTCTCTCCCATGTTTGTTCAACTTATGAGGGTGATAATTCCCTTTCAAAATACATTCTTAAAGAGTTTAGAATCCACTAGTCTCTGATCTTTGTTAATGATTATTAACTTCTTTATTATCAGGATATTAACTCAGAAACAGGAGATGGTGGAGAAGCTGTAACTCAGAATAGCAAAGTGGGTTAATCCTCTTCATGTCTCTCTTTAAGATTTCTTGTTGATTCGAGAAATCAAGAGTGCTTCACTCGTGCCCTTAGTTTGGCCGATAAAGCTGAATTTAAATCCCCGGATCAAGCCTCAGTGTGTTTTTTTTTTTCCTTTTCTCTTGTCCAATTAAACTTGTGGTTTATTTTTGTGAATAGTTCGAAAAGCTACAGCCTCAGCTTCTTTACGGTATAGATGGCCTCATTAAGTTTGTATCTGAGAGAGTGAGGCCTAAGCAAAGAGGTGATACCATCGTCACAGGGCCACCTCTTGCTGGTTTCACAAAGGCGTTTTCAGAAAATGCTAACAACAACATCGTGCCTAAAATATCTTCTTTATGGAAAGTAAGTAATAAGTTGATTCCGGAAATTTCAGTGTTCTCATCAAATGACTGCCTATTTTATGCATCATTCATCTATATTTTTGCAGACTGTGGAAGAATTAGAAGGTCGCAGGGCCCGTGATAAAGCAACTGAGGTATACATGTCATCTTTGGAGCGGTCAGAGACTCCGGAAGAAGTGAGTTTTAATTCGTATAACATTTAACAGTCACTTAGAGGCAGTAGTAAACCAACTATTAATATGATGATCTGCAGTCAATGCTGATAGAAGCACACAATAAGGCAGTTGTCGAAGCTTTGACCGTGTTTTGTGAAGCTTCCATTGGAAACTTCGAAGTAAAACAGAAATACAAAAGAGACCTTTGGAGTTTCTTTGCAAAGGCGTTGGAGGTCATCTCTCTCTTTGCCTCTCGCTCTTCCCCTTTATTAATCTCTTTATACTGAGCTCTTTTTTTAGGCTATTTTGCTAACACGTGTTTTTTTGTTTTCAGGATCACAAGCGAGTGGCAAATATGGAGGCGTATTCGAGATGTTGTAATGCCATAGAAGATATGGGCAAGAAACTATGGGCATTACCTTGTTCTCATGATGCTAATATAGACGACATGATCAAGGTTCTCCTTTTTGTTTTGTCTTAAAACGGAATTTTCCTTCACAATATAAACATATTAAAGCGTCATGCAGAGCAACTCTTAGCCATTGGAGTAAGTCTTGCTTTCATTTTAAACATTGTTGTAATCTGTATGAACCAGGCCCTTGATACCGCAGTTGCGGAGTATGAAGTATCCATCAATGGTCCTATGAAGTGGCAGAAACTGTCTTCCTTTTTAAGAAAGAGGTTCTCATTATTCCTAATTACTTCTGCAAATTAAAGATTAATCTTTTATGTTTATACGTTTGGTCTTCATGTAAAAATTAACCTTTCTCAGTTCTAAATTGTCAGTATACAGGACATTCTTGTTCATCGCAGAGGGAATCAAATGGATGAACTTGTTTCTGAGAACTCCAAACTCAAGCTACAGCACCATTCCATGGAAAGCACGATGAATTTGCTCAAGAAACAACTCGAAGGTGGAGAGAAAATGAACAAGGAATATCAGAAGCGTTATGAGAGTGCCATTGATGATATAAGTAAGCTTTCAGATCAGTTCAAGAACCGGATTCATGACCTGGATAGTAAGTGTAAGTCAATTCACAATGAATACTCAAACCTCATGGAGGTGCTGGGGTCCACAAGACTTGAGGCTTCTGAGTGGAAATGTAAGTATGAAAGGACTTTGGATGAGAATGGTGTGAGCAACAATCGGGTAGGGGTAGATGCGTCGATCACTAGGTGCATTAATAAGTCTATTGATTGGAAGATTAAATACGAGAATACTGTTAGTGAGCAAAAAGTTGTTTCAGAGAAGATAGCAGCAATGGAGGAGAGGTTGAAGCAAGCTTCAGCCACAGAAGATAACATGAGAGCTGAATTCTCCCGTGTTTTGGATGAAAAGGTTAGGCTTTTTAAAAAAAAAAAATTTAAAGAAACTATCATATGAGAAATCTATAATTGCATCGCACGCAATAGTTAACCGTTTGGCCAGTTTCACAGTAAACTGATTAAGTTGTGACTCTGATTCTCGGTTACTAATAGGAGAAAGTAATCGCTGAGAAAGCTGCCAAGCTTGCGACTTTGGAGCTGCAATTGGCCTCTACGCGTACAAAATTAAAGGTGAGCTTCTCTGAAAGATTCAAATCCCTGTTCCTAATCTTTTAAGATTCATGTTTATTTACTGTATAATTTTTGTGTGAAAAGACCATAATGTGCTCATTTAAAGCGATTTCATTAGTCTGCGAGTCTGTGTACTGTAACTCGTTTTTGATTGTGCTTCCTTGCAGAAAGGTGAGCTAAAGGTGGACGAATTTTCTTTGGAAGCAAAAGACTTGAGGCTTCAAATCTCGGCTCTGAATGAGAAGTATGAATTTGTGAAATCCGCTGCTGCATTGCTCGAAACTGATATACAGACTTTAAAGCAAGAGAAAGATGAGTTGGACAAGAAGTATCATTCACATTTGGAGGAACTTGAAAAACTCAGTTTGAGGCTGAAAAAGGCAGAAAGTGAGGCTTTAACAGCTAAGAAACTTGTGGACTCATTGAGAATGGAAGCTGAAGCTGCCCGAGACAATGAGAACAAACTTCAGACATCATTGTTGGAGAAATGCATTGAAATTGACCGAGCTAAGAGCCGTATCGAGGAGCTTGAAAAAGACTGCTTGAAGCTCAATAGTGGGGAAAGTGAAGCTACAACATCCAAGAAACTTGTGGATTCAATGAAAATGGAAGCGGAAGCATCCCGAAAGAATGAGAATAAACTTCAGACAGTGTTGCAGGATAAATGCATTGAAATTGACCGAGCTAAGAGCCGCATTGCAGAACTTGAAAAGGTCTGCTTGAAGCTAAAAGATGCGGAAACCGGGGCTGCAACAGCCAAAGAGCTTGTGAGTTCGATGAAAATGGAAGTGGAAACCGCCCGGAACAACGAAAACAAACTTCAAACATCGTTGCAGGAAAAAAGCATCGAAATTAACAGGGCTAAGGGACGAATTGAGGATCTGGAGAGGCAAAAATTGGAACTTTCTGAAACGTTGGAGATAAGAGTGAAACAAAACGAAGCAGCAGTTGCCCAATGGCAGAGAATCATCAATGCAGAGAAGGCCAAAAACACACGAGTGAATTTGATGGAGAAAGAAGACCCGTTTATGGTTCCATATGAATCAACACCGCTGCAGCGTGTGAAGCGTTTGAAGGTAGAGGCAGCTGTAACCTGTTCGGGTTCAGATTTTGCGCAAGAGACTGAAGACGATGATGCGGTTTCACAAGAGAGCAGGAAAGCTATGACAATGACCCCGAGAAAATGTACTAGCATCGAAGCTGGAGCGGCTTCTTCCACGGGCATGGATCATTCGAAATACACAATGAAGAGGCTGAGAAGTGAGATACTGGAACGTGGCTTTGGGGCTGAGCTGGTTGGTTTAAAGAATCCAAGAAAGAGAGATTTGGTTCAGCTCTACGAACGATGCATTTTACGAAAGTGAGCTGTAAAAAACATGAAGCAAGTTCAAGTTTCTTGTTCCTGGAACCTTTTTGTGAACTTTGCTTGCTGCCTGGAAATAAAAATGGTATTGCGGATAATAAAGTGGTTTTTTCCAATGATTAGCTCGTTTAATCGTATTGACTTATAATAGTTGTTGACTCTGAAAGTGCTGTTATTTGACGGCGTCATGACGTGTTAAACTCCAAGTCTCCAAGGCATTTGGAAAATGGGCCGGACTGGTACATGGGCTTATTTAACTTTTGGATCACTAGAAAACAATGAGGGTAAAGGATATTTTATATCATGGTCAATAAGTATGTATTAATGGATTGCATAATGTGGAAAAGAAAAGAGGGTAAAGCATTAAATATGTTTCTCCGACAAGCTTGTAAAATTACAATAAATAATTCCCGACGATCACGGTACAAAAAGCTGTGATAGCTTCGGTTCCACACTAAGCAATCTCCGAAAGAACCATCATGACCACATTGTCCCATGGTTGATGGGCCCAAAAGTCCTATTATTATTTAACAGTCCTACTCCTTTCTTTTATTTCCAAATTGGCCCCACACTCTGTTCTTCGCCATTGCGTTTTTTTCTCTCTTTAATGTCCGAACTATCAAATCTATCCATTTCTTTTGCTCTTTACCAAGATACCAGATTTGTATTTATACAACTGGGTCTACTTTTATCGAATTATTTACTGGTAAAACATAATTCTAGTAAGAAAATAATAACTTGTAATAATCATAGTTAGCAAAAACTTGTGATAATCATAAAAAATGACATTATCGGAATATATGCTTTCACATTATCTAAGCTTTGCTACCGCAAAACATGATCTAATTCTAACTTCATTTTTTTCAACTAACTCAACTACCAAAACAGTGTACAAGTCAAAAGGCACACATATATATAATAATAAAATGTATGTTATTTTCTTGGGTGCTTCTCTTTTTGACCAAACAACAACAAACTACGTGTAACTAACAAATGCAAAATATCCATCTCGATTTATGAGATAAGACCCACTTTATTTACTTTTTTTTTTACCTTTTCGATTTTTATTTAAAATCACTCGCCGCGAATGACGAATGTCACTCCTCAATCCTCGCATGTTTGCTCGGCCCATTTTAATTTCTATTTATACATGAAATCACTCTCACACTTTTAACACACATCTCAACCCCTAAAATCTCACTCTTCTCTCTTTCATTGATGGCTTCATTTGCTCTGAAACCCATTTTTTGTTTCATTGCTGTTATTTGCTTCGTTGTCTACAATGCTGAAGCAAGAGAAGGTAAGCTCTTCTTTAGCAAGTTCACTCACTTAGATCGTCCTAACAACAAAGAGGTGGCTCTACCTCCAGCTCCAGCTCCTGGTCTAGACCAAGCCAATGGAAGACTCGGAGACGGGCATTTCGGACCAGGTTCAGGTATGATTCCTCAAAATAAAGAGTCATGGCCGGTTTCATCTACTACCACAGATGAAGAATTTGAGAAATTGATGGCTTCATTTGAGGAAGAAAAAAACAAGAACTTACCCGAGGAATTCGAGGAAGAAGAAGAAGAGTCGGAAGATCCCAATGAGCAAAAGAACAAGTATAACAACAGCAACAATAATGGATACACTTACTCTACTAACAACAATTACAATGATAACAAGAGAGGTTATGGTAATGAAGAAGAAGAGAGGCAAGGAATGAGTGATACGAGGTTTATGGAGAACGGTAAGTATTTCTACAACACAAGAGGTAGGAGTTCTGAGAATACCCCTAGTCGCGGATATGAGAGTGCTCGAGGAAACAATCATCCCAACGAGTTTGAAACTATGGAGGAATACTACAAGAGCTTGGAGGGCAGTCAGGAGGAGTATGAGCCTTAAAAAAAGGAAGGTAAAATTGTAATTGAGAAACAAAACAAACTTTTGGAGTAATTTGTGCAATCTCCATTTACTTGTCTTTTATGAAAACTGAAAACACTTTTTTAAGTTATACGACATCAAAGTTGTGAGATATGTTTTCTGCGTTTATTGTTCGGTACCTGGAAACCTATTGAAACGACAAAAGAAGTATCTATGAGTGATTTTTGAAACATCAAAATTCAATTTGAGATTTAAGGCTTTACGTTCTAAGAAAGATTCATTGGGATAAATACCAATATAACCAACAAGCTTGTGAGGCAAAGAGGATGAAACTATCTGAGAACTATGCAGAGAGTAAAGAATACAAGAGACCTAATCTCAAAACCAATTCAATTCTCTTAACTAAATAATACTCGAGAAAAGCAGAGACGGGCACAATTTAGTCACTAAACAGGTACATTGACGACTTCATACTCAACCAGAGAGAGATTGTTGTCACGATTAACCTCAAAGGAAACAGGATCAGTGAGTTCAATGCGTCCCCATTTGTCAACAGCCACTCTCATAGTGCCCTTGAACATATCGATCTTTGCATTCCTCAGAATAACTGTTGCTCCAGTCTTCATTAGATCAACTGCATTCGCACAACCCCCCAAAAAGAATATCATTGGGCATCCATATATAATGAAAGTAGAACATACTAAACAGTCATTAGGCTCTGTTTATCAGTTATAAGCACAAACTATCTAATTAAAAAAAAAAAAGTAAACTTTATGATCAAACTAAATCAGAAATCCATTGAAATATGTGCTTCTATAACGCCATTGATATAGCTCTTCATTAAGGCTTATGCACTTGAAACAATCTGTCTAATTAACTCACTAGTGTTTCGAATAACATTTAGAAACAGAGTGACGATGCTAAAACCCTAACATTTTGAAATTGTGAGTATAGATACTACTGACCTTGATCGTTGCGAGCAGTGAAAAGGATGGAAGCAGTATCGTCGCCGATTAGGCACTCAGCGATACGAGGAGATCGAATTGGCTGAGTCAACGAACCTTTACGGACCGCCGGTTTAACGGAATTCGATTCGACGACTTTCACCGTCAAATTATGGCCTTTGCTTCCTGGTATCAGCTGATCAACCTTCACAAATACTGGTTTCAGCTTTGGTACAGTCGTCGCTTTAGTATCCGCCGTAGTCGCCATAGTGTGATTCGCCGGCTTTTCTTAAATCCCTAGGGTTTTAATTAAATTTACGTAAACAAGAGTCGCCGTTAGATTAGTGACTTTCTGGTACTTGACCCTAAATGAGAAAATTAGAAAATCACTACTTAATTAATGAGATTTAAACGAAGATATTACATTTTTACAACAACAACAAAAAAAAAAGTAAATAAATTATATCGTTATTTGCTATTGATGCTGTCTGCATCGTGTACCCTCTTCTCTTTTATTTCTATAAACCTAGTTTCTATGAAATAAAAAGCCCAAGGGCCAAAAGAAACATCAAAGCCCAAAACGGGAGTAAATAAGCGATTTGAAGAGACGCCGTAATGGGACGTGTAGGGCAAAACGTTGTCATCTCTATATGGCGGCGGCTCGGTTAAACTTCGTTGACGTTTAGATTTTTTGTACTCAAAGCTTAACTTGGCTCCCTCCGTAGACGTGTAGATTTTTTGTACTCAAGCTTAATTTGGTTTTAACAAAATTAACCAGTCGTCACTTTTTCTTGATGAATTTTGTTTGTCTGTTCTTTTATTTTATTTTTTTGGTCTGTGCTTTCTACTGGTAGATTTAACGGTTACAGATGATACAAAATATAGAATTTTTTTTTTTAAATCGGCAATAGAATTATTTTGAGACGACTTCCAAATCAGTCCTAACCATTTCCCATTGGCTTTCGTGGTGACGGGATGAGCTACTGGTGTCAGGTGGGAGGCACGTGTGCTTTTCGCCGTCAACGTGACACGTGAAATAACAAAAACTTATCTTTATCTCACTTCTTGCTTTTTCTCCCACGCGCTCTCGTCACGGTGATTCACCAGGATCGTTTTTGGGTGTTTTTTCTTTTGTTATGAAAGTATTTGAAACAACAAAAATAAACCGATTCAATATCGATGCATCATGACAATATATGTAGGTCTACGTTTATTTTTATTTTTTGGTAAAAATGTCAAGATTCATTACATTTATGTAGGTCTACAGTAATGTTTATGCTTCGTCTCTTTATAGTTTACGTTTATATCAACGACTCTGGCATCCACAATGGGAAGCATACATGTTCGTAGATCCCATACATGATACATGCATCTACGTATGTGTCTCATGTGATATTATATAGTGTAATGGACACCGGACACGTCTCGATATATGTCTCTGTCACTCAGATACACATGCCTCCTTTGAAAACTAATTGCTTTCGTGTGGTGACCAAAAAGGAACAATTGGCTAACTTCTTCTATATACAATATTTAAGGATGTTTATCAGATTCTAATCTAATATCTCCTTATGGAACAGTAGCCAAAACATGACACGTTTCTGGGTGAGACGACGCATGTGTATACAAACATCATAATTCAACGTTTGGGATGAGATGAACATTTTCAAGAACTGAACTGAATGCATCTTATTATCAGTCATACAATTATAAGCGTAAATAGGAAGTTACGTGATATATTCTGTGATATCTCATACATTTAAAGCTTAATAAACATGACTATATATTAACAAAGATATACATTAAAGAGAGAATATATATATAAATGGTGAAACAATATTGCACAATCCTAAATCCACAAAGATATTACAAATTCAACGTATTATTTGGTAAAAATAAAAATCCAATCAAAAAAGAGAAAATTCTAAAAGAGAAAATACAATACACACAGACACTTTCTTAATTAGCTTTCGTGGAAATCCGTAAAACAATAAAATCTTTAAAACAAATTTGAACAACAATCTCTCCATACACTGATCAAACCGTTACGCACCATTCTCCCGTGATTCATGAATGTCATTAAAACTCCTTAAACCGAAATTTACACTCTCCGTCAGGTCTCCTCTCGGCAAATCTCAACCGTCATTCTATCAAGTCAACAGATCATTCACCCATCCTAGATCAGGGTCACCACAAGAACCATCCTCGAAGCTAGTCTTCTCCCTAACCGCCGTGAAGTCATTCATTTGTCTCCGGCGAGGGGAGAAATCATCGCCGAAGAAGTTCGCAGGAGAAGAGTTGGCTAGGTAACTTGGAGTGGAAGGCGAAAGAGCAAATTGTAAAGGACTACTCGGTTGTTGTTGTTGTTGTTGGAGATGGAGACGCTGATTGCTCAGACCGCAGGATGAAGCAAACGCTGCAGCCGCCGCAGAAACGGGCGTTGTAACCGGCGACGAGGAACTCACCTGCAGCGCTTCCGCTAAGCTCATCGAATCCAACGAATTCACCAGCTCGCTTAGAACATCTTTGTAGTTTACCGAACCAGCGGCGGCTGCGGCTGAAACGGCAGAGGCAGCGCGATTCCTTAACCGTGAAAAGGCTGCGGCTTTGTGAGCCGGAGACATAGGTGGAGACAGAGACGGAGATCGAGAAAGATGAGACAAATTACCCAAAAGAGTGCTTGTTGGAGAACCGCTACAGAACAAGCAACACTGATTCTTCGCCGGAGATGCCGACGCTGAGCCGCCGGAAACATTTTCCGGAGGGAGAACCCTAAGCTGACGTGGCGAGTGAGCAAAGAAACATACTTTCCGTTTACAGTGTTTACCGTCTTTACAAGCTTCAGTGCGGTAACGAATCGGATGGAGCCAACACTCGAAGACTCCATGAGCAAACTCACAGTCATCTCCACGGCTACAGTCACCGCCACGGCGAAACTCCGGACAAACCTCACCGGAGTATTGAAAACGACGAGGATCACGACGGCGAGCTTTCTCTCCGGGATGAGCGAAAGGACAATCAGTCCAATCATGGCTTCGGCTACGAGTGCAACGTCGGATCTTGAATTCGAACATCCGGAAATGATCGCTTGCATAAGGATCATCAGAGTCGGAATCATAACAGTACTCTTTAATCTCCTTGTTGTTGTCTTCATCTTCTTCATGTTCAGATGTGATCTTGTTGCTTTTGTTCCAGTTATGTTTACGCGGCGAACGAGGGGAAGAAGAATCCGCCGGAAAAGTCTTGGAGGACAAAAGAAGCTTTCTCGGAGGAATCTCCACCGTTGGTTTCCTCATTTGATGTTCCGTACAAACGACGTCCATGATTACACGTTTTGTTTGTGTATATGCGTGTTATGGTTGAGGGATAAGTGTAAGATGAGAGAAGAGATATTGTGGTGTATATATATGGGTTTGAGTATAGATACAGACATGGGGAATAAGTTAAAACACATATTAATATAAATATTATTTAGTATATAAAATATTGATGAGATGTAATAAGAAGACAAAAGAAGAAAAATGGAAGGGGTCTTGTGAGAGGGTATGGGGAAGAGGATTCGTGGCGAGAGAAGAGAAGAGTCATAGAGAGGTTTCATGCAAAGAAGCAGGAGCTGCCTTTCTCTCCTTGCTTCAGACCTAACACATGTGCCTATGTTTTCATCATCATCATCATCTCTTCCTCTTTTCCTTATCAACATCCCTTATAACTACTATATCTTCCTTTTTAATTTGTTGTTGTAGAATCAAAGTATCATATTATTATTATATTAAAGAAATATTATTATATTAAAGAAATATCCAAACAACATTATTGTAAGTTATGTGTCATACTTTATATGAAGTAATTACAAAATATAACTTCATCTGCTACCAAGTATGAAATATAACTTCGTATGCTACCAAGTAATTTGTGACTTTTGTTACAAACATTTGAATTATTATTATTATTATTATTTTTTTTTTGTATATATAACCTTAACTTCAAATTGTTGAAATCTACTTTTGAAGTTTTGATATGTTGACGTAACTGCCATGTATAGAAGGTTTGATATATTGACGTAACTGCCATGTAAATAAATATAGTACACAAAACCTCATATGATAGAAAACGATAAATACATCAACTAAACGAGCAAATTGATGGGATACAATTAAGTAGTTAACTGGTAGAAAGAAACATTAATTTGGTTCATCCCCTCGTCGGATAATAGGTTCAATCATCACGTTTCAATAATAACATAAAAGCAACGAAATAATAATATATAAAGAAATAAATTCAAATATAATATTTTTAATTTCGTTTCTGATAGCATATATATTGTCACAATTTTCAAATTTCGCAAATAAAAATGTTCTTAAAATTTTATGAAGATATCATAAATCATTTGTAGAACACTTGATTATATTTGCATGATGATATTTTAAATAAAAGAACATACAAACCTGAAGGAACTAGTTTGATTTTTTTTAAAAACTTTTTAATAAAACAAGATACATCAATAATAAAATCGCATAATTTTGTTTGATTAATTTGTTATACAAATTTATAAACTAGATATATTGTATTCAGCGAATCTAACAAAACTTTGCAACACAGAAAGGATACGCACAAAACTAAATACAAGTTTAAAATACAAAAGAAGTTTCAGAAAACACGTATTTCTTTTTTGTACGCCATTCACCAGCGGATAAATAAAATTATTATAATTCAATATTTTCAGTCTTGTCTATAAATTGGGTGCATGTGTATGTACAAGTGTCACGTTTTCCATTGGTTGCGTGGCTCTGGTGGAAGCAAAGACATTTTTGGTTTCTATCTTCACAATGCTTCAACTCATAAATTAATATTTTAAATAAAATTGTATAACTTTTATGCCCAAAGGTTAAAAGAATAAATAGACGAAAAAGGGTACAATCGGATAGTATCACGACAAAAATTAAATACAAATGAAAGCGGTAATTTATAGTATTTAATAAACGGAAAATTAAATAATATTGTTTGACGGCAAGAAGAACGTTGGTTTTGTTAGCTATCGACAATAGTTTTCGGTTTTGAGTAAGTTCAATGTTTCTGTACCGGTACATCATTTTGTATCTAATTTAAGGGTATATAGTCTGTCCGTACACACGTCACTGTTCCACATAATCCAAAGCTTCTCAATTTGATACCAATACTAATTAGTTAACAAATATATAGGGAACGATTTAATTGTTTTACAGCAAAAGTTGATTTTGGACCGGAGATTTTTCGACGTTTCAAACTTGAAACATTTTTTTGTTTGTAGATTTTATCGCCGAAACAGTTTTTTTTGTAGATGTTGAGTATCCTTGGGTTCCTCCAAAATATTTTTTAAAACATATTTAACTCCTACCATTTTTGCGTTATACATGCTTATCGAAACATACTGTATATAGTCAATCAGTAAGTATAAAAACTAGGGCTGGGCAAAATAACCGTAACCGAAAAAACCGAACCGAATCAAACCGTAAATTTATCATTCGGTTCGGTTTCGGTTTTGCTTAAAAACCCGTTTGGTTATCATTATCAAATTATTTTGGTTTCGGTTCGGTTTTGGTTTAAAACCGTAAAACCGTTCAGGTTTTTCGGTTTTTTGAATTTACCTTTTATACATGTTTAGATAGATACTTGAGTTACATAGTTTAAATAAAGTTAACAAAAATATTTTAAATATGATTGCACTAAAAAAAAAAAGATACAAAAACTCTAGATAGATATATATTTTATATATAATCTAAGGTTTTTGGCCATTCATTCACAATTTATTAGAGTTTCATAAAATTGTTCTTGCAAGCCACATCACTAGATTTGACTTCTATTCTCTTTATTTTTTCACTATAATCGATTTTAAGTTTTGATTTTTCAATTGTTCGATTTTCATTTATATATGACTTACAAACTCAATGTTTTGATTTTAAGTTTTTAATTATTATTTTTATACAATCAAAATAATCTACAAAAACCGAAACCGAACCCAAAATAAACCGAACCGAATTAATTTCGGTTAAAACCGTTAAAACCGTAAACCGAAGAAAACCGAACCAAACCAAACCGTATTTCAATCGGTTTCTAAATGGTTTCATTTTCTATAGAACCGAAAAACCGAAAAACCGAAAAACCGAAAAAATCGAACCGGAACCAAACCGTAAACCGGAATGCCGAGCCCTAATAAAAACAAGGGAAAAAACAAAAAAAGAGAAACATAGTAGATCAGTAAAACAAATTTTAATTGGTGAAGAAACGACGACGTTATAAAGGGAGATACGATAAACACCAAAACGACAGTGGTTGAGTTGATCAAAGGGAAACAATCTTGAAACGACACAGTTTAAAGGATAAAGAAAGAAAACACATGGGCTTGAGAAAATATAGCCGTTAGAGAGAAGAGACGGATGCAGAGGAAAAAAGGAAAAAAATAAGGCCGTTAAGGGTAAGTAAATTAAGCACACTCTTCCCTATTCAAATTTATGTGACCGTTAGTGATATTCTTCTTTCTTTTTTATTCTCTGATTACAGACAACAAACAACATTCCCTCTGAAAAAAAAAAACAAAGAAAACCTAATTCCTTCACTTCCCCTCTCTCGATTTGGTTTTGTGATTTAGTATGGAAGCAACGGCGGAGGAATCAACTGGTAGTGTTGTGGCGACTATGATTGACGAGACCTATGAGTTCTTAGCGCCACGATGGTTTGATTTCATTAACGGAGAGACTGAAGATGAGTCTCGCCGAGCGGAGCTCTGGTTTGATTCTGCGTTAAGCTGCGCTCCTTCTCGTGAGTTTCTTTGCCCCTCTTTTGTTTTCTTTCGGTGTTTGATTTTGAGATCCTAGGTTTTGGAACCAATTGGGTGATTCTATTGTTTTCCAGATCTCTGATCGGGATTTCTGATTTGATCTCAATTTCGTTTTGACGAAGCACATAGTTAAATTAGGTTTTACTGATTTCTGTTCTGAGAAGTGAAATTAGGAACTCCGTAGACAGTAATCTCTCGATTCACATAATTTCTTCTTCGAAATATTGCAATTTGAAGAAATTTTGTTGCGTGGGGGCTATGATTCGTTATCTGAAGGATATTACAATCGGTGGACATTGCAATTTTCAAGTTCAAGTTGTAACAAAAGTTGTCTTTTATGTTGCAGCTTCGGTTCCTAGAATCAAAGCAAGAAGATCTTTTAAGGTAGAGACTATGTGCAACTTCAATGAAGAAGAAGAAGAGAAACCGCTCAAGGTATTGTTTCAATTAACAATGATTTTATCAATTACATCGTAAATTATTGTTTAATATCCTACACAACCAGTATTCTAAAATTGTGTACACTTTGCAGGATAACGAGCCTTCTAAAAAACCAGTAGCTGCAACTACTTGTACACAATCAGAGCCTTCTGAGGCCAAGACAGAAGAAGTTACTCATTCTGAAGCAAGCAAAGTTGAGCCGTCTCACAACAATTCCGAGGACGCAGAGCACAAAAACAAGAACTCAGACTCGAGGTTTTTTATCCTTCTTTGTAAGATGGTATTGCAGCTAAGTGAGATGAGAGGCCGTTCTAATACTCTTTCTTCTTGTACATTCAACAGTAACCTTGGGGATGCGTCGGCTGAGCAGGTTGAAAACAAGGAGAACATTCCTCCTGCTTGCACACCCAAACCATCACTACAGTTTTCTCACGGAGGAAAGTCAATGGAGCTTAAGAAGCAACAAACTGCTAAAAAGATAGGTAGTCTCCTGAGGAATCCTTCTGCACTTAGACCAAAAAACCAGTCACAATTGTCTCAAGCTAAAGGAAGTCATCAGAAAAGTGTGAAAAGGTGGCTAACACTCTTAATAATCGTACCGAGTCTGGTTTTACGTTCCTCTGGTTATAGTTTTTTTATGCGTTGATGTCTCTCTGCAGGGAAACGACTGTTAAAAACATAGCTGGCACTATCAATCTGATTCAGGAAAATCAAGCCATCAAAAGGCAAAAGCTAGATGATGGAAAATCAAGACAGGTGAGCCATATTGTTTCAAATTCAGCAAGTTTCACTCCATATCTCACTGCTTGACTGAAACTTTTTCCTCCTAATCATTGATTTATCTAGATTCTCAATCCAAAACCAACAACTCTGCTCCACAAGACAAGACAAGGTCTTGTAAACACCGGTTTCAACGCATGCCCGTCAGTTACTAAGTACACTCCAAAAGAGAATAGAAAGGTGCGTTGTGGGCTTCACGGTTGCTTGTAATAAATTTTCTGTCAGACTATCTCAACTCTAGTCTTCACTTTTTAAGGTATATGTTCGTGAGCAAATTGCACCTTTTGTTTCAACTGCTGAGTTGATGAAGAAGTTCCAAACAAGCACCCGAGACTTGTCATTGCCTCATCATGCTAACACTACTCTTCCACAGGTAATAAACAATTGGAAACTCTTTGATTCCTTTAACTTTTCTTGGAATCTCTTTGATTAAGTTCGAGGATGGTGCTGTTTTCCTTGTCCAGAACCGAACTAAGCTGACACTGACTAGACCGAAGGAACCCGACTTTGTGACTTCCCAACGAGCTCGTCCTTTGAGAGTTAAGAGCAGTGCAGAAATTGAGGAAGAGATGTTGGCAAAGATTCCCAAGTTTAAAGCTCGACCTGTGAACAAGAAGGTGATGCATCTAGTTTCACCAATGTATATCTGTCCTTGAGAGATAGAAAACTAAACGAAAACAATGTGTTCTGTTATCTGATGCAGATTTTGGCAGCTCCAGCTTTGCCTGCGCCACAAAGAAGTACACCACATCTGCCAGAATTTCAGGTGGACACCCTCTATCAGAGAATCAGCACTTTAGAACAGAGTCATAGCTAAATGAATCTGTTATTTGATATCTACAAGGATCTCATTTCTTACTTTTGCAGGAATTTCATCTTCAAACAATGGCAAGGGCTAGCCAGCATGCAGAGACATCTTCAATAGCTTCAACGGAAGTGTCTAAGCAGGTATAGAGCTTCTTCTCACCCCCAGAAATGTTGTATGTATGCATATGCATAAAACACTTTGTTAGTTGGTTTCATGTTATCTGATATGCCGCCTCTGTTTTCCTCGCACACAGCATAATGATTGGAGGCCTCATCTTACTGAACCAAAGAGTCCTGTGCTCCAAACAATGCTAAGAGCTCGTCCTACTCAAGCAAAAACTACTGCGGAACTCGAGAAGGCACCAAAATTCAAAGCAAAACCTTTGAACAAAAAGGTACTAGTAGAGTGGTGTGTGTGTATTCAGTTTAATACTATTTACTTCATTTTGATATCTCTCGACCTAATTGGAATTACATGAATCCATCCAGATATTTGAAAGTAAAGGAGAGATGGGCATCTTTTGCAACACCAAGAAGCACATAACCATACCTCAAGAGTTTCACTTTGCGACAGATGAGAGGATATCACGACCAAGTTCTGTCTTAGATATATTCGACAAGGTATAATTCAACAACCAGAACCCGCTTTATGCAAGTCTTCTTTAGTGGATATTGTGGTGTTTGACACAAGTTTTTGTTATCAGCTCTCATTGAACTCCGAATCTTGCCATGAAAAGCCTCTACCAAGGAACACTGCTCCAAACCCCTTTAATCTTAGGACAGAGGTACGTGTAACACCCTCTTTAAGGTCAAAAGTGACTAAGCCACCAATCTTTTACTGATCGTTCTTTAAAAAAACTTTGTGGAATCCAGGAACGAGGCGCTGAGAAAGAGAAGAAGTTTGTAATGGAAATCATACATAAACAAATAGGAGATGAAAAGGCCAGAGTTCCAAAAGCAAACCCATATCCTTACACGACGGACTATCCAGTGGTATGCACTTATTAATTTCCTTCCTTGCTTTAGTTTTTGAGTTGCAAAAGAAATTGATGGTGTTGACAAATCTTACGTGTTCCAACTCTCAGGTACCACCAAAACCAGAACCTAAGCAATGCACAAAACCAGAACCATTCCAGTTAGAGAGTCTAGTGAGGCACGAAGAAGAAATGCGAAGAGAAATGGAAGAGAGGATGAGAATGGAGAGAGAAGAAGCCCAGAAGAGGCTCTTCAAAGCACAGCCAGTTATCAAAGAGTAAGTGGCCTGCCCTTTTAGCTATTTGTTTTATTATCTCTAGAAACATTATCAGAATGCTCACAATGGCTCTGCTTTGACCACAGGGATCCAATCCCTGTTCCAGAGAAAGTTCGAAAGCCCCTCACAGAAATTCAGGAGTTCAATCTTCACGTAGAGCACCGAGCTGTGGAGCGAGCAGATTTTGATCAGAAAGTAAGGTTTTCAGTCATTTCAGCAAACATGCTTAGTTAATATAATCTCTAAATTGACAAATGTTTGGAACCAGATCAAAGAGAAGGAGAATCAGTACAAGAGATACCGTGAAGAGAGTGAAGCAGCAAAAATGGTGGAGGAAGAGAGAGCTCTGAAGCAAATGAGAAAGACAATGGTTCCTCATGCTAGACCTGTGCCTAACTTCAACAAACCCTTCTTACCTCAGAAGTAAGTTTAAATTTCTCAAAGCACACTCCAAACCTTGTCTTGTTTTAAGTTAATCATATTGATTAAAACCTTATAACACACACACAGGTCCAACAAGGGGACTACAAAACCAAGATCACCCAATCTTAGAGTAATCAAAAGAACCGAGAGAAGAACGATGATGGCTAGACCAAATGTGTCCACAGCTCCCAGCGCCTCTGCTGGTCAGATGAGGTAGTTTGCAGTAAATTTCCCCTGAAGCAGAAGCAGAAGCAGCCACAAAATGTTCATGAATTCTTGAACCTACTACATTCCCTTTGTAAATTGCTGATTCGGTACTTAATTTTCCTGTGTAACCTATAGTAGCAGTATATTCTTTTATGTATCCTGATTCAAGTTTATTATACTGAAAACAAATTATTAAGACTTGTTTCATGCCCGAACATAAAACAGCCAAAATAATCTTGAAACAATGTAGAGCAAATCTCATTCATAATACACATAGTTAATCACTTGCTCCAACCTCTTTAAACAATCTAAAACATTTTTCTTATTATCCTAATTGAAGTTTATTATACTGGAAATAAAAAAAACATAAAACAGCGAAAATACTCTAGAAACAATTCTAGAGCATATCAGTCTAATTCATACACAGTTTGATTCACTTGCTTGCTCCCACCACTTGTACTCATTTGCCTCCGCCGGTACACTACAATCTGAAAGAAACCAAACAGGGGATCATGGTGAGAGAATGGACTTCTAGAGACTAGATAAATTTATAGACACTAATAATAGTGAAAGTACCGAATATCCATGGTTTGAAATGCCGTCAAATTCGAGCTTTGCAAAGGTTTCATCATCTTTCAGACTTTGCATCTCCTCTGTTGATGATGATGATGAGGCCTTATTCTTAATTACCTTATCATCTTTTTTAGACATCAACAGTTCAACCTCTTCAGCCTTTAATTGCAACTGGCGTGCAACACACTGTACAACATTCAGATAACACAAGTATTAAGTTCAATATTACTGCAAAAAATTTGGTTTTAAGTTTCTATCCTCACAAGTGGAGACTACAAATTTATAAGACTATAGGAAGAGAGACAGACAGAACTCACTTCGCGGAGCTGTTTAACTAGCAAAGTGGGTCGGAAACTGAAATATGGCTGAAGCAAGTTTGGTAAACATGTTGTATCCAGCGAGATAAGCTTAAGAAGAATATTGAACTGCAGTTTTACCAAACCAAAATTTGTTATTATTATCTGCACTCTTGTAAACAGTAGAGTTCAATAGAAAAAAACATTTTCATGTTACCTCGACACTTTGAGTCTCTAAGCTCCCGAGGTAATCCACAAGTCTATTCAAGCGAGCAGTTCTCACAGTCTTACTAATAGCAGCTTGGTTATTATTCCCGTGCCTTGTGTTACTCCTTGTACCACCTCTTCCCCATGCAAGTATCTCTGAGTTCCACACAAGCCCAGGTGATACTCTCCTGCTGTCTGTATGATGCGCCTCCTCTGTGCTGTTATCGTTGTTGTTTGCATTTGAAGAATTAGGCTGACTTGTGCAGCGCTTTTTTCGTCTTCTCAGCAGGATCTCGGCAGAAGGCTCATCTGAAGAGGAATCTTTGCCTCTGTTGTTGTTATTATCATCATCATCATCATCCTCATGGGCTTCTGATGTATTCTGTTCCTTGTTTCTGCAGCTCCTTCTTCTTCTGGAGCTACTACCAGCACGTCGTGATCTCGATAAGCCAGCTGGCTCTTTACCAAGAGACTTTTTTTTTACCAAGGCCTCAGATTGTCGTAGCGATACTTGAGCTATAGATTCTTGAATCTACAAAAGAAGAACAGTAATGCACAAACCACTTAGTCACCGTGGAAGCATTAAACCTACTTAAACGAGAGTGTCTAATGATACATGAAAAGACCAAGCCTCAGGTTTCTGACCTGCTTCTTACGAGCCTCGTCTTCTCCACGAAAAGCCAATTCCTGAACAAAAAATAACAGGAATCTCTCATAAGTAAACCTTTCTCTTGAAATGTTAAAGAGGAAAAAGAAAAGTGATGATGCTTCACCTCCTCCTCAAATTTATCAAGATCAATATTTTTGAATAAAGTTGCAATGAAGGCATCAAAATTTGGGTCGTCTCTTAAAGAACGTCGGCTAGCACAATGTTTCCTACAAGCAGGACACTCATTGTTCCTGAAAATACATTTACCAGTTAATATAATAGACTCCCTAAATAATGCTGAACATGTAAATGGAAGGCATACCCCAATCTCATTGCCTTATCAATGCACTCTCGACAAAACCGGTGGAGACATTCCATCACAGTCCTTGTTTTCCTTATAATTCCTAGAAAATGAAAACCACTGCTCGCATCAGTCGAATTTTCCTAATCACAGTAATAGTGCCGGAAGAGCTATAAAAGCTGATTGACTTTGAAACAAAAAAAATGCTGACAAGAGTAAGTGTACCTAAACATATCGGGCATTGCACGTCCTTACGGATATCTTCTAGCTCAATATACATAAATCTGCAAGTGAAATCAAACCTTTTAACAATTAACAATGTCATATTAGTTACTACAGAGAAAGCAAGCCTAGGCACTTTTTTTGTTCTTCCACGAGAACTGAATAATTTGTGATGTTTGAGAAGAAACACGACAGAAACTATAACATGCAAGCAAGAGCCAAACAATGCATCGGACCAATGAAACAAAACCCAAATTAAAAAAAAAGAAAAGAAACTGAGGACATATCAGAGAACACTGGTTCCGCTTTAAACCCATCAAATACAACAGTGAAACCAATAACTAGAAAATTTCAAAGAGAATAGAATTGTTACTCTGAATCTGATTCCTCTTCTCCTGATGAAGAAGATTTGCTTATTTCCTTAGAATCTGAAAATTAAAAAACAAAGGAACCAATCAAAGCAAATCGATCACTTTCACTTTCATGTTATATACACACATACTCACGCATTGATTGATTCATATACCTCACATATGTATCCACGACTATAAACAACGACAAAAAAAAAACTAAACCTCTTACCTTGTTCTTCTTCTAACGCTTCGTCATCCTCTGCTTCTACTTCGTCATGTTTCACGTTGTCTTCGTCTTCCTCCTCCATTTTGTCCGGATCTTCTTGTATCTCCTCAGCTTCGGGATTGAATCTGTCAGCTTCTGAGTTCCGACCCAGTTGGTCGTTCTCTTCCACGGCGGCGGAAGAGCTCTTCAAAGCAGGCATTGTTGATAGTTGATACAGTGATCTTTGCTTCAAAGAAGAGAGGGAGAAACAACAACAAAAAGCTTTCACCTTTCTCACTCCCTCTACGTCTCTCTCTGGTGGGGCTTCTTGTATTTCTTCTTCCTTGGTTGTTTTGGTTCGGTGGTGCCGATGGAGAGAGAAGAAGAATGAAGGAGGACGAAGAAAAATGAGAGAAGTTTCTTTCCCTTTGTTTTGTTTTATAATCTTTTTCTTTTTGTTAATTATGTTAAGATCCTTGGTAAAAAAAATTAAAATTTTATATTATGGTCCCTTATATTTAAGCCTTATTATATGCATATCCTAAATTCTTCTGCCGGGACCTCTTCTTTGCTCTTAAAATCCTAATCCCATACTTAATTATTTTTTACTTATGGATCCAATTAACACACCTAAAAAGTTTGGATTTTCACTATAATTTCTCTAATTCTAAGGATTAAGTTGTTAAATATACGCTTTTGAAAAGACGCATTATCCTGTTTTCGAAACAAAAATCAGAATTAGAGGACGAAATTCACATTCACACGGATATCACGCCTATCGTTAATTGACGCGTGCTTAGATATCAACAACTTATTTTAGATTTTTTTTTAGCAGAAAGGCAAAGATATCATATACTATTTAGTAGCATTATTCATATTACACTGATATCACGCCTATCGCTAGTTGACGCGTGCTTAGATATCAAATACTTATTTTAGATTTTTTTCGCAAAAAGGCAAGATATCATATATTATTTAATAGCATTTGACTATAAGATATTTCTTAAATATTTATAAACTAATATATTTTGTAAACTATATAAATATTCTAAAATTGATAATTTATTAGTAAAAACTCTATTTTAGAGATAGAATATTAAAACATACCTAAAATTTATTAAAACTTGGTGCATGTTGATACATAATGCATGTTGATGACCAATTAAAAATACTATTAAGTTTTACAATTGTAAAATTGCGGTTAATTACTTTCGCTTTTTTGAAAGTGAGATTGAAATATCGGAATTGAATCCAAAGGAATCGCAGATTGGTAATGAATAGAAGTAACATGTCGGCCTTCTTCTCGTGTGTAAGCCTACTTGCCAACCCATTTGCATTATCTCCAGTTCACACTTGCAATTACATGTGACACATGCGTGGGTAAATATATATTACGCATCATAATTCTCTAAATACACCTAATTAGTAAAAGTCTCAAATAATTTAAAATTTAACATGTGTTAGTGGGCTAGCCTAAAAAATAACAGTGGTAATTTACACAAGGGAATCTTTATTTTCGGAAAATATCATAAAATATATTGGGCCAAGAAAAGTCGGACCGGCCCATTAATATACACTTACTAAATATATTGGGAAGCCTTCACTCGCTTCCCTCTCAAATTTACTTTTTCTGCAATCGTTGTGCTTAAACCCTTACCGGAATGGAGCCGTCGGCGAAGGGAACAGTGACGCCGTTAGCATCGTTGTTCTCAGAGGAAGATGCAAAGAAAGCGGCAAGTTACGTGGAGGTGAAAATTGGAGAGAAGCTGGTAGAGATGAATCGTCTTCAACAGTTCGTCGAAGAAAACACCAACCTCGTCAATCTCCTCACGAAGCTTCCCAATCAACTCCATCACAACGTTATGGCGAGTTTTTATCCATCCATTACTCTCCCTTATGATCTAATTTCGTAATCGTTTAATGTATCTGATGCTTTTTGCACACAGGTTCCATTCGGTAAAATGGCTTTTGTCCCAGGTCGATTGATCCATACGAACGAGTGTTTGGTAAGTCTCATGATGATCTTATGTTCTCCGTTTTTCGATTTTAATGGTTGGATTATATGTAATTTGATATTTATATAGTATCGGTCTGCTATGAGGTTTAAGAGTTTCCCAGTAAGCTATTGAGGCTAGTGTAAATTTCACATTGGTTGTTGTGATTTTACATAGGTGTTGTTGGGAGAGAATTACTATACTGATAGAACATCGAAACAAACAATCGACGTTTTAGCGAGAAGAGACGAGACTTTACAGTCCCAAATTCATTCTCTTAAAGCTGAGATTCAAGATTTGCAAACGGAGGCTTCATTCTTCACTTCAACTGCTTCTGAAGCAATGGTAGGTTTGTTCAAAGAATAGATAATGTGTTCATTCTTTGTGTCTTATCTGCATATGTATCTTAAGCTGTGTTTTCGTTGTTGTAGGAAGGACTTGTTGAGATAAGAGAAGAGTATGTAGAAGAAGATTCTTCTGCAACTGTGCTTCAGTCTGGTGTAAAAGAGCCTTCTGGTCTTCCTGGAGGAGAGCCTGCAGAAGACGAAGTTGAAGATGATGAATTTGCGCGAATCATGTCCAGGTTGAATGAACTTGAAATGCAAGAAGAACAGGAAGGTGAAGATGCAGATGATAGAGGTGAGGAACCTTATTCTCCAATAGAAAGTGTGGAGGAGAGCGAGCACAATATGGTAAAAGGAATTAGAGGTGCTACAGAACACAGTAGGACTGTATACGGGAAACAAGAAACTACCATATCTGTTCCTAAGAAAGCTTCCGGCCATAGCTCTTCCATTCGCGAACCAATGTATTCAGAGGTATCTTTCAACGAAGTTTCACGTCTTGGTTCATGTTTATGGTTAATGGTTTTCCTCCAATGTTTAATTACTTTTCATCCAGGCAAAAGTCAAAGGGAAAGTTATTGAACTGTTGCCAGAGAAACATCCTTACAAAGATCTAGATGATCCATCGACTGTAAGACAAACCTTTCGTTGTGACCTTCTCTTCTTTCATTAGCGTTTTACATACAGCTCATTCTGAGATATTACCTGTTATTGCATTATGGCAGTGTATCGGACCAGTGGCACAATATCTCCCCAAAGGTTAGATTTATGATCTAAAGCATTTCAGACATCAGAAAAGTAGACTTCATTGTTAAATTAATATGCAACATTGAATCATCTTCGTGAAAACCATTCTCTAACTAACATCTGTGTTCTTTTATTACCAGAAGATCAATCACATGGGGGAATACCCCAGCAAAACGCTGGGGCATGGAGAGACTTTCAAGCGACTTCCTATGTTTCCAGAGGAAAGGCAAAAACCAATGTTGTAGGACCACAAAAGATTGAGGTATTTGGAACCCAAATAGATCAGTTTTGCATTTGAAATCAAGCGAAGATGGCCTTGTGTTGTTGTGCTTATCTTTTTACAACAAAACTTAATCATTAACAAGCATCTCACAAACTTGTTTTTGGTGCAGTCACCTATACAGAAACCGGAGCCCAAGTTTGATAGTAACAAGGTTACATATCTCTTCCTCTCAAGCGTTTGCTAGTAGTAGTATAGTTGCTTAAGGTAGATCTGATTTTCCTTGAAGCTCGTTAAATATCTTATCCGAATCGTGCAGGCATTTACTGGATCGATAGTAGAGCACACCCATAATCTAGAAACCAACAAACCCGGGCAAGTACAGGTACTTTTTCTACCACACGTACAACACAACACTCAGCAATGCAGGAAACATGATTCTTATTGCATTTTGTTTGTTTTGTGTATATGTAAACAAACAGTCTTCAGGGTCTCAACCATCAAAACCAGTTTCAAGATTCAAGGCACAGAGAAGATAGCCAGTCAGTTCTATATACAATTTTGTATCTTGTGATTTGTTATAAGTAAGAACACATGCATATGTGTGCATCTTATAAGGGTATTATATACAATTAATTTACCAATTCTACATCAAGATTTATCATATTGTTTATTTAACTCTTTCTGAAAAGTCTCCAAGTAGCTTCTCTCTGTCAAATGGAGAAGCTGACAATACCCATCTACTAAAATCCAATATCCATTATATATAAAAAATTAAGTGTTAAATTTACATTAACATAAAAATGGTTTAAATTTAAAACACCTCTAACTGATCAAAGAAAATTCTATTAGGGGGATGTCAAATTTAATTTGTTTTCACATTTTGTAAATTTAACACTTAAATTGAAAACACTTTCAAGTGTTAAACTTATATTACATAAAAACATATAGAACTTAAAACACCTCTAACGAACCAAAGAAAATTCTAAAGATGTGATGTCAAAGTTCATTTTGCTTTTACGGTTTTGAAAATTCAACACTTAAAAGTTTTGAAAATACTTTTTTGTAAGTAAAATATTATTTAAAAAAAAAAATTAAGGTTTTAGTTAAAAATCCAAAAAAAAAAAAAATTATATTATATATTAAAACTTTAAGTGTTAAATTTACATTAACATGAAAACGGTTAAAACTTAAAACACCAACTAACGGACCAAAGAAAATTCTAAGGACGGGATGTCAAATTTAAGTTGTTTTCATATTTTTGAAATTTAATACTTAATTTGAAATACACTTTCAAGTGTTAAATTTTCATGACGTATAAACATATATAATTTAAAACACATATAACAAACTAAAGAAAATTTTAAGAATGAGATGTCAAGTTCATTTTGCTTTTACGGTTTTGAAAATTCAACACTTTAAACTTTTGAAAATATTTTTTTATAAGTAAAATATTATTAAAAAAAAACTTAAGATTTTAGTTAAAAATCCAAAAAAAATAAAAATTTATATTATATAATAGAAAACTTTAAGTGTTAAATTTACATTAACATGAAAACGGTTAAAACTTAAAATACCAACTTACGGACCAAAGAAAATTTTAAGGACGGGATGTCAAATTTAAGTTGTTTCCACATTTTTGAAATTTAACACTTAATTTGAAAAACACTTTCAAGTGTTAGATTTTCATGACGTATAAACATATAGAACTTAAAACACCAACTAACGGACCAAAGAAAATTCTAAGGACGGGATGTCAAGTTCATTTTGTTTTTACGGTTTTGAAAATTCAACACTTAAAATTTTTGAAAATATTTTTTTATAAGTAAAATATTATTTAAAAAAAAAACCTTAAGATTTTAGTTAAAAATCCAAAAAATATAAAATTTTATATTATATATAATATAAAACTTTAAGTGTTAAATTTGCATTAACATGAAAACGGTTAAAACTTAAAACACCAACTTACGGACCAAAGAAAATTCTAAGGACGGGATGTCAAATTTAAGTTGTTTTCACATTTTTGAAATTTAACACTTAATTTGAAAAACACTTTCAAGTGTTAAATTTTTATGACGTATAAACATATAGAACTTAAAACACCAACTAACGGACCAAAGAAAATTCTAAGGACGGGATGTTAAGTTCATTTTGCTTTTACGGTTTTGAAAATTCAACACTTAAAAGTTTTTGAAAATAATTTTTATAAGTAAAATATTATTTATGAAAAACCGAATTTTAAATCCGAAAAAAAGAGAGAAATAATTTGAACAAAATACCTGAGTAAAGAAAAATGAGGTGACATCGGTTGTTGAATGCTCTGCTCGGTTAGCCGGCCGTCGTCTTCTCTCCGCGCAATTTTAATTTATAAGCCCAAAACCCAAAAAGGCCCATTAAATAAACACTTGGCAACCCATCTTCAGTTTTTTTTTTTTTTTTTCGTCGAACAATCTTCATCTCTCTTGTAACCAACAACTCCCACAATCAAAAAAAAATTCCAGATTCGAAGTCAAACAACTTAAAAATCTGCAGATTCAACGTAGTAATCAGTAACTTGGTGACGAAATATGAAGGTGTGTCTTGATGAATTTGAAGATGGATGATGGTGACAAGGAATTCCAAACCCGTTGTATGATTCTCAAGATGAAGAATTGGTGATTTACAGAGAGATTGGTATGAGTGAAATCTATACTTGTCTGATTTGGATTAGAATCAGATGATAGCGAATTTCAATTGACGAATCAAAATCAGATATTCTCAATTGAATAATTCGTGAAAAAAAGAAGAGAAAAAGCTTGCTTCTTTGTTCAGAGGGAGAAAAGTTGAAGAAGATTGAAGATTGAAAAGTAAACACGAACAGTTTCTGGGTAAACGAAAAGTTGAAGAAGATTGAAGATTGAAAGGTGGAATGAGAGAAATAGAGAAAAAGTGAGAGGAGAAGAATTTTGCTTCTATGAAAGATGAATGAGAATTTGGATTTGTGAATGAAGAATGAAGAAGAATTTGAGTATTTATAAGCAAAGGAAAGATCCTTCAAAACAAAAAAAGGAAATTTCTTCTTTGTTTAAGAAAATGAAATTACTTCTGAAAAAAAAGGAAAATTTGACGTTGTTTCCTTTTTTTTTTTTTTGGGTTTATAGATATGATTGGGTAAAAAAAAATGGAAATTTGAAGTTGTTTCCTTTTTTTGTTTTGGTATATAGATATGGTTGGGTAAAATAAATGGAAATCGATCGACCGTTAGCACTCAACGGTAATAATTTCTATCTCTCTCAAATCTGTCTTGTTTCTTAATTTTGTGATTTCATCGGTAACCCTCCCATTAAATCAGATTTAGTTGTCTTCCGCACAACGGAATTCTTCTGATTAATAAATTTGCTTAATTTGTTTGTTTTGGGAGTGATGGGGTCTCTTGTTTCAGCAATTTCCAGCAGCTACCCAGGAAAAGCTTGTTGAGTTCTTCGGCAAATTGAAGCGAAAGGTTTGTTCTTTTTTTGCTTTAATTCTATTTGAAATTAAGTTGCATTTTGTTTGTTTTGTGTATATGTAAACAAACAGTCTTCAGGGTCTCAACCATCAAAACCAGTTTCAAGATTCAAGGCACAGAGAAGATAGCCAGTCAGTTCTATATACAATTTTGTATCTTGTGATTTGTTATAAGTAAGAACACATGCATATGTGTGCATCTTGTAAGGGTATTATATACAATTAATTTACCAATTCTACATCAAGATTTATCATATTGTTTATTTAACTCTTTCTGAAAAGTCTCCAAGTAGCTTCTCTCTGTCAAATGGAGAAGCTGACAATACCCATCTACTAAAATCCAATATCTCCATGCCTTTAAACTCAGCTAACATCTTGTACTTCTCTCTTTTTTGTTCCCTGTTTGAACAAGACATATCCTCCTCTTCACTACAACTTTTTCTCTTATTCTTTCGATCCGCACACTGTAAGTTCTCATCGGCATCATCGCTGTTGTTCTGACATGTCTGACATGTCGTTGATGTTGTTCCCCCTCCACCATTGATTATGTCTTCATTTCGATGTGCATACACAATACCTATTTACCAAAGATATATAAGACCATCACAAAAATGTATTCCAGGAGAGATGAGCACGGATCAGACTTATTCTTACCCAAGTCCTTGAGGACAGGTTTCTCTGTTTCAGGTTTTGAAGAGCACAAGACCTCTTCGTCGTTTTCATCTTCTGAAACACCTTTCTCATGGATGTTACTATCCTTGGGCAACTCAACAATCTCGCTAGTGAAGAGCTTATCAGAGAGATCACGGAACAGATTTGAAATCCCAAATAGCTCGCCTTGAAACTCTTTACAGTCCTGATCATAAGATTAACAAGCCTCAAAACATTAGAAGAGAGAACATTCCCTTCAATGAAACTAACAGATTAAAGATTGTATATTTTTATGTACCTGGACGCCTTCAAAGTACCTTGTCTCCATTTTCCCTGCAACTGCAATGTTCGATAACTGTTGTTTGTATACTTGTCTTGTATAAACTAGTTCCTCAAGGGAACCAGCACCCAACAAACGAAAAACCACCACATGACGTTTCTGTCCATACCGAAATGATCTATCTTGCGCTTGCAAGTCATGAGACGGGTTCCAATTTGGATCGAATATAACCACACGGTTTGCACTCACAAGGTTTAGTCCCAACCCACCAGCTCTAGTTGATATCAGAAAAACCTGACACAAAAAAGCTTATTACTCATCAGATCAGAAGTAGGTAAGAAGAAAGAGGATCTGGGTTCAGTCAATAGAAACCTGTTTGCTAGGACTCTCGTTGAAGTCATCTACAAGAGACTGTCGCAGATTAGTTGGAGTAGAACCATCAAGTCTTGCAAAGCTGTAACCTTTTCTTATTAGAAACTTTTCCAGTATGTCCAGCATCCTGTCATTCAGTGGATCAAAAGCTTTAAACGACAAATATTCCTACTACAGTCATCTAAACTTGGAATTACATCCAAAAACTAACCTGACAGAGTAACTAAATAGAAGTATCTTATCACCCTTTGAAATCCAAGAAGCCATCAACTTTTCCAAAGCTCTCATTTTCCCACAATGTTTAACATCACTAAGGTCCATGAAGCTCTCGCTTGCAGAAACACCTCCTACTAGATCAATATCCGGCCCAAACACCGTAGTTACAAACTCTGCGTCCTTCTGCTGTTTCTCTGGGTCATCTTTTGGGTTTGGTTTAATAAGTTCCAGATGGTTGCTTATCTGCTGAAGTTTCACAAGGCATGGAAGCACCAAGCAGAAAGGACAAGAATCACAACCGTCGGGGTTGTCTCGATGAAGGTAACTCCAGATAGTTCCATCAGGAATAATCCTTCTGCAGCACTCTGATTGCTTAAGCGGGCTTCCACAAGCGCATGGATTGTCCTTATTCACAAGGCACTGAATTTCAGGGAGTTGCAGCATTCTTTGATACACCCGTTTCTGTAATTGGCTCATTTGACAGAAGACTACATTATCTTCTTTCCCCATCATCAGATGCCCAATGGTTTCTGCCTTTGTCCTCCTCAACATATACTTACGTAGAAGATTGACCAAATGCTGTTTCCTCTGATCAGCGATCTGAACAAACCTTTCTGGGGCAGTCACTCTCTGCCCTTGCTTAAGTGGTTCATCATAGAATTCTCGGAAATGCTCACGAGTGCCTAGTGATCCTGGAGCTACCCAGTCAAAAAGGTTGAATAGCTCACTAATCTTGTTCTGCATCACTGTACCCGTAAGACCGATCCTTTTTTTTGTCTTGATCTCAAGGCATGCTTCATAAAGTTTTGATTTTTCATTCTTTAACCGGTGTGCCTCATCAGCAATCACTATCTCCCAATTTATCCCGGACAAAACAGGGCCTTGGATTCTAAACGTATCAAAGCTGGTCACAAGTACCTCAACACCTCGTGCATTGAGTTTCTCCAGAATCATATCTCGGTTTGCTCCGTGGTATACAGAAACCTTGAAGAAGCTGGCCCATCGAGAAAACTCACTCTCCCAGTTGTTGATAACCGACGATGGACAGATTATTAGTGCAGGACCCTTTTTGGAATCTAGAACAGACGTATCAGTGGCGTCACTGTCTTTCCCATACACTCCAGCAAGAAATGCAATTGTCTGAATGGTCTTGCCTAATCCCCTGAGTCATTACTTATTATCAAAGTTCCATTTTCAACAGACAAAAACTATTACAGCTGTAACTTCAAATGCACAAAAAACATTCTCAGGTATAATCAAACCAGAACCATTTAAATGAAAACATTTACATTGGAGGATTAGTGTTTCTTCTTGAATATATCAAGAAAAAATTGAACATTATTGTAACATAACAAATAACTCACATGTCATCGCCAAGAATCCCACCATGGTTGTTTTTATAGAGATTATACAGAAACTTTACTCCTTCTCGCTGATGTTCAAGCAATCTACAGTTGATTGAAGCCGGTACCTACACCAAATCATAACGACACACACATTTTTCAATGCAAAATCAAATAATTTCCATTAAACATGAGCAAAAGGCCAAGACTTTCGTAAGAAAATAACCTGTATGATCGGAATTTCTCCGATTGATGACAGCAAAAGTGGTTCATAAGGACCAGTATAGTCAAATTCGGCCCGGTTTAATCCGGGTCTCCCGAATTCAATCGATTTCTCATCGTCTTCATCTTCTTCTTCCACATCTTTTTCTTCTTCAAACTTGATGTTTCTTTTGTGATCATCTTCGCCACGATTAGACTCTTCGACTTGGGTTATTGAGATTCTAGATTCGTGCTTTGAGGAGAGGAAGTATGAGTCATCTAGACGCAGTAGCTGCTGCGAGAGAGACGATTTGGGAGGTTTTCTCGGCGGTTCCAACTCTTGGCTCGATGAGATTCGCAACAATGATGATGATAAACTACCACAGGGCTTCAAGGTCTCTTTGAAAGTGTGTAACAACGACATCGCTAATCGATCACGTTACTAGAGACAAAACAAAATAAAAAGACGTTCTTCGAGAAGTTGAAAGAAAAGTTGTAATTTTTTAGAAGTTTGAAAACTTAAGCGCTGTTATTTTAATTAGAAGATAATAAGAGAGCAAAAAGGCAAATAAATTGTACTTGTGCCAGTAGAAGTGACTGATTGTCGGCGAGACGACATCGTTTTAAAATGGGCTGAACTGTATCCCAAACAAGCCCAAATTTTACTTGTGTCTAAACATGCTTTTAGGTTTAGGGTTTCTTGTTCATCGACATCGATCCATAAAAAGCCCAAATTGTACTTGTGTGCACCAAACACGCTTTTAGGTTTAGGGTTTCTTGTTCATCTCCTATATATATCTGCTCCTTCGTGTATTAGCCGAGAAAAGACGCCATTGTTCAATTCATACCCATCTTCTGAATTTTTGTCTCTAGTATTTTCGGATTCTTTCTTTGTAAATAATTTTGTTTTTCAAAAGGTTTTGTGAAGAATGTGATGAAAGTTGTAGATCGGTGATGATCTTTTGATTCATATGATCGATAAAAATTTCAACTCGCTACGTTCTTTCTGATTCATACCTGTTTCCTTATTTTCTCTAAAAGTTGGCATTTTTGTTTATTTGTTTTCACGGTTTTGGAGTAGTTTTTGTTCTTGTGAATAAATTTGTACGGTTTTTGTTTCAATTCTTCAGTAAATTTTGGTTTTTAAAATAGCAAACTGGAGAAATGATGAGAAATCAGATAAATCTTAGGACACCTTCTGACACAGTTACTGTGTATGAGAAAGACTTTGTAATCTGATCTTCAGTTAATTTTCTTTTTTCATCTCAAAGCAACTACTATTTCTTACAAAATTCTTCAACAGTTTTTTTTTTAATCTTTGTTAACTATGCATTTCCTGAAATTCTAAGATTTTTAATAATTGCATAATTCAAGGCCGAGTATAGTTACCGATATTGTCTCAATCTGTAAATGACCAATGAGCTGATGACCCTAAAATTAGTTATAGATATGGTTTCAATCTGTAATGACCAATGAGCTGATGAGTGATGACCCTGAATATATTTATACATTGCACCATATATATACCAGAATAACTGAATAACAATGTAAACAAATATGAAGAATGTTTTTTGTATACACAGATCAAACTCACTATGATGAACTAAATGAAAACTCTGTATAAACAATCGTGGCTTTAGCCATATCGTCATCCCAATACCCAATCTTTGAACCCACCATACTCTTATGTCAGCGCTTGTTCTGTTTTTCCCCAAGCCGTGCCTTTCTGTTCTTGCCTATTAAGTTCCTGAAGTTGTCTTTCATGTTCTTCAAGCATTTGGTCCACTTTGCTTGGTTCAGCTATTAACGGTCCTGACATGTAAATCTTGCTATCACTAGGATTATACTGTACACAGAAAAACACAAAAGAGTCAGTAAAAAAGTCCCAACTGCTGCAAAGTGAAACTAAACAGAGATCACTTAAAATAACTAACCCAACATGGATCAATTGGTGTTGTCATATGCCTACTATCCATAGTATCAGATCTATTGTATGCTCGTCGGTCCCTTCTTCTTTGATTCATGACTAGTTGATCTTGTCGATCTAAAAATGTTTTGGAGGAGACCGATCCTGAGCCTGATAGCATCTTCGGGTTTACTGGAGGGATGTATCTAGGAGGTTCATTCTCCTTCACATACATTGCTGACTTAGCCATTTTCGCCTTAGCCATGTTCTTCTTGCTCATCAATGGACCTGAGTTTGAAATTCTCCCACCAGGTTGATTGTTTCTGGTGTGCATATTGAAATAATCAGGAACTGGTCCATGAGGAGTCCTCTCCTCCTTAGACGACTTGAAACTATTGCTTCTGCTCTTCAAATCTTGATATGGTTTCTGCATTTGCCACAAGAGTGATTTGCTTTACAGTTTAAGACCTCTATTGTGACTTAAAAGTTAGGACCTTTTACAGTTACTTCTTACCTCCATTGTCATTGACTGAGGTTGATTTGCTTTGATCGGTGGGACATGTTTTCCCTCATGTGATCTTCTCGTCTGAGAGTCTTGCCTTTCTGGTTTCTCGGCCCTCAAGGGTCGTTGCCTTTTCGCATCATCACGCATTTTAACATCAATCTCTTTACTAGGAGGATATTTTGGTAGATGAGATGGATCACAAGCAAATGGCTTGGTTCTGAAGTACTGACAAAAAAACAGAGTTTTGTTACCAATGATGCTTCCATGATCAGAGGAAATAAAGAACAGAGTAAACGATCAAGAACCAGTTGTTACCTCACTCTCAAGGGCACATTCTGCAGAGCTCCGATGATCAGGATCTACGGAAAGTAAAGTCTCTAAAAGTGAAAGAACACTAGCAGGAAAGTCTTTATAAATCTCTGATAATTTCCGTCTATAAGGAACCGCGGTTCTGAATCCGGCTGAAGACGGTAGCTTCTGTTTTCTCCAGTAATTTTCTGTTGGTGAACCGCAAAGCTTGAAGATTTTATGCAATTGTTCTACCTGGAAAGATTAAGCCCTACATTTGAGAAAAAAACAAACAAGATGCAACCAGAAGTTGGAGGAAATGAAATCTACAAGAATATGCATACCTCGGTTTTTCCAGGTAGAATCGGTTTACCAGCATATAATTCACCTAAGATGCAACCTGTGCTCCATAGATCAACCCCAACACCATAATGAAAGGCTCCAAGCAAAAGTTCTGGTGGCCGGTACCAAAGAGTGACAACATGGCTAGTCAATGGAACACTTTTTGCAGGGTCGAAAAATGTCGCTAACCCGAAATCTGCTATCTTCAAGACTCCCTTACTGTCAATCAGTAGATTTGATCCCTTAATATCGCGATGAAGAACGCCGCGGCTGTGACAATGTTCAAGCCCACTTAGAAGTTGTTGCATGTAACATTTAACCTAAACAACAGAGACATAAAAGAAAACGATTTTGAAGGGGGAAAAAGAAAATCTACACTTTCGAAATTAAGGTAGCAGAGCATTTAAGTGCAGTACCTGAGGCTCTGAAAACTTGACACCAGGTAACGTAGAAAGCCCTAAGAGATCATGATCCATGTATTCGAAAACTAAGTAGAGGGAAGATGAAACAGGGGCAGTGATCAACCCTTCCAATTTAAGGACATTAGGATGATCAAGTCTTCGCATTACTATGATCTCTCTCGCCATAAACTTGACACTTTCTATATCGTTAAGATCAAACCGGACTTTCTTTAGCGCAACAATCTTGTTATGAAGAAGATCACGAGCCCTATAGACACTGCTATATGTTCCTTGGCCAATCTGCATCCATAATAAGAAACAGGTTATATATCAAACAAAACCAAGATCTTTACGAAACAGAGTTTGACAAAAAAAAAAACTTACTTTCTCCAGTTTTTCAAAAGTTTTTGCTCGGCGTGGAGCCCAATTAACTAGTGCCTCACCAGCAACTGAGACCAGCCAAGCCGGCCATCCTGCTGACACTTGCTTCATCTCTGCCTCCTTTGGACCAACAACGCTCGGATCCCTCTTCAGTTCCCGAGGAACCGCTCGAACCGCAGCTACACTCTCACGTTTCTCTGCTTCCTTCTCAATCTGCTGATGATCAGAAAACCTACTGGCACTCAACTTTTCCGACTCAATCAACCGAGCTTTGGAATCTCTGCTAGTCAATCTATCAAGCTTCTGTTTTAAAAGCTTTGCATCAATCTCCAAATCCGGGTCTACGACAACACTGGAGACCCTTTTCAATTCCTGATTATGAACAGCTTGATCCATATGATCAACTACCTCAGGATGCTCCAATATCTTTCCAATATGATGATCATGAAACTTGCTTGAACTAAACATTTGGGATTCAGTTAACCTAACTTTGGCATATCTCCTCCTGCTACCCGAACTATCAAACCCATCTTCCGGTTGGATCCAATCATCTATCCTCGATGAATCAATCCTTGAGGAATGTTTCTCCAATGATGACTCTTTCAGTGTTGACTTTCTTCTAAAAGACCTATGCTTTGAACTTACACAACCCATTCGTATGCTCTAAAACATGAATCTGTACATATAACCAATCAATATCCAAACAAACAAAACCTTACTTCACAATCCAATCCATTTCACTTCCCTAAAACCTAACCAACCCTAATTTCAATCCACTCCGAACAAACAAATCTGAATTCTAATGAAAACACAACTTCAACGGGACAGAGAAAAAAACCCAAAATTCACGAAAACGCTTGATCGAGTTCTTCTTCGGAAGACCACACACACTGTGAAATCCCCAGAACAGATGAAACAGAGTGATTCTCAAACCGGAAAGTTCAAAACTTTCGCCGGAATTCAGAAACCGAATCAGGAAAAATTCAGAAACAACAACTTTTAGCCTGCGCGTTGAATTGAAATCAAAGAGGGTGTGAAGAGAAAATATATGAAAAGGGAAGATTTTTAGTTGTTACAGATTTGACCAAATAAACGCTTACGTACACAGAGTCACATCATCGATATAAGAAAATGTATTAATGAATATAAAACATTCATTCATATACATATATATATATATATATGTACCTATAATAGCTTGAATGTCAATAACTAACTCAGCCGCCCTTCGCCAACCAAAATTTAGATTTTTCTTCGCAACTCTCTCTTTCTCTTCTCATCAATGGAATTCTCTTTCAAAATATGAAGAGGGTTTTATGGATTTTGTTATGTTCAATAATTGTTATTATATTATTTAATTTTGGATTATTTATGTGACTGTAGACAATTCAAATAATTGCACATTTAAATGCTTGATAGAATTGTAGATGATTTTTAATACAAAGGAAACAGATACTACCATTTAAGTCATTTAAATTATTAGGGGCATACAATACTGATTGTATTGACTACTTAATTTTAAAAAATTTTAGCAATATTTGATTGTATTGATTAAAAGTTATATCCGTTGTTAAACGGCTAGAATCCATATCTCAATATGTAGGTTCAAACTTAACTTAATTACTTGTGGGGTAACTAACTACTTATGATGAAGTTTTTCTTGTAGTTAAATGATATTATTTTTAACGAAGTTCTTAAAATTTAAAATCAAACAATGAGACTTGTGATAGGAGGATATCATTTAAGAATAGCTAAATGAAGAAGTAATCACGAGTACAAGGAAGCTCAGAATTGTCATAGGAAAATAACGTTTGACCGAGATGAAAAAATAAAAAACTTAAGTTGCACATGTTTTTTTTCAGCCAACTTGCCAATGCCGACACTATATATTAGACCAGTGGTGTTGCCACTACGACCACCCTGTTGTCCGCACCGGAATTTGACTCCGTTTTGGGTCATGGGAGGATTAATTGAATGCACATCAACAGAATACTACAAAATTGGAGAAATGACAAGAAATATTATTATGTTTAATTGGAAGATAAATCGTGTCTTCGTCATCATAATCTATACTATTAATTGAGAGGGAGGGACAGAATAAATTACGAGCCATTTGAGCCATTTTCTAATAATTACGACTTATGTCATTACTTTAATGAATTGAGAAAAAAAGTTTTAAAAATAAATTGGGGCAATTTCGTCACTTTACACAGATTTTCAGCCGATCCAAGCTGACTTTTTTGCCGACCCGATAGCCGACCCGTGTAGACAACACACGGATCCCTTTGTAACCCGGTAGCTCTCTGTTTTTTTTTTTTTTTTTTCTCTGTCGCCTCCCTTCTTTTTTTTCCTACAAGAAATAACAGCCTCTGTTTCATGAAAGTATAGTTCGTCTCAACTGTGTTGTTTCTCGATTTAAGCAGCCTCCGTGTCTGCTCTCGGTCCTCCGCTCGATTACTACCTCCACCAATTGTGGCTTCAGAAAATGAAATCAGCACAAAAATTATAGCTGGTACTGATTATTGAATATTTCATTGTTCTTTGGATTTCGATAGATTTGAATTTTGTTTCTATAGATGTTTTGAAGGTGGAGAGAATCATGAAGTTTAAGAGGACAGATTAGGAACAGATTTCGAAGCTTATAAAGTTAAAGTGTATACAAGTGTCGCTAAGTTGTGCTTATGTCTCTTATCTTTGTTTGCTCGATTTGATTTTGTATATAGTGTGTATATTTTGATTTGATTTTGTTTTAAAAAAAAAAAATTTGTGTGGTATGCGGAGCTTGATGAAATGAAGAGGAGATTAAAGGACATCACGCCACCCACGGCCACACGCGAAGAATTGATTTCAATAGAGGAATCAATTAACAAGTATTTTCCTGATTTATACTTTGTTTACTTTGGTTTGGGATGGTTTAATAATCACGAACATCACACAGCAATTAACGTCACAAGAGGGATTTCGCCAATTACCTTTCTCGACGACTTTCTCCGACAACGTTGCTCAACGATTCGACCGACGCAGACAACGGCTTTGTGGAACAGACCTACACAGCCTCAAGAAGCTGCTGTGCTGGCGAGATGCAAGCAAATTCGGGGAAAAAAGCTTTAGTTCATGAGATCAATTTGGTTTGATTTATGTTTCTTTTGTAGTGACGGTGTCTCCATCGCAGAGGAGAGAAAACCAGAGCTTTAGAAAAAGACTTGCTTTCTAACTGTCTCTCCGATACCAATCTTCTAGAGACTGTTCCGGGCCTGAAATCTAGAATCAAGGGAAAGGTAAGTGGCGTTTCTTTTTTGTTCCATAATTGTCTACAAAGACTAGCATGTTCTTAACCAAGCAATTGGCAAGTTTAGAATTGTGAATTGATATAAATAGCAAAATTGATTCCGCAGGTCAGAGATATTTATGTTGATGGTGATTATATGGTTCTTATTACAACTGATCGGTTGAGTGCATTTGACAGAAATCTTGCTTCAATTCCCTTCAAAAGCCAGGTTTTTGTTTCTTGGATAGCTTAAAGTGTTGCCGACAAAGTTTTCTTCGTAGGTATGTAGATCAAACTGATAGAAATATTGTTATCGCAAAGAAATGCTAAGTTTTTCCCATAGAGTTTGTGGGTTAGTGTGTATTGGATCTAAATACAAAGTACCTTTTCAGAGGCTTCCCTATGCAGCCTCTAATTGTTTCAATTTTAAGTTGTTGTTATCTTTTATTTTCAGTTAGTGGATATGTAACTGGAAGTACTGACACGTCTTTATGGACGGTGTTCAAGAAAGGTGTTCGGAACTATTGTGGGAATGTGCTCCCAGATGGTAGAGTTTCTTTTGTTGCCATTTATTAGTTGTCTTCTTCTCTTAGTGCATCTCAGGGGATCATTGGTATACTGATTAATATGTTTTGCAGGCTTAGTAAAAAAACCAAAAGCTCACGGTTATTAACAGTTTATATGTGAATGCAGCCAAGCATGTCGAAAGTTTTATGGAAAAGATCAACAACAACACAATCTCTATAGAGACACCAAAAACACTTATCAGGCAATTAGTTAGTAATTTTTTTTTTAGGTTTTTTTTTTTTAAGAATAGGATTTATTGACATGGTGTACGGAGATGACTCCAATGAACTTGCAAATTCGCTTCTTAATTCTATGGAATTAGGGTTAACTTTACTTCGTTTGTAGGCAATTTAATTCACTAACGGATGCACAAGTAAACACACATGCAAACTGTTTCCTTTTGGGATATGTTATAGAAATTTGAGTAGTTAACTGATTTTCATGAAAATGATTTGCTAAGATGCATTAGGTGTCGCAAGATATTCTGATAAGTTATATACTATTACAGGTGACAGAGATTCTTATCGAGGAATCAAATGTACAACCTGTCAACATTTTGGAGATATCCGACAATATTTTCCTGTCACTTTGGTCATTTCCGGGATCTGTAAAAAATGTCATGACCTTTTTGGTGAGTTTGATTCTCTACTCTTTTTAGTTATTTTGGGTCTTCATAAATTTTTGCCTTGCTTATGTGCCTCGAGGATATTTAATAATTACATATTTCTTCCTCATCCTAGCTTGCTGACCAATCTTATGATTTCTTCATGCAGGAATAAAAATTGAGGAAGTTACAGAAATTGAGGTTTGGTATTATGGTGTTTGAGTCTTTGCCGTATTTGACTCCGGGTCTGGAAGGCTTTTGGGTTATTTCTATCATGACATGTTTACAAGGTTCGTAGCAATCTTAGCTCATCATTTTCTTCAGTTTCAGGGCAATGCATTGTTCTCCAATGGTGCATGTCAGGTGACAATCCTACATCCAAGTGTCAGACCTTTATGTGGAAATATCATGCAACTCAATATTAATCGATATTTGGATCTCACAGATGTATTTTAATGTGTTAGTTTTCCTACTTTGGCATTTATTTTCTTTCTGTTTCATGAATAAGAATGAGAGGGGGCAGATCCAAAGCATTGATTAGCTCGATATACTTATATTTGAAATCCTTGGATACGATTAAGGAACAAGAAAGCTCCAAACATGGAAACTAGAGTCTTTTCTTTGTTTTCTGTAGTTTTGAACAATGAGTCGTATTTCAGGTGTAATCTTTGTTGAAACAAGATCTGTTTATGGTCATCGTTTTATTCGAATATATTCAATTCTCCATGTGTGTTTTGCTATATTGAAATGATCAATGGGGCCATCTTAATTTCTATTTAAAATTTCATAGTGCAAATTTTTTTTTTTAAAAGTTCTTACTTTATTTTATTTTTTTGGCAAAAAAAATGTTTATATTTTGGAAAGAAAAAACATAAATATAAGGCTTTTACCTATTGTTTTAAAAATCAAGTAATAATTATTTGGCTGACCTATTTCTACATATATTTGCAGAAGTGATTTCTACAAAAATCAAGAAATAAATTGTTTTTCTCTTAATTTTGTTCTGTGTTATTTAATTAGTCTGAAAAATCTTATAATTATACAAAAAAAAATTATATATCAGTATCACAAATTCAAAATGATATATCTATTTATATACGAAAATGATAAATTTAAAATTATATAGATTTAACAAACTTATTTTATACATATTTAACATTTTCAACGCTTAAGGTTGTTTACGTTACTAAAACACATAATCTTTACTTAAAAATCTACATAATATTCAATATATAGAAATAAAATTTATTATTTAACTCAAACATCATGCTAACAAATCACATCTATTATGCTCTAAAACCAAATAAATAGTTAAAATGAAATAATTCATAAAATTAACAAATAAAAACTTATAAAATATTGCACCTGAACGCAATCCAGATTATTCAACAATTCTACTAACAACGTTCGTTTTACTCCAAAATTATATAAAAATAACAAATACAAATTTTTTAATTATAGCACCCGGGCGCAGCACGGGTTATCCATCTAGTAGATTATAAGTGACAAGAAATATTATAATTATAAGTGAATGTTATAATAGTCTTTCCATATACCAAATTACTTGGAAGATGGTTTAGCAAATACCATAAACATTTCCAATTTAAAATATCTGATTAGAGAATCTCATTTGATGGCTAGACGCAAGAATATTAAATTATATATCCAAATATATATAGGCTGACCGTTAAACGTCAAGTAGTTTCGGTCCGTTGTTTTCAATCTTTGAAGACGAAGACTTCATAAGAAGTCGAAAAAGATAAAGGGGAGAATGAATTCACTATATATTATTTTCATTAAAGGTTAGATGATTCTTTTATTTTCTTGTCGGCTAATATAAGCATTAAAAACAAGAAAAAAGAAAGACAAATCGCATTTATTTGTTTGTTCCTAACTTCCTATACGACTAAACTAAAAGATTTTTCATACCCTTAAACATATTTATCGAAATAACAAATACTAACAAATGGTATAAAGTTATAAACAGAAACTGCGTTTCGTCATTAACTACTTATTTCCTAGAGGCAAAATAAAGGAAGAGCGAAAGAAAAGGAGTAATTTGTGATATTAATGGGAATTATATATACAGTATTTGATCTCAGATCACGCAGTTTCCATGTCTGGTTTCTTTTGGGAAAATCAATAAATAAACGACATTGAAGCGCGTGTCATCCACTACATGCGTCGAAACTGATGAGTGCAAAACACGCGCTTTGATGTGAGGGTGGGACTCACGTGGACTAATCTTATTTCCCCCAAATCTGAAGACTTACCACCTATTTTCCTTTCTTCTTCTTCTTCTTCTTCTTTCAGCTACAGACAAATCCCAAATCACGGAGATTTCAATTTTCAATTCCTATCGAAGAGAAACAGAAGAATCAAGAAAAATAACAATCCAGATCTCCAAATGGTGGATCCTTCAGAATCGCCAAGAGCATCGAATTCATCTTCTTTATCTCCTCCAAGATCGTACCTTATCTTTATGCAAATCATGAGCAAGAGACGGACATGGGTTTGTCTCTTTGTCGCTGTCTACGCTATTCTGGTGTCTTCATCATGGAACTTCTTAAGATCTGTACTTAACTGGTACGAGCTCCAGTACACGTCATCGCCATCGCGGTCACGATTACCAGCGGTTTACGCGTCAGTGGTGTTAGGAGCTGTGTTTGGAGCGATGTCGATGGTTGCGGCGGCGGCGGTTGCGGTGCCGGCGGTTATGGTGATATGGATATCGGTGGTTGTGTTGCTTGCGTTTTTTGGGAAATCGAGAAGAGTTTTGGTTGTTGAAGCTCGTAAGATTACAAGAGAAGTGTTTGGATTTGTGTTTAAGGTTCTTTTGAAAGAAGGCAATGCTGTTGCTGCGATCTGTGCTGTTTTAGGTTATTTTATTCTTATTAGAAAGGATTTTGATTCAGTTTAGGGTTTTTGATTTTGGGGGCTTTTTTTTTCCTGGTAATGTGACGATTTATATAAAGAAACTATGGGCTTTTGCTTCTTGTTTAACCTCTTGCTAATGTAGAAATGTATATGTACATTTTATTATCATATAAACAGAGATGTTCATCAAACATTATATCATCCCTTGTTAATGTTGTTGAAATCGTGTCAACTTGTTAGATTTTGGAAGTAAAGTAATTGTGTGCTACCCATTGTTGGGTAAGGTTCATATGTAAACCGTATCCATCCATACCCGAGGAACGAGAAAAGATAGGAAAAAGTTGATTCGATTTCAAGTTTTTTTTTTTTTTTTTGGATAAACCGTAACCGAGATATAAAACCTAATCAACAAAACATTCAACTTATTCATAAACTTCCCAAATTTAAACCGTACTCGTTCTTAGTAAACCAGTAAACCGAATCAAAACGAGAAAAGAAAAAAGTTTGAGTCGATTTCAGTTTTCTTTATTTTCTTTGGATAAACCCGTAACAGAAACCTGAACTGAAGCAATAAAAATTTTGTGAACAAGGCCAAACCAGAATCCACAACCCTCTCAAAAATACGCTCAGGCCCATTACTACCTCAAAAGTCATCGTGGCCCACTACGAAAAAACCCCCGATTATTGTGAATAAAACTTTCGTCATAAAAAAGAATTCCGTCACATCAAAAGTTTTGAAGAGATGAATGCAACAGCGAGATATTATAAGTTGAACTGGACTGGGTAGAGAATATAATATCTTCAGAATACAAATTTATGATCATCAATTGGGTTGTGCGTGGAAATAAACACAACTCTTGAGAGTTAAAGAAAAAGAAACATATTAAACTAAAAAGACAAGTCGATAAAAGAGTTTCAAGGATAGATAGATAAAGCAACTAGATGATGAGTAGAAAATACAACAACAACAACAACAACAAGAGGTCTTATTAAACTAAAAAGACAAGTCGATTAGAGCTTTAAAATAAGTTGGTAATCCAGTACAAAAGGATAAAGGATAAATAAGACTTGCTGATAAGGTTTACGACTACAAACTTAATCATAGCAAAAGCAAGGTCGACATCGTTAACCTGCAGCAATCAGTCAAAACAAAACACATCCACGTGAATCAAATGAGGCATATATTGATATATATATATAAGTTAACTTGGATAAGAAAGTAAAAGTAGAGAGTTAAACTAAAAAAAGACCTCTCTTAGTCTGTTGAGAGGCTGGTCTACAGAGAAGTGGATGAATGTTTCTCTGCCACACTTTCCATTCAGCTTTGCCTTGATACTCAACGAGCTCTCCCTCGGGAGTTTCTTTAGCCATGAAGGTTATATATGCTTTGACACCACCTCCCAGTATCACAACGGTCCTCACGATATGGTCCATCACCAAAGTCTTCTCCTACAAGAATATATATAAAAATGACTAAGTTAGATTCTAGTTTTTTGAGGTGTAAGTAAAAACAAAACAGATGTTGAAGAGGAACTAGCCTTAGACTCATTGTATTTATCGATGACGACTTTGAGCATGTTTTCCATGTACTCACGTCCTGAAATGTTGGGTGGACTAAAGTAAGCATCAAGGTTGAGAGGATGAAACCCACAATAAATCCGGTCTGGGTTTGTGGGAAGGTAATCAAGATCCACATCGAACCCCTGACAGTAGAGAAACAATGAAGATCCAAAAGTTATTATGCTTAAAGCAAGTGACTTATTATGCTGAATCTGAATATTGATTAACCAGATCTGCATCATACCTCGCTTATGTAACATTGGCGCAAGTACCGGCACCATTCCTCATCTTCTTCATCTTCCGAATGGAATTCAACACCTTCGAAACTATCCACATCCCATTCTTGATCGCTTTCGCAGCTGTCCTTATCCACGTCTTCGTCTTCTTTCCTCTCTTCTTCTTCTTCCTCCTCTTCGTCTTCTTCCCTCTCTTCGTCTTCTTCCCCCTCTTTGTCTTCAGATGCATTGGGAAGATCGTCTATCTTCTTCCCAAGAAGCAGCAAACCAAATTCCAAGAATAACCGCCTTATTTTCGCCCTCTCTTCCTTTGTGTAGGCTACTTCATCCGTAACGTCATCACTGGATCTGGAATCCATTTTTCAACGAAACCCTAGAATTCTATTAGGCCGCTCCCAAGAAGACGAATGGTACATCTTTTAACACAAAGAAATACGTTTATTTACATCCCCTTCTTAACGTCGCTATTTACAATTGTGCCCTCACTTTTTCTTTTTTTCCCATCCCCTTTTATTTTGGTTGGACAGGAATTAATTTCTTTTTTCAAATAAATTAAAAAAAAAAAAAAAAGTTAATCTTGATAAATCAAATAGGTACAACTGCGTAAAGTCACGTTTTATTTATTTGATATGAAATATCCTTTTGATTCATCTGACATTCTAAACCCTAATCTAGGCATCTACACGCTCAGACTATTTACATAAATGCCATTTACATTTTCTTTTTCTTTTTTTTTTTAATTCAAAAGGCCTCTAGTGTATCATATTCTTGGGATCATACAGTATTTACTTTCTTTTCTTTTATTTTTTTTTGTGCTTTGAATAATGTTCTACACGCGCGTGGATACGATAAAATTTTCCACCTTTTCCATTAGACAAACTTGTTTTATTTTTTCAATTTCTTTTTGTCAATTTGTGTAATACTCTCTCTCTGCCCCATCTCACATATCGGGAGTATCAGATAGTATCAGCTGGAAACCCAAAAAAATAATAGCACTAAATATATATATTTTTCTTTTTCAATTTGATGCTTGCGAGTTGCGAGTATGTACGTGGCCGAACATGAGTGGTGACAGCTTTATAATTTATTTGAGACAAACATTAACAACAGACGTGAAAAATGAACCATGAGTTTTCTCAGTTGTCCACCAAAAGTGGTTTTTGTTATAATGAGGGAGCAGAAGCTGATTTGTTTTTTCTGAGTTTTCAACTTCCAAGAAATTGATATTGATCTGTCTACCTTTGACCAGATCGGTGGGGATACAACCCTTCCGTATATTGTAACGGTTCAAATACGGTATAACCAAACCATTTAGTTTTAAGCAATTTTAGACGTTTATAAAACTTTAGAAAAAATTAAATAAATAAGACAGCATATCTTGTACCAATAACGTATTAAAATCTCACATATGTACTATTAAATCATCGTATTATCGATATGTTAGTAGGCCCAGTAAACAATGTAGAAAGTGATAGAACGGTAACAGAGAACTTTTAATAACTTTTAATACTTGTGTAATCTAGTTAATTTTGTATTCGAAAATAAAGTCAAGTCCATTTTGTTGTTGTCATCCTTCAAATATGATCCAAAGTAGATTTCCTTTTTTGGTTTAAAGTTTTTTGTCTGTTGACAAAAAGTATATTTTTACATCAAGTTAAAGTTCAAGCCTTACTTTAAATTTGATGTTGTGACACTTGTCTATCAACACAAAAAAAATACTCGCTAGTCTGTTATAATTTCTTGACAGAATATTAAGAAAAGTTTGCCGTTACTTGTGAATATCATTAACTTGACATAATTATCAGAATATAAATCACACCAATTAGACTTCGAAAAATCGAAACTAATTGACCTTTTGACCTTTTGACAGAGGTTGATATTATTTTGTAAGAACAAAATTACGATAGGTAGATGACTGAGTTATAAAGTAATCGTTAACCGAAGAAAATTACCAGTACGAAAAAAGGAACAAATTTATTCTAAAATACTTCGTGTTGTCAGCTTGCAAGCACATTTCAAATTACATTTTGTCGCTTTGTCATTTACTTTCCGCGAGAGGATAAAATTGACAATATGAAATTATTATTATAATTATTATTATTAAGAATGATAAAAAACCAGTGTGTTATGGTGTAGAATTTGTTGTTGGATCTTGAAAACCAAGAAAATCATTAATTCTTGTTAATACCAGGCATATTGTAGGCCATATATGTACACACATACTTGTTGAATCTTTTAAAATAGTAATAAAATTTGTTATATGTGGCTAATAAGTTGTTTTTGGATATACTGTATCACGTTAATCCATGTTCTCATAATCTCATCTTGTTCAGCTTGTTACATTGTTCTTATCAATTTTCAAGGTATATATGGCTGTATATGTCTTTAATTACAAAATTAGCTATATATTATATAGCTGATTACAAATTAAGAAATCATTTAGCACAACAAATTTAAAATTTTAGAAAAGTCAAAACGCGTTTTTCTTTTGGATAAATTTAATTATGGAGTACGTACTATAGTGTAAATTCACAATTTGTTTTGCTTTTAAAACCCTAACCCTAACTCTAATTCTAAACACTCATGCTAATACAAAAATGCCATTACAGACTATTTATATTTATACTAGAATGCCATTTTAAATATTTATATAAAGATTAAAGAATGCCAGTAGTGTATAGTCTATACTATCACACTAATAATGTTGTGCTTTTGTATATTCTCCACTCGTGGATAAAAACATGTCTGCTATTTTTTTTTTTTTTTTTTTTGAAAGATCATGCCGTTTTCGAACTCGTTTACATATTTCCGTTTTGGCAAACTTTGATACTCTCTCAATTTTTAAATCTTAGATAGTACATGATGCACCCAATGACTCAGCTCTATAAAACAACTTCTTAAAATTCCATAGTTATTGCAAAGACCATTATGCCCTTTTAAGAACATATAGAAAATGTTAACTTGTCACTTCTGAATATCAGATTTGTTTCTTTGGTGCGGTTAAGAGAGAAGAGAGATAGAGAAGTTTTTTCTCTGGTAACTTCCAAAAAAAAAAGTGAAAATTTGGTTTAACTTTATTTCTCTTCTCATTGATTTCATTTTTGTGTGTTTGATGTTAGAGTTAAGGATGAAGTTCTTAGCTTTGACAAAAGAAATGACAAAGTTTAGAGCTTTTAATATGTTAAGTGCTCAAGTTTTTTTTGGTTTGTTTGTCTTCTCTTCCAAGATCTTGTGAGTGTAATTTGAGTTTGTTTTTAAAGGAAGAGTTTAAGTAACTTGATTTCTCTTCTCACTGATTTCATTTTTGTGTGTTTAAGGTTGGAGTTAACATAAAGTTCTTACCTTTGATAAAAGAAATGATAAAGTTTGTAGTTTTTAATATTTTAAGTGCTCAAAGTTTTTTTTTCAGCTTTTTGTCTTTCTTCCAAGATTGTATGAATTTTAGGTTTGTTCTTGAAGAAGAGTCTTGGGTGTTATTATAAACTTGTTTTCTTTTCTAATTAAAAGCAAGATTTTGTGTGGGTGTTGTTCATTTTTTTTCTTTTTCTTGGAGAAGATCTCATGTTCATTTTTGGGCTTTTATCATGTTAAGTTTTCAATTTTAGAAGTGTGTAGTACGTACTCATTGTGTTTGATAGGTTTCTTTGGAAAACATTTCTTCTGTTTGGTGACCCTTTAATAATTATCGTCCGCGTTTTTCCTAGAAAATTGCGCGTTTCATATATAGCCCTTCGAATTTGCAGTTTTTCAACTCATGGTTTTGGTGATTCGTTTGTTTTGCAGGAAATGGGAAAGAGTGAGCCAGCTATAGGTGGCAAGCCTAGGACGCCGAAATTACCTAATGAGCGTAAGCGTGAAGCTGAAGCAGCCCGGACCAAAGGCCCTGTCATCGATCCTCCTCCGGAGACTCCACCTGACAATGTTACTTAAATTGCCAAAAAATTTATAAGACTATATATTTAGTTCATATTTCTTACCAACTAATTAATTATTTCTCTTGTGTAATTATTAGGAGTTTGGAGACAACAGTACCTTGCTCAGAGACTGGAGACTAATTAAGACAATAATTGGCCTTGTTGTTGCTCAAAAACGAGGTAGAATTTTATATTGCATGCATAATATTTCTAAAATTATAATATGTATGATATATATTATAATATCAAAGTATAACAGCTAAACCAATCTATTATAAATTCCAAATGGTAAATAGTGAATTTCCTAACATGACCATCACTTACGTGTATATATATATGTTTCAGAAATTTGTTGTGCACTGGCTTTTTCACGTCTTCTGCAGGCCGTATACAACGTCAATCTCGAAGATCGAAGGTCGTTTCTGGAATTTATGTTTGAAGACCTTCTGCAACATTTGAAACCAAAAGAAGTGGCCAATAAAGTAGCAAGCTTAGAGCTTAAAAACATAAAAAAAGCTATCGCTTATATCAAAACCGAAGGATTACTTACAGTCGGAAGCAGTAGATCCAATAAGGTAACTTAAGTAATATTTATAGTCTGTTTAAATATGTTGGATATGCGTTAATCATTCAGTAATAATTATTGTTTAGTTAGATCCATCGTTAATTGGAACATTAATTATCAATTAATTGACTCGATGTTTTGTTGACAAAAACTTTGTCATATTGGAAACGAGTAGGCAGGGGGCTCGGGACATCACGAGAAATGGGATTTTGCGATAAAAGAAAATGCTTCAGCGGCTTTTATTAGGGAAAAACTCGATGTCTCACCGGTAGCCATATCTTTCCACGTATCCGACAACGAATTTCAGGCAATTAAAAAGGTTAGTGACGCAAGATATCTCTTAATTACTCTGCTATTAATTTATTAACACGGTGTAGTTTAATAACTTAACAACAAAATTTCAGGAAATTTACCACGTAAGGACTCTAGAAGCGGGAAGAGGGAAGAAGGTAGCATATCACATGGTACTTGTTGTCGGTTATGGCTACACCAATGATGGAAAACTGTTTTTCCTCATCCAGAACAGTTGGGGGAAATTATGGGGAGTAAATGGTTACGGCCGCATCATGATCGATGATAACTCGGGAGCTACGGTGGTTTACTAGCTAATGATTTCTTGTGGTTGATCCTCTTGTAAATAATCTACTTTTTTTCTACGTTGGTATGGTAATCTCTTGGGAAGTTAGGATACTGTTCAAGGGGTTTTAATTATGTTTTGTGGATTTTGGGATCTGTTTCATTTCAGAGAGCTTTTGCTCCTCAACGTAAACTTACAGCAATGAATTAGGAGCCGTTGGTGACTTTTCTTTTAACAGCGATATATAGTTTAAGCAAGTCGACTTTTTATTTCATTTATTTCCCATAAAGGGAATATCTATATTGAAAAAGAAAATCAAAGCAAGTTTCTTACGAGTTCTTTTTTGCTGATTAACAAGTTTCTTACGAGTTATAAAATTGATAGAATATAGAGCCTCTGATTTTATTTTATTTTCATCCGGAATTATAAAATTGAAACCAAACTAATACAAGGAATGAGAGAGAGATTACCAAGCCATGTAATGTAACAAAACAATGACTGGACTCAAATGGAGCCTCACAATTTTTTTTTTTTATTAGAGATACAGTAATGTAAAAATAACATTAATGTAAATAAGTGCCTAGTCTTAGGGTTAAGGTTAGGGTTAGGATTAGAATGTCAGATGCGAGATTTGCATATCAAATAAATCAATCGTGATTTTTTTCCAATTTGTCAGAGGCTCCATATTCTATCAATCTATCACATCGAACTTATACGCTAGTTTTGCTTTGAATTTTGTTCTACACATCGATAATAATATTCAACCTTTTCCATTAAACAAACTTTTTATGATCTAGACTTTGGTTTTATAAATATTAGTAGATAGTTTCACCTCTTAAAAAAAAAATAAACTAAATATTTTTACTTTCAAATTGATGCTTCCGAATACGTGGCTGAACATGAATTCTGATTGACAGCTTTGTAATTTAAACATTAACAGACGTGAAAAATCAACCTGAGTTTTCTCAGTTGTCCACCAAAAGTGGTTTTGTTTTGATGAGGGACCAGAAGCTATATTTTCTCTTATAAGGTTCCAACTTCCAAGGAATTGATCTCCTTTGATGATAAAACTTAATCCGTATTGAAGTTATATTATGTGGCTACCAAAAAAAAAAAAAAAAAATTCATTTCAAGTCATACACATTATCACGTTAATACATGTTCGCATATTTTTCAGCTTGTTACATTGTTACGTTAATCCATTGTTAGTTATCGATTACTATTAGTAGCTAATTACAAATTAAAGAAATCATTTAAATAAACTTAAGAAAATTCAAAACCAGTTGTTCTTTTGGATAAATTTACGGAGACAAACTTACAACAGTGTTAATTCACAATTTGATTTGCTTTTAAAACACTGCCCCTAACTCTATACCGTAAATATGGTGAGTGTAAAGACCGTAACCGAATCAACAAATTATAATTGCAACAAAATATTAAACTAATTCATACACTTCCCAAATTTAAACCGTACTCGTTCATAGTAAACTAGTAAACCGAGAAAAGAAAAAAGTTTGAGTCGATTTCAGTTTTCTTTATTTTTTTTGGATAAACCCGTAACAGAAATCTGAAGCAATAAAATTTTTGTGACCAAGACCAAACCAGAATCCACAACCGGTCAAGTTTGTACCCTCTAAAATATCCGCTCAGGCCCATTATAACCTCAAAAGTCATCGTGGCCAACTACGAAAAAACTCCGCTTATTGTGAATTTGTGAATAAAACTTTCGTCATAAAAGTTTTGAAGAGATGAATGCAACAGCGAGATATTATAAGTTGAACTGGACTGGGTAGAGAATATAATATCTTCAGAATACAAATTTATGATCATCAATTGGGTTGTGCGTGCAAATAAACATAACTCTTGAGTCTTGAGAGTTAAAGAAAAAGAAACATATTAAACTGAAAAGACAAGTCGATTAAAGAGTTTAAAGGATAGATAGATAAAGCAACTAATTTGGATGATGAGTAGAAAATACAACACCAACAACAAGAGGTCTTAGAGTAGAGCAGAGTAGAGTAATCAAGATCCACATCGAACCCGTATAGGCTACAAATTCCAAGAATAACCGCCTTATTTTCGGCCTCTCTTCCTTTGTGTCCGTAACGTCATCACTGGATCTGGGATCCATTATTCAACTAAACCCTAGAATTCTATTAGCCCAAGACAAGTTCAAGAAGACGAATGGTACAAAGAAGAAAAATACATTTATTTACACCCCCTTCTTAACGTCGTTATTTACAATAATGCCCTCGTTTTCCCTTTTTTTTTTTTTTTTTTTTTTTTTTTTTTTTTTTTTTTCTATCCCCTTCTAATTTGGTTGGACCGGGATTAATTTTACACTTGTGGCGGCGACTGTGACAAACCGATGGTGTAATATGCTTTTTCTTCTTCTCCTTTTTAAATAAAATATGATTCTGTAATATGCTGTGGTTAATGAAAAGCGAAATAGGTTGTATCTATCTTACACGCCAACGTTTTTAAGGTACACACATCTACATATACAAGTAAACAAAAACTGTAATAAAACGGTAACATTTTACGTCATTACATACTTCTCATAATTTTCCAATTGAAAGCTGTCTGATAAAACTTAAAATCACACTGGTATTTAATTGGTAACTACACTTTTACGAAAGTCAATCTTGATAAATCAAATATCTATTGAGCTACAATTGCCTCAAATCATGTTTTATTTATTAGATATGAAATCTCGTTTCAATTCATCTGACATATTCTAACCCTAACCCTAGGCATCTCTACACTCAGACTATCTACATAAATGCCATTTACATTTTATTTTATTTTATTCTATGATCCATATTATTGGGATCATATTTACTTCTGTGTTTGTTGTGCTTTGAATATAATTCTAGTGTATACGTAGTTTTTTCCACCTTTTCCATTAAACAAACTTTTTATTTTTACAATGTCTTTTTGTCATTTTGTGTAATACTCTCTCTCTGTCCCACCATCTTATTATATCAGATAGTATCAGCTGCAAACCAAAACAAATAATAGCAGAGAGGTATAAGATTCAGGGTCAAACCGGTTCAACCGATCCGTTCAGAGGTGAAACTTGAAACTATGCCACAGCTTATCTACTATGTTAACTTTTAAAGAATAAGTTAATAATTATTTCAAACACGAGACTGTTTATTCTCTTTTTCAGTGTATATTGGTTTTCAAATTGCAAATAAATTTGTGTATTTAAAATACGACATCATTTTTGTATTTTCAATTAATTGTTTGACACCGTTGGCAGTCCGAGTCTTATTCACTAAATATCTCTATGGGCTTTTCCAAATATGCGTATTAATTATAATAGAAGTGCTACATCCAGTGAACAAATAGATGGATTTAGTACTAATCTGTAAACCAACAACTTGGATAATGGGATTTCATGAACTGGATAATTGGATAGACCGTACAAAGGTCTTATACTCTTTTAAAAATAACCTTACACAAACATAAGGTTTTTTTTACTAATTAACCTTACACAAACATGAGTTGTCATCATAACTATTGTCCAGAAGTTTTTTAATCGGAAATTACTTAACTAATAATCATCTTGGCTTGGGCATTGGAGCGCTCAACATCACTACCAATCTGCAATTAGAAAATGAAAACACACATTATTCAAGGAATGGTATGGATTATAGGAATAAGATGACAAAATATATAAACACAAGCAAACACAAAAACATGATTATGCTTCACCCACAATATATACCATCTCCGATCAAGGGATCTACCAACCACAATTTTGTATCATGTCGATTCAAGTTGATGCATATAATCCATAGTTCAATGAAACAATCATACAAAACGAATATAATGAATAGAAAAAAAAAAAAAAAAGAAAGTATCTCTGACCAGGTTTTGGATTTGGTAGGAGCTGGTCTGCAAAAGATGGGATGAATATTTCTTTGCCATGCCTTGCGCTCAGCCTTAGCTTGATACTCAACAAGCTCTCCTTGAGGAGACTCCTTAGCCATGAAAGTAATGTAAGCTTTGATTCCAGTGAGTATTTGCACAACGGCTCTCACGATATGATCAAGCGTCACGGTCTTGTTCTATAAGAAAAAATTGAAACTTTTTTTTAATATAGTTATAAAATGACTGAGTAAAAAGAAGGGGGAGGAGAATTGTAGTAGTACTAGCCTCAACTTGGTTGTATTTGTCAATAGCGACATTGGCCATGATCTCCATGTACTGACGCCCTGAGAGGTCGGGCTTGATGAAGTAGGCATCCAGGTCATAGAGACCGCGTAATCCTTCAAAATGAAATTTAGGAAGCTTATCTTTGTCCACCCTGAAACCCTGTAAAAAGGCCAAATTGCAATTGAGACTCAAGAGAGATTGTAATTACGCCTAAATTGTAAATCCAAAAAAAGTGAAACATACATCGCTCTCGTGATAATGGCGGGAATATTGACGAAGCTGAAAGTCCCTATCATCTTCAGGAGGCTCATCAGGGGACTCATAGTCTGACCCGTCGAAACTATCGAAACCCCACTTTTGGTCGTCGCTTTCACTGTTTCTCTCTTCGCTATTATCCTCTTTCTCGCTTTCTTCCTCCTGTGGAAGCGTCTCGGCCTTGCGTTTATTTCCCGCAGGCAAAGAGGGATCCGCATCCATGGTTTCCGTCACCTTGGCCTCCGTGCTCGAACTCAGATCCATGATTGACTTAAACCCTAGAATCGTTTTCGCCGATTTCAATTTCTGTGAATTACCTATACATAACATAATAATAATAATATTCGATTGGGAGAGGTTATGTTTTTACAATTTTGCCCATCTCTTGTTCATGGCGGGCTTTTTAATGGTTGTATTTTTCAGAGTGGGCCTGAGACGATTTGGGCCGAGCTTTTCCTCTGAAGTACATATACATTTACACCCTTCTTAATCTGTCTATTTAGAATAATGCCCTCACTTTTCTTTTTTTTTTCCTACTTTCTATTCTTTTTTTTTTCATCTAGATTTATTATTTTATTGCAAATTATGAGAACTGTTACATAGACGATTCTACCACGGACAATTCCTTCCGACCCTTATTAGATCCACGAGAGACGATACTACCTTCTCCATGCTCTTGATGGACACACTGACGATACTTCCCTCTCTACGTAGAATCACGGCGAACGGCTCTAATTGTACATCGCTGGAGACCTCTCGTAAACTTGCCTCCATTAATCTGCAAATTTGTTAATAAATCGCAGTATCTGAGATTCGAACCTCAGACCTCTTGGTGTAGAAGCATTAATGAATCTTTGGCCAAACCATTGGGCCAAGGGGGCTTCCACTCCTACTTTCTATTTTGGACCGGGATTAATTTTACACTTATTGGGACTGTGACAAACCGATTGTATAATATGCGTATTATTTTTTAATAAAAGAATTTTGATTCTGTAATATACTGTGGTTAATGAAAAGCAGAATAAGTTATATCTTACATGCCAACGTTTTTACGGTACACATATACAGTGACAAAAAAAAAATCAAAAACTGTAATAAAACTGTTACATTTTACGTTATTACATATTTATCATCAACATTTTCAACTGAAAGCTGTCTTTTAAAACTTAAAATCACACTGGTATTTAATTACACTTTTTCGAAAGTAAATCTTGATAAATCAAATATATATTGAGCTTTTGCGTAAAAAACACGTTTTATTTATTTGATATGAAATCTCGTTCCGACCCATCTGACATACTAACACTAACCCTAACTCTAGGCATCTCCACACTCAGACTATTTACACAAATACCATATATATACATATTAATTTAAAAGAATAAAAAAGGCCTCTAGGCTCCATATTCTAGAGAGTAGGGATCATATTACACTGATGTGTTAGTTGTGCTATGAATATTATTCTACACGCGGATACCCAAAAAATTTCCACCTTTTCCACTACACAAACTCTTTTATTTTTACAATTTCTTTTTGTCATTTTGTGTAATACGCTTTCTGTCCCAATCAATCTAGGGAGTATCAGATAAGTATCAGCTAGAAACCCTGAAAAAAAAATAGCTCTACATAATTTGTTTGACTGACAGCTTTATAGTTTTTTTTTTAAACAAACATCAAAATTAACCATGAGTTTTCACAGTTGTCCTCGTCCACCAAAAGTGGTTTTGTTTTTATGAGAGCAGAAGCTGGATTTGTACCCCTCCAAAACATGATTATTACTCTAGTGCCATCGAATCAACGCCACTCATTTTTTTGGTTTCCTTACCATTTTTTCGTTTTTGGTAAAAAGTTTAAGTAAATAATAATGAGACAATACAAATTTGTGGAAAGTACTATATTTTGTTATATATTTCTAAAAAAAAAAATTTCGAGCATTGTAAAAAACGTTGACATGATTAGAATTAGATCTAATTTTTCTTTTTCTTTTTTAATTATCATCTCTCGCAAATAAATCGAAACGCTTAAAGAAATCAAATCCAATACAAACCTAATTTGATATTGAATGAATCTGTACTTTTAATCGTATACGGTAATTCAGAAAAAAAAAAAACGGGGAACAAATTGAACAACATCAAAATAGCAAAACCATATATTTTGCTATTATAATATTTAGCCTTGAAATTTATATTATTCTATTCAAGATTTTCGAAGAAGAAAAGGATCGACAACATAATGGATAGAGAAGATGAGCAAAAAGACGTAGAGAACCAATGCGACTAAACCGGCGATTAAAGCACCGGTTATCTGATCGCAGAATCTCGGCACTTGGCCGCATATTGGCAACCACCCTGCATTTGCGTTTCCTTTCTTCCCCACTTGAGCTACCGCCACCGCCGCCGATAAGCTTGACGTCATCAACATCGTCACGATCTTTACGATTAATTTCACATTTAAGAATGAAAACTGATTAAACACATATTTGTCGTAAATAAGCACATATGAAAGCACAATTCCTTTTTTTTTTTTCACAATTCATATTTCAGTTCATGTCAGTATAATCGAGTTAGTTTTAGCAGCAGCGATTAAGAAAATAAAGATATTTCTTTGGTTCTGCTCCAAAATGTATTTTTTGATAGCATCAAGTAAAAAGAAAATATAATTGATTACCAAGTCCAAGACAACTACGAACTTCCATAATAAACTCTCCTTCGGAAGAAACAGAACGAGAAAGCTATATACGCTCACAATCACGTTTGCGATCACGAAGTACCTGTCATTTACACACCATGCATAACATACCATTACAATACTTCTATAAATCATACTTACGCAAAATAGAAACATTTGATTGATCAAACTTACTTAAAAGCGGCCAAGTCGCTATACTTAGCCACTAGGGAGAGGACAAAGAAGGAAGATCTTTCACGGCTGGTGATCATTGCGATTACCGCTCCTAATGCGGCACAAAATGCCCCAAATCGCAGTACCAAACCGCCCAATCTCTGTGTTAACTTCACCATCAGTTTAGTTTTTGTTTTTCTTGGGATCTCCAGAGGGTTTAAATTCTGAAATTTAACTATGGAAGACAGAAACAGAGAGAGAGAGAAAGACAATGTAAGAAAACAAAGTCATGAAATATAAACCAAAGTAAAATAAATATGATATTCAAGTGTTGGATGGGTTGGTTGGGTTTTTTTCAACCGTCTCCACCGGTCATGCAAGATTTATTTTTTGTTTATTGAGATTTATAAAGCAAAAGAAACATGAAGGAAAAAAAAAAAAAAAAAGCAAAAGAAAATTTTAATTCGAGTAAACTACAAATATGAAAAAATAAGTTCCTAGTGAAACCATGGACATTAATATTATAGATTAACCTTTAAAAGGATAATTCTTCATTTGATGACATCATAAAAAGGGCCAAAGTTTTTGTTTGGAAGTGAGGCGTTGTTCAACTTAGGTGTACCCTCTGGCTTTTGTCTGTAGTTACTGCTGGGATGTTTGACTTTGGCCGTTTGAAAAGTAGACAACTTGTCTTCTACACATATTGAGTTTACTTGCAAGGCTACATTATAGAAAAACCCAATTACAAGAGTTGGTTCGAAAAGGTTACAAAACTTTTGTGTTTGCTTTGTATCTGATGATGATGATGTAATAAAATCTCAGCGAGAAAGCTATCTCTTTGCTCCATTCGATCTCATCGATGATCCGTTCATCATATAATTATGTGTCCCGACTGGTTCTGTTGTTAGCAAATGCTGATGGTGTTTCTGCTTTTACGAGTTATGGACCTGCCCATTCTTAAGCGACGTCCTGTTAGTGAGTCCAGTAGTATGACCAAAGCTTCTTCAACTGCATCAGCTTGTTTGTCTAACCCGTAGCTGCTTAACTGTGGGAGAAGACTAAGCTCGGATAGGAGTCCAATTGCTGCTGCAGCCGTGCACGTCCGGTCCCATGATGGTTGTGGCCTGTACGTCAAAGATCAAATGTAGAAAGAGAGCACTTTTAAGGCAGAGAGAGATTTGGACCAGGAACATGAGTAAGATAGAGATGTGAGACTATTTTTACCGGAGTTTGTGCATTGCTGATGCACCAGTTGCAAGAGATATGCAAGGAAGATCTTCGTCTCCCCATACTGACTTTGCATGATCCTACATATGAGTTTAGAGATTAAGCAAGTCTCTTTTAAAGAAAGGACAGAGATGAAATTCATGTGAGATATGGTCAACTAGCCTATACCTTCAAACGCTTGAGCATTGCAGCAGAATTGTTCCACGTGCCATCAAGCAGAATGAAATGCAGAGTTTTATCCTCGTCTGTCTGAAAAATTTAGAAAGTGTAGAGTTTGAAGACCTTTTAGTCTATACCCTTACCCAAAGTAATCTAAGAATTTTTCTGTTTGAAATAAGCATATGAATATAAGAACAGAGAAACTATAGTCATAATACTGCAATCTTTACCATGGATGATGATCCATGATTCTCTGAAGTTGTATTACCAAAAGCGTCTTCAACCGAGAAAGTTACTTCCGAGTTCTGGTTAGGGTAGAGGCAACGAACTTGGCTTTTTCCTGAGCATCCATCAGAACAAAAAGGTAAGACTTTTAGTAAAACCAATAAATGAATCAAACACCTACACTTGCAGGGATGTAAGACTAGATGAATCAAACACCTGCTCGCTTGAATTCATTCCACATGATCTCTTCGTCTTCAGCTATTCCAAAGATGCAGAGAGTAGCGGACTGGACGCCAAATATCTGCCACAATAACTTCCCTGTGTTGTTCTGGCGTAGAAAATCCTGCCAACAGCTAAACAGCATATTAATGCATATGGATTGGCGTACAACCTCAACTGGAATAGCCAAGACTAGTGGATGCAATACCAACCCTAGGATGCATATACAGCCAAAAACGTATCCGTTTCCATAAACCAGATGGCTTGACATTTGAACACATGCAATCCTCCATAGCAAGCCAACACTGCAAATTTGGAAAATGTGTATTCTCTTAGGTATTGAGATCTTATTCATGGCGAGTTGGCAAAAACAGCAATTGAAGAAACAGTAGTGAAGTGTACCTTCTGGCATAAATAACCCCTGCTCCCAAGCAGCCGACAAGCGACTTGTCGAGCAGAAAAAAACCGGAACTTTTTCTCTGGGTCATCTAATGCTTCATATGTAGCCCTATGTTTCTTATCTTCAAATGCACCAAACGGTCCCTGAGATAGTTGCACAAAAGAAGAAGAAGAAGTATCATAACCTCACTAACGTTTAAGATCCCAAAGATCAACTCAAACATCATATAATGAAGAAGAAACCAATGGCATCAGACAAGAAGAAGAATCATAAATACTCATAGAGCTTCGAGAAGATACAATTCGAGATTAGAAAGAACAAGTCCAGGTGCAACAATTTCGTAACCATAGCTCAAATCAAAACGGCATTTGGATTATTATATCTTTAACTCAAAATACAAAATAAGAAACTATCATTTCATAGTTCTCCAGTGTATATAGAAAGATCCACAGAAATTAAGAATGTAAGCACTAAACAATCTTTAGCTTAAAACGATTCAAAGGAAGCAAGCAATGAGGTTTCATCCATAGTCATTGCCAATTTACCTGTAACTTGCCACCATTTCCACCAAACTCTATCGGCGAATCCAATTTACATTCCAGAACCTTCAAATCATCCACAATCTGTTTGACCGCAGCTGGAAATGGAGACACCGGGCCCCATCTCCGCCACTCCTCTACTGTAATGAATCCGTCATCACAACCGCTTGATTCCCTCGGCTGAGAACGCGAAGTCACGGAACTCATAGTCAATCTCCGGCCAATAGGTCCGAGTTTACGGCAGTGAAAGAGTAGAGACGGAGAGAATTCGAGTGCTGATGCTCCGGCGGTAAAACGCATCGTATTAGCTTTGGGTTCTACCGAATGAATAAAATTTTATTTAAAAAAAAAAACGCGTAATTTGAATAGATATGGGCTTTAATAAAACTAAGGTCCAATGGGCTTGGGGCTTTAAACGTCTTGACTTCAAGATACAATATAATATTATAAGCTCTAACCGTATTTAAAGATGATCAAATTCTGTCTGCTATTAAGTTCTCTCCTATCTCTCAATTTCAATCCTTTTTCGTTTTTTTTTTCTTTTGTTTTTGTCTGGAGGATATTATTTCATCAAAATCTGAAAATCTGTGTTGCTTGCTTCTCTCCACAATGGCTGCTTTCACATGTAGTTCTCGTCCGCCGATTTCTCTCCGGTCAGAGATGAGAATCGCATCCGCACCGTCGGGTTCTTTCTCTACTCGACAGATGTTCTCTGTGTTACCGGAATCGAGAGGACTGAGGACTCGCGTCTCTCTATCTTCAGTCTCGAAGAATTCTAGGGTTTCCCGATTACGACGAGGTGTTGTCTGTGAAGCTCAGGAAATTGCTACTGGGAGTATGTTCTCGTTTCCTTATCTCTTCTTCCTCAATGATTAATGGGTCTTTGTTAATTCTTAAGTAATCTAGTATGTGAATTTTGGCTGCTCGAGTTATTCCTTATAATTAGTTCGGAAAGTATCCAACTTGAGATTACTTATAATCTATATTGGAAATTGTAGAAGCATCTATAGAAACTGAGATCTTTGTTTGTTGGATTAGAAATTGTGGATTTGATTGTTTGTATTTGTATTATCATGGGTGATCAGTTTCGTTAAATTATTATTAAGGATGTATTGAAGAACATGAAACAACACTTGTCCTTTGGTTTCTGGTTAAAACACAAAACCATTGTTAGGATTGCTGAGTCTTGTGTCATCATTATGTAAACATTGTTTTGTTATCCCTTCATTCATACATGATTCTAAACCCATAGTGATCATTAATGTTGGTTTTGCTATTTGATCTATACAGTTCCAGTTGTCAACGATTCAACATGGGAGTCTCTAGTTCTCAAGGCTGACGAGCCTGTTTTTGTGGACTTTTGGGCACCATGGTGTGGACCCTGCAAAATGATTGATCCCATTGTGAATGAACTAGCACAACAGTACGCAGGAAAGATCAAGTTCTACAAACTAAACACTGATGATTCTCCTACAACCCCAAGCCAGTATGGTGTTAGAAGCATACCAACCATCATGATCTTTGTTAAGGGCGAGAAGAAAGATGCGATTATCGGTGCAGTGCCCAAAACCACATTAGCAGCGAGCATCGACAAGTTCTTGCAATGATGTAGTGCTCACTGTTAAAGATCTACTTTTCTTTGTATCTGCTTCTGAACTTTTACTTAATCTACTACCCTCTTATCACTTGTTCATCTAGACCTGTATCATAATATGATGTCTCCGATTTTTAGAAATAAGAGTTTACGATGAAAATTTTATGTTACTTTTACCGATCTACACGGTTTGAGATGAGGATCTAAATACAGTAAGAGAGAACTTAGAGAATGGTCAGGAATCCATGACTAAAATTGGAGTAGACAATAAGATCCAAGCTCTTTTCCAACAAGATGATTATGATATTTCCTTTCTGTGACTGTACTGCATCTCTATTCTTCGGGTGGCAAAGTTGTTCTTGTTCCCATAACATGTGCGGTGAACTTGATATATAATGGGGAATGCAAGAGTAACAAACTATGATAACTTGATTAGTAACGTGGGATTTTAATATTAAAATACTATAAATAATTAAATAGAGTATTATAAATATTATAATAATTTAATAGAATATTATAAAGATTATAAATTATTAATTATAAATAGAATTATAAAGCCAATTCAATATTTTCCATAAAGCTTAGCATATCTTAACGTTAAAACCATTCGATTCAAAAATATCTTCAAACATTTTTTTTTATTATTATCACAACATAGACAAAACCACATTCCCACTTAATGATAAACTACAAAGATTATGTATCACTCCTAATTTGATGTTTTATTGTGTAACATTTGAGTTTGTATTTACCGATTCTGTATGTATTATTTTTAGTATAAAATATTGGAATCTTTTACTTAAAATACGAAGACTATAACACTTTCAAAATTTTTAAAAAGTTTAGATGTTTTAAAAAATCCAACTGTAACTTTCTTGTTCATATACAGTATTTCAAAAAATATTAGTGTATATATTTCTATTCTTTTCACATACTAACATCATCTTAAGTTTTTTAATTCTTACTCATTTTTAATTGTTTTTATGAATATTTTTAGATTTATTTAATAAATATAAATAAACATATATTAAGTGAATATTATAAATTATCTTTAAGTCAAAAAAAAATTTGCTTACATATATTATAAGTATATAAAATTTGTGTTATTATTGTTTTACTTTACATTGAATCATTTAATTGTAGTGGTTGTGACTATCTATAATTTTTCATTATTTGGTCTTTCATTTCTTTATATTGTAATATCGTTTATATAAATTTTAATTTATTTTATCTTATTTTTATGTTCATCCCCCCATTATATTATGTTAATAAAAATATTAAAAATGTAGTTACAAGTTTTTTTTATAATCATTTTAATACTCTTTTTTTACTTTCACTTTTTTTTTTTAATGTTAAATCTGTTAATACTCATTAAAAAAATTAAAATGATGATATAGACACTCTAGATGGAGAGAACTCTTCTATTATATATATATATATATATATATATATGATTACATGTATCTATCTAAGGAAAGTTGGCCATTTCATGCCTCAAGTTGGACCATGTGTTAAATTTATACATGAACTATACCTCCGTGCAAATCTATACATGAACTAACAAAATTTTTGAATTTGCTACCTTAACTAATAAAATTGTGCAAAATTATACATGTTGCGTAACACTGTTAGCTTGCCGTTAACTCTTGATGACGTGGCATCCACGTAAATAACTTTTTAAAAAATTATTTGGACTCGAACCCATGACCTGTAAAGATTTCACTTTCGCTGGTAACCAACTGTGCTGTTGCATTAATTGTTGTTATCTTAAACACACAAATACATATTCTTAGAACAACGGCTTCATCAAATCTTATGGAAAATAACTTAATACAAAGCAGGAAGATTATCTAGCTGAGAGGACCTTGAAGAACCATCATCCATGGCGGAACAAAATCCTAACTCTTACCATACACACAATCAATTATCAGATCTCATCGTGAGTCAGAGTCATCAAATTTATTTATTTCACCAGGCTTCTCATGGTATAAATTTCCGAAAAAAGGGGAAGACTTTGATCAATTTGTATTAATTTTCTCAATTTCACAATCAAATTACGCGTTCGTTATTGGATGGTTATGATCGGAAACTTCATTAAAGCAGAGACAGTACGAAAAATCGGCGATTGATTCGTCTATTATTGATTCGTTAGTATGTATCGGTGTGAATTTCATCTTATCGGTGTGTATATGTTATGTCAATGCAGAAGTGAGAGGATCCATACAAACTCAATTTCGTGTAACAAATCATGTTAGAATGTTGGATCTCTAAATGAGATGATTTTTGAGTATAAGCCTTTGGACACAGATCTGAATTATGTGTGGGATTCCATTTTTTAATATAATCAAGAGATGAGTCTGAATCTTGGATTTAATAATTAGAGTGTCTAAAATTGATGAATACTCATGAAATGACTCGCAACCAAATCGTTGTCGAAAGAGTCTCTGTCACCGGAGGAATCTGGGTTTCAGAAAATCTAATCATCGTCACAAATTTTTCAGGAAGTTGAAGTTTTTATGAAGCAATTTTATAAAGTATATATATTTGTGTGGTTAAGAAGATACATAAAATGAGATAGCTCAACTGGTTATAAGCGGAAGTTAATTGTCAAAAGGTTGCATGTTCGAGTCCTTGGTCCATCACAATTTTTTTTAAATTGTTAATTACATGGATGCCACGTCATGGAGAGTTAACGACAGGTTAACAGTGTTACGCAAAATGTATATTTTTGCACAATTTTATTAGTTAAGATAGCAAATTCAAATTTTTTGTTAGTTCATGTATAGATCTGCACGGAGATATAGTTCATGTATAAATTTAACACATGGTCCAACTTCAGGCATGAAATGGCCAACTTTCCATCTATCTAACAGCATGTTTGCTTAAAAAAAAAAAGGATTATTTGTAATAAAATAATTAGTTATATGGTGGGAGATTGTTATTTAAAAAGATAATAAAGGGATTACCAAAATAAAAGATAAATGAGGCTATTAACTGTCTTAACTTTGTCTAATTTGGATGATTAAATTGTCATAGATGGACTAAAAAGATTTTTATAACCGTTCTCTGAACCGATAACCTAAAGCTCAAAAATAATTTTGCTGATTGGTTTCTCTCTCTAAACCGGAGTAATCAAATCTCGGTTCAGTTTGGTTTTTGGAGATAAGAAATAATCACAACAAATACAAATATCATATCGTCGTCTCAAAATAGGGTTTATCGTGGTACAAAAGGAAATCTTCGTCTCCCAGAAAACGAAAATGGCTTCAGTGAAAGAACACGTTCTCGAAATCTCGGCTCTGCACCGACCTGTGTGGTTTGAGGATGGAGAGCCTGATGAACCGGAAGCAAAATCTTTTCCTCAATATGAAGATAGGCGGATGTGGTGGGACTTCATCCCCAAGGACGAGGAAATGGAACACTACCTGCTTGAGCATAAGAATGATACCTATGGAGCCACAAGAGACCTTAATTTGTTGGAATACAGAAGAAGGTTTCCTGTGGAATCATCCAAGTGGTTTAGGTCGCCGATGAAGGATGGAATCGGGATGGTAGCTTCCAAAACCTCTGGAGACGTTATGATAACTCCTTTCTCTCTGATAAAACACCTGATGCACCTGGTAATTTTTAAGTTCTTTACCTATGGTTATTTAATTTCTAGTTTCCTTAATCTGTATTTGGATTTTCAGTTTCAAATGGAAAATAGGTTTAGTAAGGCCCAAAATGGTGTTTGATAAATAGATCAGTCTTGGTTGCAAGAGCATTTATTTAATGACTTTCGAAATATAAATTGGTAGCTTTGTTTCGTTATGTAGACGTAGATCAGTCTTGTTGGTTTGTCGATCAGTCTTGGTTATTGAATTTCCAAATTTAACTAACACGTTTTGTTTTGTTTCGTTATTATTTCCTTTTCTGATCTATTTTTTTCTTCTTCTTGAAATCTGTTGTTATATCTGAGGTTATTGGTGAAGGTAACAATCACTAACTGAAGAGAGTCTTGTTTCCATGGTGTTTGGAAAAATGGAAAAATCTATTCCCTAACATCATCGTTAATGCTTCAATGGTGCCTGGGGGGAAACTTGTCTCTCCCGAGATTAATGAAGATACAGAATCTGCATCTTTAGAGGTATGTATAAACAAGTAATCATGGTTGGTAATCATAGAAAGATGGTTGTTATAAAAAACTCTATTTATATCACAGATCCAGGCTGAGATTCAAGTTCTTTCCCCTTTGGTTGGCAAGAGAGTGATAATCTTTGAGAGAACTTGCTACCGTTATGGAAGTGGCTGGCTAGTGGTCGACCTTCCGATTCCTGTGATGGACATCAACCAATCACGTCGCCACCAGCTTCCTTTCATCCGGAGCTGCCTTGTGCGTCCTTCTTCAAGCACTGTGGGGCTCTCAAATGTCATATGGATTGAAATATCTCAATACCGCTGTCTTGAAGTCCACCCCTGGTACCGTGGAGCGTTTTGGTCCCCACACTGGTTTGGGACTCTCTCGCGAGAATGTCAGCGTCTAGCCAACCATGGGCATTGTTTCTCACCTCTCTCCATTTCTCACCAAGGTAGCAGCTCTTTTTTAACTTACTAATTTCCTTCTCCTTTATAGCAACTCCAATTTTGGTGATTTGTTAATTCAGGGACAACTTCACAGCGTGTCGTATTGCTGGCAAAGGAAATGACATCACGATTTTACTCCGGCATTGCCTCTGCAACCCCAATCAACTCAAAAATAGCTGATGATGCTGATAACTACATCTGGTTTGGCACAGATTCCGATAACTACAGGACTGCAGTCAAGTCTACTAGGTTTGGTGTGAAGCATAGTAAGCTTTTTGAGTTGGTCCAGTCATCGCTTGTGATTTGGTAGGAGATAAGATTGTGCAGATCCCTTGTGGGGAGAAGCACAATTGCATCTCTCTCCACCACCACACCAAGCTTCAAGACCAAGGCAAAAGAATGTTGCGTGAGGCATGTTTTGATCAATTCGGAGGAATTCTGGTGGCGGCTCCATTGGATGGTGATGATGTTTCTACTATCATCATCACCTCAGCCTATGGATTCATCATCCATTCCGAACTCGAAAGCTCCATTCTCACCATAGGTTATTTGCAGTCGTCCTCTTCCTCTTCTGACAATTGGAGAACAGAGGTTTCCAACAAGATTTCCACCATCATTCGAGACGTAGGGGTTCAGATTTTGGTCTAAGAGACGACCACTTCTAAATATTCTATCTATATCGTATTTATTTATAGGTTTTGTTTGTATTATCCCCTAAGTATGAAAATTGAAATTGGGCCGGTTTTTACATTTCGTTTCTATGGTATGACTATTATGACATTTGGTTCGATTCAGATAAGCTAAACCGAATCTTAATTTGATTTACAAGGTTTTATTATTACATAGTTGGGTCTTTCCGTAATATCATAAAAGTTCGTCTTTTACTTTACCGTCGACGCGCTCATCGACAAGTTTTCTCAGAGGAAACATAGCGGAGAGAAAGCTGAATCCATGAAGAGAGGAGCGTGTTCGCGAACAAGAGGATCCAGATTTGGTATTTATTTTGTTTGTTCTGTATCCCATTGCTTGTTGACTTATCCCAAGTCTCCGTCATAAAAAAATTTCCCTTTCTTATGTCGCTACTTTCTTGCATGATCATTAAGCAGAAAAAGACAATAACATTACTTTAATCAGAGAATTTGTACTGGTATATGCGTTCACCAGCTTGTAAATTTTGTAATTATTTGAAAGCCTGAAGCATTTGTCTAATAATATTTTATCTCCTCCTTCATAGCACGAATTGTACAATCCAACACTTTACAATTAATCTAATCAAGCACTTTGCAAGTATATGTTTCTATAAATAGTATCATCTATTTTATTTCCTTCACCAAGGCTACTATCAGATGGTATAAGTGCCTCTAAGTTTCAGGTATGTATGCATCAAAGCATTTTGATCACTAAATCGATTTAAGGTAAACTTAAATACTGCAAATTTTTCATATCGGTGGCTAATAATTTTTCAATGTTCCACAAGCTTCTTGCTTTAAGGTACCTTAACCAGAAGTTTTCAGAGTTAAAGATCATGGGGAAGTCTGACATAGAAATTGCAGTTCTAAGGCATAGAAGAGCTAGGATAAGAGAATTACGCCACAGACAAATACTCAATGCTGCTGCCGTTTCACCCCCTGAGGTAATTAATTACATGGCAGGAAATATATATATGGCAGCCACAGAAGGCAACATTAGAGACCTTGTGGTGTTAGTGCGGGAAAATGCAGTTCCTGTTCTAACAGAAGTAACCCCTCAAGGAAATACAATCCTACACCTTGCTGCCATGTATGGTCACATCCAACTACTTGAGCGACTTTGGAACCAAATGCCTAACGATTACCAAGGCCTTTTGTTAAGACCGAACTCCAATGGCGACCTTCCTCTCCATGTTGCAGCTGCGGCAGGCCATGCATTGGTTGTGAATGTTCTTATTGACCATCTGAATATACTTCCGGATGGAATGCAAATTTTATTGAAAGGAGGAAGACAAGTAGGAATTCAAGATGTTTGGGTACTGCAGAACAATGAAGGAAACACTGCTTTGCACCTCGCTTTGAAAGCCAACAATCAAGCTGCTGCTTTGCATCTCATCAGAGTCGATCAAAGGATTTCTTTTATTCTTAATGAAGAGAGAGCATCACCCTTGTATATGGCTGCTGAATCTGGGAATGTGATACTTGTGGCCCAAATGCTAGAAAACCCTGCTGTTCGCTTTGAAGGGAAATCAGTTGTGCATGCTGCAATCAAAAGCAGAAATATAGGTTACATTCCTTGGTTTTTTCTTCTTCTTTATTCCTAGAGTTTTCATGGGACTTCAAAGCTTCTTTTTTCATACTTTTTCTTTACTCTGCAGTGGATATTCAAACTGAAACTGACCAAGTTTTCTCTATTTTATTTTCTACAATGTGGCAGAGATCTTAAATCTTCTATTAGCTCCTCTCTACCGAAATCTCATCAACTCAAGGGATGAAGAGAAAAGGAGCCTTCTCTCATATGCAGCATCCGTAGGATATGATGAAGGGTTGCACTTTCTATTGGATAACTTTAGGAATGCTGCTTATGTTAGGGATCCTGATGGTTTCTTCCCCATCCACTCGGCATGCAGAAAAGGTAATTTAGGTGCTCTGCAAGGTATCCTGCAATTCTGCCCTGACACGATAGAGCTACTTAACCTACAAGGTCAAAATGTCCTCCACATTGCAGCTGAATTTGGCAAAGAAGAAGTTGTCAAACACATTCTCAGAAACGAAATGTATGCAAACCTCGTAAATCAAAAAGATCATATGGGAAACACTCCTCTACACTTGGCTACAATGTTCTGGTACCCCAAGATTGTGCATACACTTACAAGGGATGAAAGGGTTAATCTGAGTGAACTGAACAAACTGGGCTTTACAGCTCTTGATGCGGCTGAAGAATGTATGGAATTAAACCCCACTTTCCGTGAGGTACATTCTTTAGGTTTTGTTATCTTCCCTTAAGTCGTCACTGACACTATCTGATAACCGCACAGGGCTTTAGGAATCATTTATATCTATTTTTGACATTGCAGCGACTGACTTGGATGGCTTTAGTATGTGTTGGTACACCGAGAGCTCTAAAATTAATGCCTCATGATCCATTTTTGGCACCTGAGCCTCAGGAAGGAATAATCCGGTCCAATGAGATACCTACGGCCAAAAAGTACAAAGGTAGGGTTAACACTCTACTGCTGCTGGCTATACTTGTTGCCAATGTGGCATTTTCTGCAGCATTTAGTGTGACAAAAGTACCTGACGGTTCAAGACATTGGTATAAGTCAGTTGCACTGCAAGTATTTGTGGTTTCTAACACCATAGCAATGTACAGTGCTGTTCTCATGACTGTTGCTCTCATATGGGCACAACTTGGTGATCTGGTGTTGATCCTCAATGTCTTCAAGTTCGTACTGCCGCTTCTCGGCTTGGCTCTTATTTCTATGTCTTTTGCATTTCTAGCTGGTATGTTTGTAGTGGTGGGAGACCAGGTTTGGCTTCCTGTGTTGCTTGCTGCATCAGGCGTCATCTTCTTGGGAATGCTTTTTCTACTGGTAGTTCCTTTTATCTGCCCTTATACTTCAAGTCTACCCCTTTTTAGGTATTTCTTGCGCTACCCTTTTTGGCTTCTTATGCTCACAGTGTGGAATGATACTGACGATGAATTGGAATAAAATGAAAGTTTTCTCTATTGTCAATCCATACTTGTCTAGAGCATATCATTGTTTCTGGTTCTTGATAGCTTCTCGTTTCAATCTTCCATGTAAACAAAACTTTGATATAGAAATTGTACTTCAGTGGATGCATGAATAGCTACATTCTTCAAGTTTTTTCTTAATGATTGATCAAATCTTTTAATCTTACAATGCTGTTATTATGGTCTCTTAGACTTTGGTCCTCTGCATTCAGTTGGTGGTTCATTCCGTTAATTTTCTGGGGTCTAAATTGTCAAAAAACTCAAATATGTGGGTCATTTCACAATTTCGAATAGTTGTAAAAAGTCAAAACAGAGGAGTTGAAGGCTATGATACGGTGTTTGCTGGTGGAAGTGCCAAGAGTGAGAAGAGAGACAGTAGTCATGACAGGGAAGGAATTGGTAGGAGAAGTTCTCATGGTTATGGTGAAGGCAAAAGACGGCGCAGAGAGGAGCATGACACTGAGGAGAAGGTAGATACGTACAATGGTTGAAGACAGCACCGGGAAGAGGTAAGAGATGATGAAGTGAGTAGGGAGAAGAAACACACACAGAGATAACAAAGACACAGAAGAAGAAGAAGAAGATGAAGACAACCTCCTCTGCTAACGAGTCAGTGACTTTTTGTTGGGTCAACGACCTAATTCTATTATTTAATTGTTTCCTTGGCAAGCTAAAACATCGTTGTTGATTGGTACGCACATTCAGACTTTTTCTTTCTTATTGCGATTTAAGTCAATGGCTTGATCGGATCAAATAGTTTGGTCGCTATTCCAATTTTCTTGAAAAAGTTCAAAACATCATCATCGTCTTCCTCCTTCATGTACTAGATTTCAAAGCGTCTGAGGTAATCTTTGAGTGTGTATTTCCAAGTTTAAGTTCTAATTATTCTTTTGGATTTCAACAGAAAAAAAAAAAAAAATAAGAGTTTATCCTCTAATTTCTGAACATGTTCTTGTCAGTTCCTATCATCACGCCTCTTTAATTTTTCTTACAGAAATTTAATCAAACTTGGATATGGCCTTGGGATCTGCTGTTTCACCAAGTGGTTCACAACCAATTCTCTTGAGTGCTTCACAGCGTCACAGAAGATCTAAACGACAAGATGATCTAGAACATTCAAGGACTGGTAGCAACTTTATTATGGTGTGTGCAACAATTGTAGCAGCTTTGACGTTTGTTATGGGTATCACATGTACAAAGGTTTACAAAAACTCTGCTCCAGATTTAGGTATCATGGGTTTTGTCAAGAAAGCAGTATTCATGATTTTTCTAGTGTGTAACAGCATTACAATGCTCATTTCTGTTGCAACAGTAATGAATCACATTAGGGTACAACATCTGCGTGATTGTCAAATGATAAATGAAGCTATGAAACGAGCCATGGAACTTGTCACACTTGCTTTTTTATCGATGTTGGTTTCATTTGTGGTTGGAGTTTTTCTTGTGTTGATCCTTCTTACATGGCATTCCTTTTTCCATGTCTAGCTTCTAAGCACACAAATGATGGGTGCGTTTGTACACATGTTCCCTACACATTCAAGCTCATAAAGATTAATAAGATTACATAATCGAATGAAACTTTTTCTCTATTGCCAATCCATACTATTTCTGGTTCTTGATTGTTTCTCTCTTAAACTATTCCTTTGGTTTTCAATTGCTGCTTTTATTCCACTCTGTTTCTGGGGACTAAATTGTCACAAAACTAAAACTTGTGGGTCCTTTCACAATTTCAAAATAGTATTCAGAGTCGCCGCCGTTACTAGGCACCACCGATCATCAAAGGCGATACCTTTTCCCTTCACCCCTGGCGAAAATAACGAGAGTCACAAACAACCCCAAAATCGAATCTTTCCCAATGGAGAATGGAGTTGTGGTGGAGCTAATTAGAGGGTCAACGAATTGGACCAAAGTGGTTAAAGAGATCGTGAAATTGGAGAAGAAAACGTTCCCTAAACACGAATCGCTCGCTCAAACTTTCGACGGAGAGCTGCGCAAGAGAAACGCCGGTTTACTATACGTGAGCGCCGACGGAGAAACTGTTGGCTATGCTATGTATTCTTGGCCGTCGTCGCTTTCCGCTTCCATCACCAAGCTCGCAGGTATAGACATACGTCCCCCAACTGTTCGATGAAATTACGCAGTGAGAAAACGGTTCTCATAAAAACTTTTGAACAAGAAGTGGTATTACTTACCAAACTTATACTGAGATATTGTTGACACCATTTGATAAATTAACCTGGTAGCTTTGTGTTTGCATGCTTAAAGATGAATGAAAATAGCCAGGAAGTCAAGAACACATATGTAGGAGGAATGCTTCGTATCAGACAAGCTAAGAGCTAAAACATTAGGAAGAAAAATGTATCTCCGAGTTTACTTTCTTCTTTTGTTTTGGATTATGTAGTGAAGGAGAATTGCAGGAGACAAGGCCATGGAGAAGCATTGTTGAGAGCGGCAATTGAAAAGTGCAGAAGCAGAAAGGTGCAACGGGTTTCACTTCATGTCGACCCCACGAGAACTGCTGCGGTGAATCTGTACAAAAAACTTGGGTTCCAAGTAGATTCTCTGGTGAAAAGCTACTACTCGAAGGATAGAGATGCTTACAGAATGTACCTAGATTTTGATGATTCCATTTAGCCAAAAAAATTCGTTGGGTGATTAATATATATATGTTTTCAGATCTTGTTGGCTGCTAAATGTTTGTTTGCCTCATACACACTCATTGATTCCTCTTATCAATATATCTACCAACTATTTCATATTTTACGACACAAGATGGATTCTTAGGACAATCAACTTCTTGAAGACTTTTGCGATGGGATTATACGTTGGAATCTTGATGTGTTTATGAAAGTGTTTATTTGTCCGTTAAATACAAAATATCATTGAGTAAATAACAAAAGCGGGGATAGCTCAGTTGGGAGAGCGTCAGACTGAAGATCTGAAGGTCGCGTGTTCGATCCACGCTCACCGCATTAATTTTTAAATTTCCTCAAATTTAACAAAACGACGTCGTTTTCTAAGAATAGCTTCTAAATTTTTAAAAATAAAAACGACGTCGTTTAAAAATATAGCTTCCAAACTTTCCAAAATTTTGCAAACGACGTCGTTTTCTTTAGGGTAAACCGCTATTAAAGAATTCCGATCATCGGGAAAATCTCGATGATGTATCACTCGAATCCAAACGGGGAAAAATATTAACGCTGATGTGAAAAAAAAAAAAAAACACTTTTACACGGGATTACGATTCAATTCGTTGATCCGACTCAAATTACTCAATTTAATTGAGTTAGGATGCGGGTTTGTGTCGTGGTGTTTTAAATTCAAAGTCGACTATTTACTCGAATACATATATTGTGTGATTGATACTTATGGTACACATGTCACAAAACATTGCACTCTAAATACAGTTTTTGCATATATCTAAATCTCAATTTCAAGCCAAACCAACAAGTTTCTCGCTAACTTCCCACAGCTTCTTTGCCTTCTCTGCATCACTTGCTTCTTTAGAGAGCTGATTCTCAAACGAAGATGAGTTATTGTTCCAGCTCCAATACACACCTGACTTTCCAAGATTAGGGTCGCTCACAACCTACACATACCACACCCTCAGTACCAAACAAGAATCTGTTACACTTATTACAGAGAGGATTTGCAAACTGACCTGTGCTAGTCTTTTCCCAGCTTCCTCTTCAGATACATAACCTTTGGTGATATACTTTTGAAATGGTGGAAAAAGAAGCCGAAACAGCGGTATGTGTTCTCTGAACAACCCCGTTGTAGCTATGCAACCAGGGTAAAGAGAAGCAAAGGTGACTCCCGTCTCCTCGTGGTAACGTCTGTGAAGTTCCTGCATTGTCAGCATATTGCAGACTTTGCTGTCTTTGTAAGCCTTTGCTCCATCAAAGTCCCCTCCATCTATCATTGAACTGTTTTGCCCATTCAATCCTGATGCTAAACCTCTTAGGTCACCAAGGTTTGCCTTTGGAGGCACATTCCCAGCCAAAGTGTTTGTGTTTCCTACAAGAACATAGAAAAGAACATTCATTGTCTGAAACAAGGAAACATTTGGTAGGAATATGGACTCTCCTTGTCTATTAGTATTTACCTGTTATAGATCCTACAATGATCATACGTTTTGATGGATAATCCGATTTTTTGAGGTCATCAAGAAGCAATCTTGAAAGGAGAAAATGTCCAAGATGGTTGGTTCCAACGCTGATCTCAAACCCTTCCGCTGTGAAAGAAGGTTCTTTAGCTGTAGGTTGGTAAACCGCAGCATTGCAGACAAGAACATCGAGGGGTTGTTCTGTTCTCCTGAAATTATCAACGAACTGCCTCACACTTTCAAGGGAAGCAAGATCAAGATGCATCACTGTGTAATCCTCCTTAGACATTCCAACAGATCTCGCTGCTTTCTCAGCCTTGAGAAAGTTCCTACAAGCCATGATCACATGCCATTTCCCTGTCTCTGCTAAAGCCTTTGCCGTGGCTAGACCTAAACCAGACGAAGCTCCAGTGATCACTGCAATACCTTTTCTCATAGTCTTCTTTTGCTCTGGCGATGCCTCGTTAGCTGGCGGCGTGGCTGTAACTGTCTGTGCACGAATACTAGTACAAAACCGTGGTTTTTGTCTTCTCTGCTCCTGCAACGAAACAGAGTAAAACAAAAAAAAACTCAGGACATTTCGATATTTTTCTGGTTTTGAGAACTGAACATTGATAAGGTGGTTGATTTTGACCTTGCTGGTTAACAGTGTGGAGATTTTGTCAGCTCTAAGTTGGTTTGAAAATGAAAAACCAGCTAAAGTCGTCGTCTCCTTCAGAGAAGCATTGAACTTGCCCTGCAAAATCACCATATTCAGGTAAATTCTTGAGACATTTCTGCAAAAAAAAGATGAATTAGTAAGTAATAGAGAAAAGATACCTCTTTTTCGATTGAAATGGTTGAAGGAAGAAGAGAATAAGCAGCCTGGAGAGCCATTGTTGTACGGAACTGAAGGTGCTGTAGTTTCAATGTCTTCAATATTCGTCGATTAGAGGAGAGGAGACAAAAGATAAGGTAGTAGTAGTATTGAGATAGTGACACGTGTCTTCCAGGCTTTTAAGCTTTCGCTCAACTAATCAGATCACTAGTTCCGGATTCTTCTTCAGAGTCTCTCTGATATGGTATCCTTCGTTTGTTGGGCCTTGAAATGGGCTTCGATTTTAATGTTTACTAACTGATCTGATAACCGTTGATAAGAAAGGTGTAAAAGAATCTGGACGGTCCAAAAGTGTCAAAGAATAATTCGGTGGAAGAGAGAAGAAGGCGGCAACTTAACGGTCAATGGAGAGATTGGAGAGAGAGAAAAAAACAGAAAATGAGAAAATCACTTATGGATCTCACACCTCTCTTCATCCTCTGCAATTTCTAAAACTTGCAATTTTCCAATGAAGAATTCCATTTTTGCCTCTATTTTATTTTTCCTTCTCTTCTTTTTTTTTCTCTTTCCTCTTCCTCCTCCATTGTCACCGTCTCTAGACCATCTCCTCCTCCTCCTCCATTGTCCAGTTCCTATGTCTATAACCGGTAACTTTTTTGCCCTTCATCTTCTTTTTAATCAATCATATCGATTTGCTTGTGAAAAGGTTAAAAAACTTGATTATCAATGTTTGCAAATAGTGTTTTGAAGGTAAAATTCCAAACTTTGCATTAAAAATTATGAAAAAAAAAAGGTACCCTGTAATTGCGCTAATATGTTAGTTACACCTTCTTGGGACAGCTTTTTTTACTCAATTAACTAAGTGAAAAAATCTCAATGATGATGAATTGTTGAATATTTGAGAATAGCACATGAGTGAATGATTATATATATATATATATAATCATTCATTTACCCTTTTGATTTCATCATCTTCTTGTCATTTTCTAAATTAACTCAAATTGAGGAGGATAAAAGTTAACAATTTTATGTATATAACAACCCACAATTCTGTCTAGTTTAGCTAAACGTGTTAAATAATAAAGAAAATATTTCTATTTTAAAACATTAAGCTCTGACCTGTATGCAACCAAAAAAAACACTAAAACCTATCTGTGATCAACTTAACTCTCTATAAATCGTCGTCTCTCTTCTTCTTTTTTCTCAATCATGTTAAGAGAGAAGTCTGAGCTTATTACCATCCAACTTGGATAATTTAGGCTTTCCCCGCAAGATTTTTTTCTTTTTCCTTTTTGCAAAATCAATAACTTTTGTTTTTTTTTCTCTCTGTTTTGATGGCTAAATCATTTCGATTTAGGGTAAAACCTAATTCTTTCTTTTTAGGTCTTTGACAAATTGTGTTCTCTTTAGACTTTAAACTAATCTTTTTATTTTGTCTTTGAACATTTGTGTCCCGTCTCATGAAGTTCAGGAAGCATAGGCGATACTTCCAATCTTGTTCGTCTCTTTACCAAGTAATCTTCTCTTCGTTAATTTCTTCATCTCCAAACTCATTTTGAAATTATATCAACGGATTTAGTGTAATCAACGACACCACTTCAATCTTGCGTTTACATTGGTCATGTGAAATTCGACTCGTTTCTTCTTTAATCTTCAATAATACCGTAAATGAGTGTCATTTTGGTTGTAATTTTAAGCTCACTCAAAAATTTATGATCTTTAAAAAGTCATGTGTTGTGATAATGTTAGGCACAAACCCCCAAACAAATGTGTACAGGTAAAGGAGGATGAAGCGTGGGAAAGGCGAGAAAAAGGCAACAAAAAGCCGAGATGGCACCGGTCAAGTAGTTCCGCTCACGTAATAGCTCAATTGGCTAAGTATAAGTTTTAGTGAGTATATATTGCTAGAGATCACAGGGAATAACAATAATTAACACATTCATATAATATATATGAATATGAATGTGATTAGTGTGTTAGTTATATATTAGCTAGATCTATATATGATCTCATTTGTAAATAAATTGTTTATTATTTAGTGAACCGGTGGTTATACCTACGGCTATGGTTGGAACAAGATCATGGATAGGAGGGCTCTTCACACGCACTAGTAGACGTCAAGACAAGTCACTCGACTACACTTTGTCTCCTCTTCAGGTTACCATATTCACAAGTTTCATATATATATATATGTTAAGACATGAGAAATAGTTTGTAACGTTTTGGGATTTGTAATGAATCATCATCACAGGAGGAAAGACTTCAAAGGCTGCAAGATCGCTTGCTTGTACCTTTTGAAGAGACACGTATTGATCATCAAGTATGTGAAATTCACCTTATCATTATTAAGATGTTTAATGGTCCAACAACATAAAAGATCTTCTTCTTCTTGGCTATAAGCATTCTGATGTGTGGTTTAATGGCAGGAATCACTTAAAGCATTGTGGAATGTCGCGTTTCCAAATGTTAGTCTCACAGGTTTAGTATCAGAACAATGGAAAGAAATGGGATGGCAAGGTCCCAATCCATCTACTGATTTCAGGTTACATTGGATCTCTACTAACTCAAAGCTTACAAAGACATACATAGTGATTAATCGTATTTCGTTTGTAGGGGTTGCGGATTTATCGCTTTAGAGAATTTGCTATTTTCTGCAAGAACTTATCCGGTAAATTACTCTTAAAAACATGTCCTGTTCATAGATATATTTTTGTTTTACGAACATATTATGGGAACTTATTTGCTGCACAAATACAATTGAAAATAAAAATGAAGGTTTGTTTCCGGAGGCTATTGTTCAAACAAAGAGGAGACAGGGCACAGTGGGAGTACCCTTTCGCGGTGGCCGGAATCAACATCTCTTTCATGTTGATCCAAATGCTTGATTTACAAAATACTCGTACGTTTCGATTATTCTATTATTCATCTTTAGATTTAACATCTCCTTGATGATTTCGTAGAGCATTTTTAGATAACAGAGGATGTGTTTGTATTTGTGCAGAAAAGCCGAAATGTCTTCCAGGGATGAATTTCCTCAAACTCTTAGAAGGTAAAATAACAACAATATGTTCTTCTTCTAAATTGATTTCTAAAATTTAATAGTACTGTATGATAATAATCCCTTAAATAATCAAGAAAGAACCATATTGAAACAAAAATTCACAGAAGACGAGAAAGCATTCGATGTACTATATTGCATAGCTTTTGCGATGATGGATGCCCAATGGCTTGCGATGCACGCTTCTTACATGGAATTCAATGTATGTCTAATCAATCTCTCTTCATTCACTTTTCAATAAAATTTGATAATTACTTCTTAAATTTTGGATATATCTGTGTGTATCAGGAAGTATTACAAGCGACTCGGAATCAGCTAGAGAGAGAGCTTTCTTTGGATGATATTCATCGAATTCAAGATCTCCCTGCCTACAATCTCTTGTTCCAATAGAAATTTTTTTCTTTTTATTTTGCCTAGTTTGATTTCGATTTTTTATGTTGTACATTAATTGAATTTATGAACGAAATGAAAATGATAACCAAAAAAACGAAAATGAATAATCATGAAGATAAGAAATATGGTGCATACTTGTTTGGTGTACATTGATTGATGATGATGATGGTTTGTGTGGAAATTATGAAGTGGAAGTGGAATCTTTGACTTTTGTACTGTCAAAAATCAACTCTTTTGTCTCTCTAGCAGTATTCTATGAATTATTATGAAATATCTGTCGGTTCTTTCTATATTATTAAGTGAGTGGTTTATGGTTGATTTTATAGGACATGATATTTAAGTTAACATACACTTTTTTCTTCTATTCTAACTAAAGATCTTCATACTAAAATAATTACTTAGATTCTCCTTGTCGACATTAATTTGTTCATTCTAACCGTGATTTTGAAAATTTAGGTCTGATTTATGAGTTATGACCTTTTGTACAAGTAATTTTTTTATTTTATCAAAATAAGATAAGGTTCTTACGTTTGCGTTGAAGTTCGTAAGATGGACATTTGATCTTATCCATAATCTAACGAAACAAAAGGGATCACTTTTTGAAACCTAACGTGAAGGATAAGATGCCTTACTAGTTACCACACCACATTTCCACGGTTCCTATTTAATTCTACATATCTGTTTCTTCGATTTATGATCTTTCGTTTCTTTTTATTTTTTTACAAGTAATTTTGATAAATTAATGTGATGAAGCCTTGTTCAATTCGAAACTTGATATATTTTCCTAAATTTTGTAGACAACGATCCGTTTTCTGTAAGCGACTTAAAAAAAAAGTTTGGCAAAATCTCTAGAAAATTTGATGGAGAAACCAAACAAAACATGAAAGTATGTAAAAAGTCAAACTTCCAAATCATTTTGTGTCATCTCATATGTTTGACATTTTTGTCATAAAAGGTCTCAACTTTATTCATATCAACTTGGGTACAATTTATAATAAATAAAGAAAATATTTTTCTGGTTATAGATAATAAAAAAAAAACCATTAATCTATTAAGAATTATTTTCCATCCGTTTCAAAATAAGATTGCTAGGACAATTTCTAAAATGTTGTTTTATCTGAGATTCATAACTTTGTTAAGGTAGTGAGGTACAAAAGTTATGGTCCTCTCGACCATGTTATATAACTTATAAGAAACAATTACTCTGTTTCAACAAGCAACATCAATTACTCTGTTTTCAACAAGCAACAAACTCTATATACGACATATACCCTCTCAAAGGTTAGACGACTCAAAACGCTATTCTAACCAAAACACTGCCAAGCCAATCGCTCTATTGCGTTATAGAAAACGCCAGCGGTAAGAAAAAAAAAAAAAAAGAAGAAGAAGCAAGGATTAGACTTTATGATGTAAGAGACAAACATCTGAGTGTTATCGAACCGGGGTTTAGCCACGAGGAGTCATCGACATACTGCAGAAGTAGTTGAAGTCATGATGTTGGACCCTAAGCTGTTTTAGCCAAGAATCCGCAACGCTATAAAGCGAAACCAATCTCTCTTGGTCATCATGATCCTGTGAAAGCCAAACATTGCCCTGCATCTTGTAAGTAGCCATCCCAAATGGTAGCAGAGTTATGTCTTCCCCTTCCTTCCGCATCCTCTCCTTGTCTCCACCATTTTCTTCTGGTTCCATATCTATAATATTACAACATATTAAACCCGAGTGTTTTCACCTGAGTCAAAAGATAGTAGAGAGAATCTGGCACCTTGAAAAGAGGAAGAAAGAGTGTGGTAAGTGAGGAAACAAGTGGATAAGTCTTTGATGGTTCTTCCCATTGGTATATGGTAAATCGGGTACCACGCTACCGACATCCAACTCGCTGGAGAAAGATCTACGCTTCTCAACGACATCAATCCCGGGTATCTTTGAGCCAATTCATTGATCTAGTACCAAATCATCAAGTGTTATTTTTCAAATCTAGATCATATGTGATGCTCATTCGATTGAATCAGGCCAAGTAACGGATGGCCACTACATAAGGGGTTTTTGTTTACCTTATCCATGAGAGGAACTCTGGTATAAGGAGCTGATCTCTCAAAGTATTGGAGATAAAGGTAACCCAACCGATCATTTGGATGCAAGAGCGTATTGTTGTCAAGCCCTTCCTCAGAGACACTCTCATCGCTACCTGAATCACTAAACGGATCTCTTCCCTCACATTCCCCATCTTCAGACTCTTCCCTAATCAACCCAACACCAAATTTAAATCAGATAAGACCCATGAGAGTGATCATTCTTCAAGAACTCGTTCTTCATAACCTTATATATGCTTAATCTATTCAAAATTTCATCAGAAAACAATATAAAGATTTTCAATTTCTCAATCTGTGCTAATAATATAATACAATCAAAAGACAAACCTTAATCGGATCAAGGAGGAATGAGAGGTGAAAATCTGAATGGCAGAGAGATAAGGAACATAGTATTGAACAAGAGATTCGCCATTGGTTATATGAATAGGAACGCTAGCTCCATAAGCGCTCCATTCATCGTAACAATCCCACAAATCACTCAACCTGAAAAACTCAACCTTTTCTCTTTCCCATGGATGCCATAATCGATTTAGGGTTCTAATCTCCGCCTGCAATTTCCAATTTGAACCCATCATCAATATAATGATTTTAAGCATTGACAAATTGAACAAAAACACGTTTTCAAACCTTGGGGAGAGATTGAGGTGGCACAACGGGTGTTGTGCAATTAAGGAATCGATCAAGATTCGATTTTTTCATTGATCCTTTACCATTTACCATAATTGAGGAAAAGAGAAAGATAGGTTTGTTCTTCAATGGAGGGAGATAGATAAAGATGAGGGATTTGAGAGAGAGAGAGGTACGCAAGCGAGTATTCTGAGCTTTGACGTTATGAAGGCTGAATTTAAGGGACAAGCAAAACCAAAAAAAAGAAAAGAAAAAATTTGATTCTCTTAAGAAAATGTATGGAGAAAACGATTATAATCGAGAAGACAATGAGTAAGCAAGATCGAATATTGTTTTCTAGTTTTGTTTTTTTATATAAATATATATATTTTTGAGATTCTCTGAGAAAAAAAGAAAGAAAGCCACGCGTCGTGATCTCTAATCTTGAAGTCAGATCAATCGAGAATGTTAAAGAAAAAGGAAAAAAAGGTAAAGCCAGAAATTGAGGGGGAGAAATAGAAAATACCCAGAAGAACAGAGAGACAAATTACAGAAGCTTTGTTGAATGAAAAGGAAAGAGATTTTCCCGGGAAAGTCAAAACTCTTTCTCGGGAAATCTGGTACGAAAAAGAAAAAAGAAAAAAACGATAGCTTTGCGCACGACGATATCTTCAAATGTGCTTCTTTGATGTGTCCAATTTCGTTATTTGATCTCTTGGATATTTCGTATTTTAAGATGACAAGGAGAATGTGACCAAACCAAAAAAAAATAAAAAAAAAATAATTAAGAAAAAGACAGAAAAAGGAAATGAGGAAAATAGATAATCTAATTAAGTTTGACCGATTTTCCTCGTCCACCACTCACCCCACCTCATTTTCTTCACGTGCTTTCGTTGTTATTATCTTCGGAGTATATATTTAAATCAAACTAATTAGGGCAATTATCAAAAATAGCACAAAATGAAGTTTTTGTGACATTTTTAGCTCATATATTTATGGGCAATTCTCAAAAATAGCACAAAATGAAGTTTTTGTGACATTTTTAGCTCATATATTTATTTAAGACACAATTAGCATTTTTATTAAAGGGTAATCCTAACTTCATATTTTTAAGGTTTAGGGTTTAGAAAACCCTAAACCCTAAGCCCTAAACCCTAAATTGTACCCCCTACCCCCTAAAAACTATACCCTAAATTCTAATATAGTCAACCCAAACTAAAAAAATTAAATTATGAACTTCATAAAATGCTATTTTTGTACTAAATAAAAATGTGAGCTATTTTTGGAACAAAAACTTATTTTTGTGCTATTTGATGGAATTTCTCAACTAATTAATTATTGACGAATTTATTAAATTACATCGAACGGGTGAAAAAAATGAGGCAAAAATTAATACTTACATTAGACGTAATCATGTATTATACGGCAGCAGAACACAGTCATTATTTACACCCATCAGTACCATTAACGTATGGGAAAGGTCAGTAGTCAGTAGTACTATGGTAGACTAGTAGTTCGATAGCTGAACACGTGCCGTAATTAATTACGTTGGACTTCACGAAATGACAGTTACACTCAAAAAATAATTACTGTATAATCCATATTGATTATGGATATCTGACCAAAACTAAAGTAAAGATTATGCATATAAACTTTTAATAAATACGACCCATGTGGTAGTTTACGTGTGGACCTGCACGTGACATACTGACATGTTCGTATGCCTGTCGAGTTGGGTCACTACTTCAACAATAAGATTATCCAAACCATACACTTCGTGGGCTTTGCAGATGGGCCGAACAAGAGGCTTTCGACATATACCTTCTATTTTTTTTATTTTTTTTTATTTTACATCATCTTCTAATAATAATATTAATAGTTGTAGATTGCATGTTAACAAAAGCTTAAGCACTCTCCCTCATTTGCAATTAACAAAAACAAAGGACTTCAAGTTGAAAAGTTCAAACATATGTAGCTCATCTCTTAACATTTATAAAAATTACGGTTTGGGGGTAGTACTCAACAGTCAACACTATGGTCTACGAATTTCCACATTTACACTATGGTCTACGACTTAACTAAATAAGTTGTCAGATAAATGATAATTAAGTAATAATTATCATGAAGGACATTAAGTATTTTAACATAGAACAAAAAAGCGAATATAAGTTTCTCTTCTCATATAATTTGATTGGCATTTTGGGGAAAATAAAATTTCATCAACAAGAAATTGGAGAAGAAGAAATTGTCAAGTCTCACAGTAATTTTATCTTCCTCTTGAGAGAGCCTTCTCAGCAGTCTCCATCTCTTCAAGAATCCTCGCCTTCCTCTTCGCCGGAATCGGAGCCGTTGGACCAAAACTGACATAATGACCAGAAACAGCATTCAACGCCGAGTAAATATCTCGGAAAGAAGTTTTCCCGAGAAGAGCTTTCTCTTTCCGGTACTTAGCAACCCACGAATTCGACGCTTCTCTCAGCTCAGCCACCGCATCCGCCACATTCGGATCTGTCTTCTCCATCGAAAGCGTCGTCCTAACTTTACTGATCACTGCCGACGTATCTTTAACATACTCGTCGTTTTCGGCGGCAGAAGCCGGTGCCGGAGCTAGAAACGGAATCGATTGTGTTAGAAGCGTGGATGTGGCCGCTAGAGAGAGGAAATCGCGACGGGGGAGGTGATTGCGACGTGGAGGAGGAAGAGGCGGAGATACGGAGGCGATGATGGTCGATTTATGTGCCGGAGGATTTGGTTTGAGAAGAGTAGCTGTCGCTGATGCTGAAGCCATTGTCAGGACTCAGGTAAGGTGTAAGAGAGTGAAGAGTTTTGTGTGTTAGTAATTGGAAAAATGTTTTTGGGTTGTTTGAATTTTGACACGTGTCCCTTATCTTCTTATCTAGATTGTGTGAGGATGAGACATGAGAATATCTCTTAAAGTCGAAACAAGCAATGACTCTCTTTAGTTGTAGATCTTCTATGGGTCCCACTGACAGGTCAATCGTTTTTTCTTTTTTGCTGGTTGTTACTAAAGCCCATATAAGTTAATGTAGGCCCATGTGGTTAGATTAAATTATTAAAGCCCATTAGTTGAACCCCACCCGAAAAGTGAGTCATTTGCGTGGCCTTGGTTTCATATCCAATGTATATAGTTTTGATATTGCAATTGGAGGATATATAGCATTTTGTTAAATTGACCCACAACCACGTGACATTCTATTGCTGTCATACACATGGGATGATGATTATTATGATTTATGATCCCTTTTCTTTTATTATCACGAATATAAAGATTAAGATTGAAGAGCAATGGCTACCTTTTTTTTTTAATAATGTGCAACAAAGAAAGGTTGATAACATTTCCCAATCAAACAGATTTGGTTTCTTTTAAAAAAAAAATTAAAGATAAAAAAACTAGTAGAATGTCGTTCCAATATGATAATATCGATTAATAATCAATCAAAATGAATGAATGTTAACTTAAATTCAAACAAAAAGCGAACTGTCTTTTTTTCATGGATGGTGAGATCAAAAACAAAGTGTGGAAAAATATGACTTTATCCACACACACAAAAAAAAGGTTTGGAACAAAAAGGTATAATAACTTTTTGAGAAATTTAATTAAATGGTCTTTAATTGGCTGGCCAAGTGTGAAAAGACGAAAAACGAAAGCTAAGGGCCTATGCGGGGACTCCGTGAACGATTTGTCAACATAACTAAATGGGAAAGAAGCTTTAAACTCCAAATCTAATTTCACACATTTATAGTCATGATCTACCAACCAGCCTGTCCTTTAGTTTTTATTGTTAAAATTATTAAAATTAAAAATGTAAAAACAAAACACATTGTCAAGCAATGTTTTGGATTTCATGATTTTCTAGAACATTAAATGTGAAACGAAAATGATTATTTTGGAGTTCACCTTTCCATCAATGTGTTTGCATTTTAATCTTAAAAACTGTCAATTAATTTAAAAATTGCATTTAAAATTCCGTTTGACTCCAACCATATAGTTTTCTCGTTTAAAAACAAAATCTACTTATATTATTATTATTTTTTTTAATGCAATGTGTGGGTGGGTGAAAATGCATGAAGTTGATTAGGATGTGGAGAAAAGTTAGAGAACACATCTGTCTTGCAAGTTGCAAGTGCCCACTTAATTCTCGTCGCTTCTGTCGTCTTGCTTTTTAGTTATGATTTAGAAATGCATATAGTATATCTATATGGAAGCAAGAAAAAAAGATCAATAGTTACACTTGTTTGATCATTGGGTTATCATCTTCTTGGTAAATATGAACAATTAGTAAAGGTAAATAAAATTTTTAATAATAAAAGTACATAGTAATATAGTATTGTGGTAATCTCATGGAGCTCATATATCATAAACCTGCAAAAAGTAATGCACATGTATGGACTAAAATACATTAATCATAACCCAAAGTAAGAAAAGTAAAAAAATTAAACTATATTTAGATAAGTTGATTTTTAGAGTTTGGTATATATGTGGACTATTATTAAAGGCAAATAACATAACATTAAAAAATAAATGTAGGAAAATTTAGAAAGTTAAATATAATAAAATAGCATGCAAAGCTTTCATGAAAGAAGCGAAAACCAGAAAAGATTCTGTGGGGGAAGCTCTTTGTTTTCGCAATCTTCTCTCTACTTGTTCGCTTTCTTCAATTAATGAGATCTCACCCATCTCTACAACTACAACTACAACTATAACTACTCAATCACAAACTCTATCTTCTCTCTTTCGAACTCTTCTATAATCATTGTCTCTGAATCAATTGGTCAGGATCCCCCAAAGGTTCGTCCTTTTGCTTTGATTTGCTTAAATTCTTTAAGTTTTTGTTTATTTCTTTCAGTCTAATATTGTGTAATCTCATTTGGATTGGCTCGTTCGTGTTCGTAGAATCTTCTCTGATTATTCTGGTTTGTTCTTTTCTCCTTCTTTTCACTCTGCACTTGTTTGGGTTTATCGAGGACAGTTCTGAGAAACTTCCTCAGATCCGTTTATCTTAATCGGATTTATGAAAAAGTGAATCGCTTTTCCACTTAAAAATCTTACCTTTTTTTCTTTTGGGGTTCAGCAGAATCTCTAATTCAATGTCCAGTTAATGTGTTATAGCCACAAAGCAAGTTAGTTAAAAGAATCATAAAAACTCCTGTCTCTGGACATTCATCAGAATCAGGGTTTTTACAATTAGGGTTTCTTTATGGTTTAAGACTGGTTGCAACATTACTATATATGTCTGTATAAGGTGATCTCTTCTGCTTCAGGAGATTTCAGCTCTCACTACTCAGATAAAGCTTTTAAGGAATTGCATTGTCAGTTTAATTTTGTCTCTCACTGGAAAATGTTAACGAATAAAAGATGATTTAGAGCGAGAAATTGATGATTGATGATTTAGAGTGAGAAATTGATGAGCGGTAAATGTATATGGTTAAGTAAAAAAATTGTGAAGGATTCTGCTGCAGGATTAGCTTCAGACTCTTAATATAGAAAACTTTGTTCAATTGATTTTTTTCTTAAAGTCAAGTAGTTGTAAGGAAACTCTTTTTTAAATTATTTCATCTTGCAGTTTGCTCCATAACAATTATCTGTGCCTACAAGACATATGGGAAAACTCTCTGTTCTTGATTTGTATGCTTTTTCTGTTTTCCTGTCTTCTTGATTCTTACTTTTGATTATTTTATTCGCAAGGATTAGTGAATACATTATCAAACAATTGAGTCTGAAGGCTGGTTCAATGACATACAATTAGGACAGGCTGTTTAGCAAGTTATATATTATAATGCTAAGATCACATGCTGCGTTTTCTTCTTTATAACTTGTTTGAGTCTGCTTTTCTTTTTTGGAACTTTGCAATAAACTAATCACTAAATCATTTTTCTGCAATGTTTTCAGGTCCATGCATCATCATTGACCAAGATTCCAAGAAAAGGTTTTGCCCACAAAGAGTATTTAATATGGAAAAAAAGAAACTTGTGTCAAAGCTCTTTGATTTGACCAAACTGTGTTGCTAAAGAATATACATTGGGGATCTGGTTTTGTTATAAAAGGAGAAGTCTTATTGTCTCTCCTTTTTTTCATTTTACAAGTTCTCTGCGATCAGATCCATAACGTATGCTTGCATTGACCAATGGGGAGTTGTGTTTCAAAGAGTACGTGGAGCAATGAAGAGCCTATGCATCGACCATGTCTTGGGATGGGATGCTGTGGGAGCAAAATGGGGAAGAGAACTTTTTCAGACCGTTTCGTTTCGCGTCATAACTTGGTTTCTATACCGAATCGGATCATAGGCAACGGAAAGAGCAGGGCTTCCTGCATTTTCACTCAACAAGGACGCAAGGGTATTAATCAGGACGCAATGATCGTGTGGGAAGTGAGTTTCTTCTTCTCATTATTCTTTCTCACTGATGTTTATTAGATCATTATGTGCCCCACTAAGCAGGATTTGGTGTTATTTTTTCGTAGGATTTTCTGTCGAAAGATGTGACCTTTTGTGGTGTGTTTGATGGACATGGCCCTCATGGTCATCTTGTTTCTCGTAAAGTGAGAGACTCATTGCCTGTAAAGTTGATGTCTTTCATGAATTCCATTAAGTCGAAGCAAAATGGATCCACAGGAACTCGTACAAACAAATCCGATAGCCAAGAAGCTGATAAGGAAGAATCTATGGAGGAGGATAAATTGAATTTCTTATGGGAAGAAGCTTTCTTGAAATCATTCAATGATATGGACAAGGAACTGCGATCCCATCCTAATTTAGAATCCTTCTGCAGTGGCAGCACTGCTGTTACAATCATTAAACAGGTAATCTTGATTCTTGACAAAAAAGATATCTTCTTTGGCTTCAAAATCATTTTTCCGGAACTTTCCATTGTGTTTCAAGTATTGGTTTTGATGTGTTTTGATTGTTTCAGGGGTCAAATCTATTCATGGGAAACATTGGGGACTCTCGGGCGATTCTTGGATCCAAAGACAGCAATGATTTGATGGTTGCAGTTCAGCTAACAGTTGACTTGAAGCCTGACTTACCAAGTATTATGCTTTAACAACATTTTGTGATATTTGCTCTCGTCTCTACTTATATCTTCATTTTGTCTGACTTTTGAGATGTTGTTACTGGTTTGGGCCTGATAGGGGAAGCCGAGAGAATCAAACAGTGTAAAGGTCGGGTCTTTGCGCTGCAAGACGAGCCAGAGGTCCCACGAGTCTGGCTACCGTTTGATAATGCTCCTGGATTAGCCATGGCTAGGGCATTTGGTGATTTCTGTCTGAAAGAGTACGGTGTGATTTCAACCCCAGAGTTCTCTCACCGTGTTCTTACAGATAGAGATCAGTTCATTGTCTTGGCTTCAGATGGAGTAAAGCACTGAACTTTTTAAGTGTCTTCTAAGCATAATCAGCATTTCTAAGATGAATTGCTTTTACTGATAATTCCAAGCTTTGTTTTGATAGATCTGGGATGTGCTAAGCAACGAAGAAGTGGTAGAAGTTGTAGCATCAGCTCCAAGCCGGGCATCAGCGGCTAGGCTTGTGGTGGATTCAGCTGCACGTGAATGGAAACTTAAGTACCCCACTTCGAAGATGGACGACTGTGCAGTGGTGTGTTTGTTTCTCGACGGGAAAATGGACTCAGATTCATCAGATTACGAAGAACAAAGCTTCTCTTCAGCAACAAACGCAGTAGAATCAGAAGAAAGCCAGGGAGCTGAACCATGCCTGCAGAGAAACGCTACAGTCAGATCATCATCAACTAATCAAGAAAACAACAGTTACAGTGATTTGAAAGCAGAGAGTGATGAAGCAGAGAAGGAGAAAAAGACGGAAGGAGAGCAGAACTGGTCAGGACTAGAAGGCGTTACTCGAGTGAACTCTCTTGTTCAACTTCCGAGATTCTCTGGAGAGAAACCGACGACTTGAGACTTGAGAGATGGCTTTTTATTGTTTTCAAGAACTCATTTTGGTCAGAAATAAAATAACGTCGTCTGGTTGTGTTAAATGCCTGATCTCGATCTTCTTTACATTGCTTTTGGTGAAATGTAGTAGGTCTCTGCCTCAATCAATGATCTGAATGGAATCCATAAAGCATATGTATGTAAATGTATTAGGTGCCTCAAAAAAATGTGGTTACCGTAAAGAACTCAAAACAAAAAATCAAAAATTTATGCAAAAAAGGGTTTAGGCAAGAAAAATAGGTCCCACCGAGACTTGAACTCGGGTTACTGGATTCAGAGTCCAATGTCCTAACCACTAGACCATGGGACCATTTGATATCCACTGGTCAAGATGTTCCTTAAATTAAAAACTACCACTCGGATACTATATGACAAATGTCGCTGCCGCACCGGCGGCCTGAGGAAATTATCGATGCGAAGATTTTCCCGGAAGCCCTTTTCTGTAGCTCTTCTGAATCGTCCGCATTGTTGTTCTTCGCAACGTCTCCGTCTGTACAAAAATGACGACTTTTTGTCAGATGATTCAGAGTGCTTGTCTTTATCGAGCTCAACGACGAGTGTTAGATTGGTGTTCAGTAGCAGCTCACTTCCTCCTCCCGAATGGATAGAACCCTTTAACGATGTCTCCGATCTGGTGAAATCTAATCGTAATCTCCAGCCTTCTCCATGGGTAAGCCAAATTCTCAATCTTCTCGATGGTTCAGATTCCATGGAAGCGAATCTAGATGGTTTCTGCCGTCAGTTCCTTATTAAACTATCTCCCGATTTTGTTTCGTTTGTGTTAAAATCCGATGAGATTCGACAAAAATCTGATATTGCTTGGAGATTCTTCGTTTGGGCTGGTAAGCAGAAGAAGTATACGCATAAGCTTGAGTGTTATGTCTCCTTGGTTGATGTATTGGCTCTGGGAGAAGATAAGGATATAATTAGGTTTGTCTTTCGTGAAATTAGGAAAATTGAGTTTCCTATGACTGTTTCTGCAGCGAATTCTCTGATTAAGAGTTTTGGAAAGCTTGGAATGGTGGAGGAATTGTTGTGGGTTTGGCGCAAAATGAAAGAAAATGAGATTGAGCCAACTTTGTATACTTATAACTTTTTGATGAACGGATTAGTGAGCTCGATGTTCATCGACTCCGCAGAGCGTGTTTTTGAGGTTATGGAAAGTGGCAGGATCAAACCGGATGTTGTGACTTATAACACGATGATCAAGGGTTATTGTAAAGCTGGCCAGACACAGAAAGCTATGGAGAAGCTTAGAGATATGGAGACGAGAGGCCTTGACTCTGATAAGATTACGTATATGACTATGATCCAGGCATGTTATGCAGATAGCGACTTCAGTTCTTGTGTGGCTTTGTATCAAGAAATGGATGAGAAGGGAATTCAAGTCCCGCCTCATGCATTTAGTTTAGTGATTGGAGGACTTTGTAAGGAAGGGAAATTGAATGAAGCGTATGCTGTTTTCGAGAATATGATCCGTAAAGGGTCTAAACCAAATGTAGCTATATACACGGTTTTGATTGATGGTTATGCAAAATGCGGAAATGTTGAAGACGCGATAAGGCTTTTACAGAGAATGATAAGCGAAGGGCTTAAACCCGACGTGGTAACTTATTCTGTCGTTGTTAATGGGTTGTGTAAAAACGGGAGAGTGGAGGAGGCATTGGGCTACTTCAAGAGTTGCCAGTGTAATGGATTGGCTATCAATTCAATGTTTTATTCTAGTCTCATTGACGGTTTAGGAAAAGCGGGCCGTGTAGATGAAGCTGAGACGCTTTTCGAAGAGATGTCTGACAAGGGATGCACTAGGGATTCATACTGTTACAATTCACTGATGGATGCGTTCACAAAGTCTGGGAGAGTCAATGAAGCGTTAGCGCTGTTTAAAAGAATGGAGGAAGAAGAAGGTTGTGATCAAACAGTTTATACATACACGATACTCATATCCGGAATGTTCAAAGAACATAGAAACGAAGAGGCGTTAAAGCTTTGGGACATGATGATCGATAAAGGCATTACACCAACAGCAGCTTGCTTCAGGGCGTTATCGACTGGGCTTTGTCTGTCGGGAAAAGTGGCGAGAGCGTGTAAGATTCTGGATGAGTTAGCTCCAATGGGTGTGATTCTTGATGCAGCTTGTGAAGATATGATTAATACACTGTGTAAAGCTGGTAGGATTAAGGAAGCTTGTAAATTGGCTGATGGGATAACAGAGAGAGGAAGAGAAGTGCCTGGGAGGATCAGGACTGTAATGATCAATGCTTTGAGGAAAGTGGGAAAGGCAGATTTAGCTATGAAGCTAATGCATAGCAAAATTGGGATTGGTTATGAGAGAATGGGTAGTGTTAAAAGGCGTGTCAAGTTTAGGACTTTACTTGAAGAAAGCTTTGATTCTGACTTTTAAATTGTTTGCATTCTTTTCAAATAAACGTGTTGTGGGGTAAGGGCTTAGATGTTAATGATAAGGCACAAAGGTGGCGTGGAGCAAGTTCTTGACAGTGGATATGGGACCACTCACTGATTTAAGGATTTCAGATGGGCGTTTCTTCATTGATGAGGAGAAGAAACTCGCCATGGTTTTTAATAAAGACAGTGATGAAAGATCAGACACAGTGAAGATCTTTGGAGAGGATGTATACTTTAGTGAGTTGGATCTTGGAGAACCTTCAGACAAATCGATTAGGTTATTTTTTTTTTTTTCAGTTTCTATGTGCCTTGGTGTGTGATTTGCTTGTAACATGTTAGCACGTTGTGCTGGAACATTATAGTAATGATATATATCTATATATATATTATTTGACACGTAGTTTTGAGGCAACGGAGGCCTCTGAGGCTATAGTTGGGGGTTGCAATTATAGTTTTGCCCCTGAGTGTGAACAGAATCTAACTAATATTTTTTCTGCGATTTTTCCATAATTCTCTAATTTGGGCCGAACGATTTAAAATTAAAACGAATTTGGCCTATTAGGCTTCATAAAAAATTTGGATTACATTTTTTTTCTACGCCCATCACGAATTCGGTTTGACCTAGATTTTCCCTATAAATATATATTTAAACAGTATTATCGATCATTAGGTTTTTTCCGATATTAATATTTTATGGTACGATCTCAGGTTGGGTGTATGGTTGCAAGGGCGACTATCGGTGATGCAAGTTTATATCATGTTCAACCGACTACGTCAAAGTTAAATTTATATCTGTCTAATTTTTTTTTTTCTGTTTGTTGCTATTGATGCACTGTGTCTGTAATGTTTATGTGTTTGATGGTGTTTTTTATTCTGGATTTTAATATTGATGCTTACTGTCGAATAGATTCTTATATTTGCTATCTTATGATTTGGTCTATGTTAGCAGGTACTTTCGTTAAGATTTTTGTTTTTCTTTTGCTTAACTATAGTTAATTTATCATACTCTTTCTGATATTATAGAGTCTGGAAATAAGGAGTTCATGGATCTAGCATAATGTAAAAAAATATACTTACGGTTTCTTTCTTTGTTAATGATTGGAATGCTTTATCACTAACACAAATTTTCATCTATGTTTCTCTCTGTATATTTTGAAGCTCTCTTACTCTCTTCTAATTATTTCTCTGTTACGTGTATGGATATATGTGATTTTGATTTATTTTGTTTCTTTTGATTATTTTTTTTAGCTTTATGAATGTTTCATGAATCTCAATAAAATTTTGTTTATTGAAGAAATTCTAATGTTTCATGATTTTCTTTTTTGTTTTTGTGTGTTTCGTCTTATATTCAAATGTATTCCAGGTTTGCTTTTTCTTAATTTTGTTTCAACCAGGTTTGCTTTTTCTTAATTTTGTTTCAACTGTCGGCTTGGTCACTTGGTCAGTTCTGTCATGGTTTGGTTCCGCCTTCAGCTTTGTCGGGTTTATAGTTGAAATCAGGGTTTATCATTTTTTCTTATATTATCCGTGAGATTTAAGGAACTGCCATTTACTCGGGGTTCTCTTTTGGTTGAATGGATAGTGTTCAGATTAGTAATTTTCAATACCTTCTTTCGTGTTATTCAGATTGACGAACTCAACGTCAGGTACCTACTTCGAAGAAGCTGAAGTTAAAAAAAGTAAAGCATATATATAAACAAAATATTTGGTGGTTTGAATAATCTTCTAGGTAACACAGAACGAACTTAAGAGCTTTTTGTATGTTTACTGATAGGAAACAGATTTATGATCCTCTTAGATGAATTACTTGCCATTAGTGTAGGTTAGTGCACTTTGCTTTAACTCAGACCATTTAGCGTGATTAGGTTTTGGATTCAGACAAGATTTCTTAATGATTTACTGTGGGTTTTTAACAGGGCACAAAAGTTTTATTGTTTGTATTTATGATCTTTGTTGTTTTTATTAATGTGTATACATTTTACAGGAGGTCGTTTCCCTAATAACAGAGTATAGATGCAAGCCCTCTCGTCCAACTACACATGGATCTCAGTTTTCTTAACTTCCTACTAATTTATCAAAATGGCCGTATATAAAATACTTCATGTTTAGCCTATATAAGGTATATACATTTTTTTATGACAGTTTGTCAATTCACTTAGTGTGCTAATGTCTTATTTTAAAGGAAGAGGAGATTAATTAGACTTGCTAACGAAATAAAGTCTTCTTGATGGGATATGTTGCCTTTAGAAACATGTCTCTTGGGAGGGGGTGAAGGACTTTAATGCGGCCAGAGAAAAGGTGTGTTTTGGTGTACTAATGTTGTCTTTAAATTTATGAGAAAAGAATGCTAGGGTTTATTGCATCTTAGAATGCTAGGGTTTATTGCAACTTATAAACCGATGATCTTTATTTGAACCCTAATCTGTTTATAATGATCAGATGTTTTTTTTTTGGGGTAACATGTCATAAAGATAAGCGACCTCCAGGCTTCAGCCCTAAACTAAGCCAATCCACTCTAACCCCGACGATTGCTGTCACCGGATATATAATGTTGTAAGTTTTTCTGTAGCTTCATATGTATATTCGAAGATATATATGTTCTTTAGGCTACTAAGGTTATAACCCTGAATTTATGCCTTTGCACCTCTACGTGTTCTATTGTTATATGTTATAAGAGATGGATATCATGGAAGTTGAACATGACACTGGTTCTAAACTCCTCCACTCGATAGTCTATAAAAATAACCAAATATTTCTGCAGCCTAATCTGGTCATGGCCTGGTTAGAGCAGGAACTACATCAACTTATTAACTAAAGTTTTTCAAGTCTGTGCCATTAGGATTCTTGAATGTGGATGATGATGAGATATATGAGAATAATGATAAAGAAGAAGAAAATAACGATGTGCAGTATGGTAGGAAGCTATGGGACACTGCAGGTAAAACCAAAGTGTCTAATTTAATTTTGCTACCTACCTAAGCTCTTCTAGCTTTTGAAGCCCTCACACAAACCCGCAAATAAATGTAAGCCCTCACACAAACCCGCAAATAAATGTGTGAAGAAGTCTAGGTAGTACAAAGTTACTCAGTTGGTGAATATTGTAGTACAAGTTACTCAGTTGGTGAATATTGTGGTCAAATATGTAAATAAGATGTTTTGGCTTTTGAACATACCTTTTCTTAGATAGTTCATTTTACACGATATAAAGAGGAAAAGACATCTTGTGGAGTTTTTCGTGGATCTATTATCATATATTTTTGTCTTAAATCGTAAGTATGTTATCCATTAAATTTCTCTAGTGTGGATGGAGGTAAATAAGGTGTACTTGAGGCTAGGAATTTGACGTACTTCGATTTCCATCTGCCTTTGTATGAAAAGTTCAGGAAAGAATGTGAAAACCACGTGAAAGAGGTTTTGCGATAGGAAGGATTAGTCACGCACCACGGTTTGCGGGTGATGATTATCACTTGAGGATTTTACTTACTGTAGCCAAAGAATTTAGGGTTTACATTTTTTTACTATATCCAATATTAAATTAATGTAAAATTTCCTTTTAATTTAAAATATTGTTGTTATCTACAAAATAAATAAATAAATTTTTAAAATATAATGCAGAACTGATAGGCCCGATTTGTAAATATAGATATGTGAGAATATAATTGCAACCCCCAACTATAGCTTCAGAAGCCTCCGTTGCCTCAAAACTACATGTCAAATAATATATATATAGATAGATATTCTTTAAGTGTGGTTAGAACATGCCATGTGGAAGAAGAATAAGAAGACTTGTTGAACGTCCAATTTGGAAGCAAGAATTTCAATTGTAAGCTAAAGAAAGAAGCTTTTGTATTTGAATACCTTCTTCTATTAGGTCTAGGGCACATATGTCTGGAAAATTCATCAATAGTTATGAAAAAGATATATAGTTATGAACACGAAGGACTAACAATGGCATCAATGGCAAAGAGTATGCTCCATTTCTAATTGCTGCAGAGAATGAATCACAAAGTGGATTTCAAGAACTTCCAGAATCCGTTGAAAAAACTTTGGTTTATAAACCAAGAAGGTAGAGATCATGGAACAAGTTGATAGTGTCAATGAGACCTAAATATTGGGTAAATAACACCAAAATATGTTTGAGAATTATTTGTATTTGTTTCCGAGAAGGTATGATCCATCTGTTATTATAAGTTATTTTGGAGTTTGAATGTTTTGTCGTAAAAATGTTGATTGGTATTTGTTTGATGATTGGAGTGGTTGCTCTAGGTTTTTTTTCTATAGAATGAATGTTGAGTGTGTTTCAAGAATATGCTTATGAATTTTAATTTATATGTGGTTATTTAAATTCTTAAGAATTATTTTATCATGTAATATTTTACTTTTTGTTGTTTTTAAAATTTGAAATATAACGAGTCTATTATTATTAACAATTAATAGATTTTTTATTATAGCTATTTGAATATGATAAATATATTTTTTAGAAACAAATATATTTTTCAAATATTTTGTAAACAATTATGTGTCAAATAATTTAAACAATATTAATAAGCAAAATTACTAATATAATGTCCCGCGCGGGTACTTCACCTAGTTGATTAGTGTTTCCAGGTGATCTCTCTTATAATATCGTAAAAGCTCCATCATATAATTGAGTTCTAATATTTGATGATGTAAACTAACAATAGAATGATCTGTTACAAGCGAAGTTGTGACCTGTTACTCTTGACCCACTAACCGCAAAGTTCGGATTCAAACTTTTCAAGTGGACTCAAGGGACTTTAATTGTTAAACCGTAAACAAATCTGACCAAACCAAACTGTAAAACTCAATTTGGATAAACAAAACCGGTAGTAAATCCAATTCAAGACTTATAGAAAACAGTAAACCGATCCAAAAACCGAATTGAGAAATGTCCTGTTGAATAGGTGTTGAAATTTTGATGAAGAAAACGAAGCGACCACCCTTTAAAATGCCTTGGATTTCTCTGGCGCGCACAAATGCCATCGATTTAGTTATCTACATCTTTCTCTGACTACAAAGTACCCATTTGTTGAAACCATTGTCTTCCCATTTTCGATTTCTGTCAATGTCCAACGACCTCTTCCAACCTCCAAAAACAACTCTTTCTTGATCTTTAAAACAAACGATCTCAAAGAATGGCACGACACGATCCTAATCCATTTGCTGATGAAGAGATCAATCCTTTTGCGGTAAAGAGCTCTCTTTCATGAACCTTGAATATAAATAAGTGTCTGCTCTTTCTGTAATCTTTTGTCCGTCTGATCTTGATTTATAATGTTGTAGAATAATACAAGTGTTCCTCCTGCGAGCAACTCCTATCTCAAGCCACTTCCACCGGAACCTTATGATCGTGGTGCAACCGTTGATATCCCTCTGGATTCTGGCAATGTATGATATCTTCAATACCTTTTGCATTCTACCTTTCATGTTTACTCAAAATTTGGTTAGATGAAGAGGGGTTTCTCATTTTCCATTTCTTTTGAAGGATCTTCGAGCTAAAGAGATGGAACTTCAAGCTAAGGAGAACGAATTGAAGCGGAAAGAGCAGGTAAGATATCTCTTCAGTCGATATCCAATCTGATCTTGAGACCTACAGTTTCAATGTGAATTGTATTTAACGGTCTTCTTCTTCTCATTGTAATACAGGAGCTTAAAAGAAGAGAAGATGCAATAGCACGAAGTAGACAATCTTCTATATCTGTTTTTTACATCTTCCAATGACCTTTTACGGGTTTTTATAGCTAACCTGATACGGTTGTTTTGGCAGCTGGAGTTGTCATTGAGGAGAAGAACTGGCCGGATTTTTTCCCTCTAATTCATCATGACATTCCAAATGAGATACCTATTCATTTACAGAAGATTCAATACGTCGCATTCACCACATTGTTAGGTATGTGAACCCCGCCTTAGACTGCTGCAACAAATCAAGACACAAGTTTAACAGACTAAATTATTGAACTATGCAGGTTTAATAGGATGTCTGTTGTGGAATATTGTGGCGGTAACTGTAGCTTGGATTAAAGGAGAAGGTTACTGTTTTTACCCAGATAATTAGATTCATAGTATTATTTCCTCTGCGATCATGTTGATTCATCTGATCTGCTTTTTCTTTGTAATCAGGTCCCACTATATGGCTTCTCTCAATCATCTACTTCATTGCTGGGGTACCTGGAGCATACGTCTTATGGTACCGTCCTCTTTACCGAGCTACCAGGTAAAATCAGCTCTATAAGTATATGCTGGAACTTGCTTGGAAACACAATGCATCATGAAAAGATATATGAATGAGTTAGTAATACAATGTGTGCGTACCTCTTGCAGAACTGATAGTGCCCTGAAGTTTGGAACTTTTTTCGTGTTTTACGTGGTAAGGAATATCGCATTTCCATTGGTAGATTTCCTCTGCATCAAATTTTTTTCAGGAAGCCATGACAAGATAAAATATCAAAGTTTTTGATGATTCCTGTGTCTTGCACTTTTCAGTTTCACATAGCGTTCTGTGGCTTTGCTGCAGTTGCTCCACCAGTCATCTTTCAGGGAAAGTCTCTCACGTAAGAGTTTTCTTCTTTATTAAAGCATCAGAATCAAACCTTTTCTTTTACATTCTTTAAAATGTTCGTCATTTCATGAAGATGGTAAAACCCTTTGAGTCTTTGATGAGCTTTATCTGATGTCATGTATTGTTGGTTTTGTGGACAGTGGTTTCTTGCCAGCACTTGAGCTTCTAACTACTAATGCTGCAGTTGGGGTAGGTGACCTTATTGCCCAATTACAAGTACTCCACTTCGGATTGTGATAGTCCTCTTACCAGAATTTCTTCATTTTCTCCCTCACAGATAATGTATTTCATTGGAGCGGGGTTCTTCTGCATCGAAACACTTCTCAATATCTGGGTCATTCAGGTTTCTGAACTTCTACTCCAGACTTCATTAACACTGTAAATCACTTTGATCCATCTGTTTATCTAACCCATGAAGTGCAATACTCGATTTTCAGCAAGTATATGCATACTTCCGAGGGAGTGGCAAAGCTGCAGAGATGAAGCGTGAAGCTACAAAATCAACCTTGATGCGTGCATTATGAAGATAACAACACTCTTCCTGGAAAATGTATCAATGGCGGCTTGAGGTTAAATCTTGTTACTCCACAAAACATCTGACACAAAAATCCTTTTCTCTGCAAAGTCTTGGCTGGCAAATTTTTTTGTTTGTATTACTTTGTAAAGACTAATCACTTACATGGAGACCTCAAGGCAAAATTGTGTGGTTTAAAGTTGTCAAAACCATTTCTTCATGAATACTAGAGCAAGATCCTTAGAGGGATATGAATCTTTATAGCTTTCTAATGAGCATCAATCCAGCTCTGTCCAATAGTCTTTGCTACTCCTCGTCTCACCATTAACCTACGAATCTTGAGTGCATCACCATGGCGACCTATCGCATTGTACATGTTACTAAGAAGCACATAACTCATGTGGTACTTTGGTTCCAACTCCATCATTCTCTTTGCAATTCGCTCTGCAATACTAGAGGCATCTGCATTTGCAGCGCAAGGTCCAAGCAGAGCTCCCCAAAGAGATGCATCATCTCTACACTCTGCTATCTCCAACAGATTCTCCGCTTCTTCAAACAAACCTGCACGTCCTAGAAGGTCAATCATGCAACTGTAATGCTCAGTACCTGGTGTAATCCCGTAATTATCAGCCATCAATGCAAAGTAATTCCGTCCCTCGTCAACCAAACCCGTATGACCACATGCAGTGAGAACCGCGATAAAACTGATGTAGTCAGGCTTTATCCCCTTTTTAACCATATCATTGAAAAAATTAACAGCTTCTTCACCTCTTCCATTCTGCGCCAAAGCAGATAGCATTGCGTTCCATGTTATCATGTTTCTAAATGACATCTTGGAGTACACACGACTAGCAGAATCAATGCACCCAGATTTCCCATACAAGTCAATTAAAGCAGATTCTACAATCACATTATCATAACATCCTCTTCTCACGTACTGGCCATGAATCTCTTTCCCAAGTCTTACTGCCGCCAAACCAGCACACGCCTTCAGAACAGTCCCAAAACAATAGAGATCTTTCTCTTCCATTACCCTGAACATCTCAATAGCTTTCTCATGCTCTCCGTTCTGACAGTATCCCCCGAGTAAGGCAGACCAAGATACAGTGTTCTTCGTAGACATCCCATTGAACACTTGCCTAGCTTCCCTTACTGATCCACATTTACCATACATATCAAGAAGACTACTCTCAACCACCACATTGCTGCCTATCCCATTTGTAATAAGCTTCCCATGAATCTCTTTCCCCTGCTTAAGCCTCCTTAGGTTACCACAAGCCGTCAAAACAGTTCCAAATGTAGACCCATCAGGTAGCAATCCTTTTCCCCTATGCATGGCGTAAAAAAGTCCCAAAGCTTCCTCGTACAAGTCGTTCTTAGAAAACGCAGAGAGTACAGCTGTCCAACAAATAACATCTGGTACAGGCATTTCGTCGAACACTCGGCGTGCATCAACTGGTTCTCGATTCACACCATACATATGCGCCAATGAGCTAGAGATAACATGGTTCCACTCGAACCCACGAGTAATAACAACACCATGGAAACACCTCCCTAGCCTAACTTCTCCGAGCTCAGAGCAAGCCTTAACTGCTGAAGACAACGTAAACGCGTTCGTCTCCAAACCAAAACTCACCATCTCCACAAACATCTCAAGGGCCTTAACGTGTTCTTTGGCTCCAACGTATCCAGACATCATCGAAGTCCACGAGATTTCGTCTTTTACGAACATTCCATCGAAAACTCTTCGGGTTTCTCTCATATCAGATCCCAACTTGAAGTACAGAGAGAGCAAGCTGTTCCCAACGTACCTATCTGTTTCCAGACCCGATTTGACGACATGGGCGTGAAACTGAATGCCGTGGATAAAGGAGAAGACTTTAGTGCACGTTTGCAGGAGAGAAGCGTAGAGAATCGGCTTCGCAGAGATCTCACACGAATCTGTTGAGTTTAGGATCCGAATGGCTTCCGTGAGCCGACCCGATTTACAGAGCTCCAGGATACAAGATTGTTTCGTTGGAGTCGAGAATGAAATTGACGGGCTGAGACATAGAGAGGCATGTTGACTGAAATGGCGCTTTAGGATGAAATTCATCGGAGGCGCCACTGTCACTGTGAACACTTCTTTCAAGTTAGCTACTTTTTTATAATGAAATATTTAATGATGTGTCAATTGTTCTGATCCTGAGAGTGATAGGAAATATTACTTAAATCTTATAAAATCATCGGTAAAATGATTTCTCTAAAATAAAAGATTTGTTGGAGAAATGTAATAGATTTTCAAATTAATATTTTTTTTTCTCATTATTCCCGATTTAAAATAAATATATATACCAAGATATTGTATTATATTTCGTATAAAATCACGATTTTTTTTTTGATTTTTTTGTGATTGATAAAATTATTCTATAATTCTATCCATTTACTGATTACTATTCAAAACTTTTTTCCAATCAAATCAATAATTTTTTGTTCGGATATTATTGTAACGGTGAGAAAAAAAAGAGAAGGATGAATAGTCGCATATTAAAGTATGTTCGTTAATTAAAAAACGAAAAAGTAGTGTTGACAAGAAAAAAAAAAAGAAAAGAACGGTGGTGTTTTGATACGGAGGGAGAGAGGCAGTGATGCTTCTAAAACCCTAATTTGGTACCAATACCAACAGATTACTCTGCTCTTAAAACCCTAACGTAACTGCGATAAACCCTCGCGCCTTTGCTCAAGTCGCTGCCTTTATAACTTAGCCGCCGCTTTTACTCTCTAAAGTCATGTTCTTTCACTTTCCTTCGCTGGTTCTTCTCCGTGCTCTCTCTCCTTGTCCTTCTTGCCATGGTTGGATTTCCCGCTAAACAAGCTAAAACCGTTGAAGAAGAGCTAGCTTTGGAAGTCGTCGATCAACAAGACCCCAAGGTAAAAGCTTTCAAGGACACTCTTGATTTCCCTTCCATCGATTCCTTTCTGGATTTCGATTCCGTCAATTGGTTGGGAACTTATAGGAACATTGAAGAGTTTAGCATAGAAGATACGGACTTTGATTTCTTTGAAGACAAAATGGAGATGGGTCAAGAAGCTGTTTCTGTTAGAGATGAACTGCGTCCGGAGAATCAGACTACGGCTGAGGAAAAGCCCGAGCTTTGTGATGACATTTCCGTGGAAGTTGGAGTAAGTTCGATTAGGTCTGAGTCTATGGTTGAAGTAAACCCCTTGCTTTGTGATATTTTAGCTGAGGAAATTGGAGTGAGCTCAGTTAAGTCTGATTCGATGATTGAGGTAGTAGAGCCCAAGCTTTGCGATGACATGTCTACAAATTTTGACGGTGGGGTTGAACCAGCAGTTAAAGAGTCGGAACCGCTTGTTTCTGACACCTCTAGGCCAATGGAAGGTGAGACTGAGCCAGTTGCTGTGTCTGATGCGTCTGTTACTTGTCCCACCATGAATATGGATGAATCAGAGGTGAAGGAGGCAGATCAGGGTTTGGCTTCTTCTATTGAGGTAGGGTTGGAGAAGGTTAGTTTGACCATGGATGATGATGAGAAGAGTGATGGAGTTAAGGGGAAAACTGATTGTGCTGAGTCTGAGAGTGAAACCTCGAGCTCTTCTTCGAGCAGTAGTGACAGTAGTAGCAGCGAAGAAGAGGAGAGTGATGAGGAGGAAAGTGAAAAGGAAATGAAGTTTGAAGATCAAATGGTCATGGGGAAAGAGGATGATGTGGCAGGGCAACTTGAAGAGGGCGAGATAGAGAATGTAGATGATGATGATGCTGATGATGATGATGATGATGATGTTGATGTTGATGATGATGATGATGATGATGAAGAAGTCAATGAGATGATTGCTTGGGGAAATGATGATGATGAGGACCTCGGTTTGCAAACAAAAGAACCTATAAGGTCAAAGAATGAGCTTAAGGTACCTATGCTCCAGTTTTTCAGATTTCATAGCTATAAGCAGTTGGTTTTATTTATTTGCCTCTAAAACTTAGGTAACTGTGGCTAACTCCAATGGCCGGAGTTCTGTTTATGTGAGAGAATTATAATCCATTCTTTTTGTATAGTACTGATTTAAACAATACAACAAGAAAGCCATGTACCATCCTCTAGATATTTGGCATTGTTCTTTACTCATAGGATCTTTTTATCTTTTTGAGTAAAATATGAAAACTCGTTTTCAACTTTTTCAGGAGCTTCCTCCAGTTCGAGCTGTGGATGAGGTTCTGGAACCGCATCATACCACACTTCCTGTTGGAGTTGTTCTTTCGGTATCGTAATTCGTAACATTTACCTCTATTTGTATGCTATTGCCTCTCTGTCTGATGTTTTTGGCAATTCACTGCCTAAAGTAACCCGTGTGATTTGTGGTTTTACAGGTAATGAACAAACAAGTAATAGTTGAGGGAATGGAAAGGCATAGCCCTTTGGATGAAGGTTCTATCCTATGGATAACTGAAAAAAGAACCCCATTGGGGTTGGTGGATGAGATCTTTGGACCCGTAAAGTGCCCTTATTATATTGTGAGGTTCAATTCCGAGAGTGACGTGCCTGAAGGGATCGGTCAAGGTACACCTGTCTCATTTGTCGCGGATTTCGTTAAACATGTTCTCAGTATCAAGGATCTGCAGAAGAAAGGTTATGATGCATCCGGTGATAACGATGAGGAGATATCAGATGAGCTTGAGTTCTCAGATGATGAAAAAGAAGCGGAATACAGAAGCAATCAAAAGAAGGAAAAGAGAGGGATGATGAATGATCAAAAAACGGGTAATGCAAGGAACAAGAAGAAGAAAAACCGAGATCTTGGAAAGCCTACAAGCAGTTATTCAGGAGAATGGACAGAGAACCTGGGATCTAGTTCTCTATCCTCAAACCGTTCTGATCCTCAAATTGGTGGCCCGGTTTCAAATCTTCAACCGCGTCCTCAAATGGACGGTTTTCCTCCAAACAATGCAGCATGGAGACCCCAGAGTAATCAGCAGAACCCATATCAGCTTCCTCCTATACCTAATCAGATGGGAATGCCCAACCTAGGCCCAATGCAGATACCAATGTTGGCAATGCAAAATCAAAATCAAAATCAAATGATGTTCCAACCGCAGTTCAATGGTGGCCAGATGCCAATGCTAGGTGGACCAGCAGGCTTAAACTTTTTTCCAGGACAGGCTTCAGCGCCATGGCCTGCATTAGTTGGTCAGAACTGTTTCAACCAACAACCGTTTGGGATGGGCCGCGGTATTCAGCAGCCATTGAATGAGCTGAGTTTTAATCTGTTTTCTCAAGGTCTCCAAATGCACCAGCAACAGCCCCAAATGCACCGGCCACAATCTCCAATGAACCCACAGTTCCAAATGCCACCACAGTTCCAAACCCACCCGCAATCTCCAATGAACCCGCAGTACCAAATGCTGCACCAGCCACAGTCTCCAATGAACCAACAGTTCCAAATGCAACCACAGTCTGAACCCCGTCCACAGTCTCAAATCCCGCAGTCACCAACTAACCCGCAGTCCCCAATGCAACCACAGTCTCAAGGATTTAACAATGGTCAGTCTTCTGAACGAGGAAGGGGCTTCCGTGGTAGGGGTCGGGGTCGGGGTCGTGGTCGCTTTGGACGTGGGCGAAGTCGAGGTAGACAACAGTCTGGATGAGATTGTTTTGTGAAGCATTTTGATGTGTGTTAAAAAAAAAACAGGCTCTATTTAGTTTTGAATGCCAGTTTTTTTTTTTGATAAATCAGACAACTTAGCTATGATTTATGATCCTTTTTTCACACACTCGAATTGCTAACAATAACGCAAACCAACACTGATATCCTTGTAGGCTTGTACCAAGTTCAAACTGGCAATAGGCTATGTTCACACGTCAGCCTGTTTCAGAGTCTAAAATAAAAGTTTTTTCTTTCTTTCTCGCCGTTAATTTCGTTACTTATCTAACGCATTATTATCCGTTGATATTGCCACGTGTACGTCTGTAGGATGTGAGTCGTACATGAATCATGATCATTAAATTCTCTTACTGATTTTGCCAACAATGAAAGCTTAACGCTACAAAGTTTAATTTTTTAAATTAATTGCCATGTCTCTCTGTCTCTCTCTGTATCTTTCACAATTCTCTTTTAGACAGCTTTGAATCTTAAGATAATTTTCATTTCTCCCCCAGTTTCTTCTTCTTCAAAGGATTGAAATTTCATATCTTCTTCTATTGCCCACTTCTAAATTATTGCAATCAGACGTTTAAATACTTACCCTGTCTCTTTCTGCTGTCCCAGTTTATCTTCTTTAGCGCCTGTCTTTTTCAGGGGACGTGTCTGGTCTCTTTAAGGTAATTTCAAGACTTAAACTTGAAGTATGTCTTGTTCTGCTGTCAGTTTTTTTCTGCTTTTTGAAATCGATTTGAGATTAGATCTGACTCAGCTTTGGACTAAGACAAACCTTTAATCTTTCCATTGGCTGCATGCCAAAAAAGCCAATAACTTTCGGTTGCTGATTCTGTAGTGGATGTTCTTTTTTATCTTTCTAAAAATTTATCTGTTTTAAATCAGTTTTTGCCCGAACTTGCCTAATTCTGAAACTTTGTTGTAAATCTATCTTCTTGGTCTCAGTTCTTTGAGAAAGTGGTTTCAGGAGTTCTGGTAATCGCATTCGCATCAACCAACCCTTGTGTCGATTTAAATCTGTAATCAAATTCCTGTGCTTACTTCGTTACCAGAGATTTGGGCTTTGATGCTAATTTGGTATTCTATAGACCAACTTCAATCGCTTGTCTGAATTGGGTTTCTTCGTTGGATAGGGGTAAGTGGTTAGGGAATGAGAAAATTGTATAGGAAGTTGGTTTCATTCAGAGACCCATTTGCTAAGGTGAAGAGACATGTTGTTAGTTCACATTCAGGCATTAGAGCTTTCAGCGACAGGAAATGGATGTTCCCTTTTCTAGCAAGCTTGATAATGTCTATTACACTCCTGATGTTGTTCATTTCTGGCAAATTCAACGGCTTTTATGTGGAAGAAGATCAGCTACCGTTAGATGTTGTTTCAGAGTCTAATGAGTACTTTGTGGAATCAGATTTCAAACCATCTTTAAAATCAACGGCTGATGTTAATATAGAGCTTCCTAGGTTAGCTTATCTGATATCAGGAACAAAAGGAGATAGTCATAGGATGATGAGGACTTTGCAAGCTGTGTATCATCCTAGAAACCAGTATGTTCTGCATTTGGATCTTGAAGCTCCACCTCGGGAACGGATGGAACTGGCAATGTCTGTGAAGAGTGATCCGATTTTCCGTGAAATGGAGAATGTTCGGGTGATGGCGCAGTCTAATCTTGTTACTTATAAAGGCCCTACCATGATTGCTTCTACTCTTCAAGCCGTTGCCATTTTGCTAAGAGAAAGCTTACACTGGGATTGGTTTCTTAACCTTAGTGCCTCGGATTATCCTCTCGTGACACAAGATGGTTAGTATATGATACTTCATTTATCTTGCTTTACTAGTCTCGGATCTGTTTCTTTCGCAATTTCAGTTCTTCATGGTGACTTATCCTTTGAGCTTCATATTTAGTTGTGACTTATAGAACTTTGTGGCTTTTTTTCTTTCCAATTCTGTAGATTTGTTGTATGTCTTTTCAAATCTGTCTCGGAATGTTAATTTCATCGAGAATATGCAGCTCACCGGGTGGAAACTGTAAGTAGAACCATGCTTTATTATTCGTGTCACACTGGAATCTCAAAGCATGTGAACTTACTTGGACATTCTTCGCAGGAATCAGAGAGCTAAATCAATCATTGTTGATCCTGGCCTGTACTTATCGAAGAAATCCGACATTGCTTGGACTACTCAAAGAAGATCGCTTCCAAATTCTTTCAAGCTATTCACCGGTTAGCTTCTGTAATCTCAAAGTTTCATTGACCTGAAAACATTATGAACGTCCTGAAGATGATTTATGTCTTGATTCCGCAGGGTCAGCTTGGATAATGTTGACTCGGTCCTTCCTCGAGTACTGCATATGGGGATGGGATAACTTCCCAAGAACAATACTAATGTACTACACAAATTTTGTATCATCTCCGGAAGGATATTTCCACACAGTGATCTGCAACAGCAAAGAGTTTGTCAACACCGCGATCGGACACGACCTTCACTACATTGCTTGGGACAATCCTCCAAAGCAACATCCAAGATCTCTCTCGTTGAAGGATTTTGACAATATGGTCAAAAGCAAAGCTCCATTTGCGCGTAAGTTCCACAAGAACGATTCTGTGTTAGACAAGATCGATAAAGAGCTATTGGGACGAACACACCGGTTTGCACCAGGGGGATGGTGTGTTGGGAGCTCGGATAATGGCGATGATCCGTGCTCTGTGCAAGGCAACGACTCGGTGTTGAAACCGGGACCTGGTTCTGAGAGGTTGCAGGAGCTTGTTCAGACACTTTCGTCTGAAGAATTTAGAAGAAAACAGTGTTCTTGAGGTTATTTAATGATGATGCAAAGTACAGTATCAAGTTGTATATTGTTTTGTTTGATTACAAATTTTTGGTTATAGAAATTTCTTCGAAGCACGATGAATCAAGAAGTATAACAACAGTAGACAATATCGTAAGAAGTAAGAACATATGAAGTTAAATGGGCTTTACGAGGCCGAATAGCGTAAGTGAAGTTGATATGGGAGACCAAGAATTAAGCCCAATTAGCTTGTTACAAGCAAAAACTAAAAATTCGCCGTTGCCGGGGATCGAACCCGGGTCACCCGCGTGACAGGCGGGAATACTTACCACTATACTACAACGACCTTGTTGTTCCATCTCTACACCGATATTTCTAAATTTAAGCTCAGATGGTATATTTTGTACTAAAGGCTCACTTACGTTTTTTTGCCAACAACGAAAGGCGAAAGCTCAAGCTCAAGTTCCATGTCCTCCTCGTACGCGTCGAGCTGCACTAAATTGATCTCCCTCACCAAACAATTAAGCTCTTACGGAAACCAAGGAAACCATGAACAAGCTCTCAATCTCTTTCGTCAAATGCATTCTTCTTTCGCTTTACCTCTCGACGCACACGTCTTCTCACTCGCCCTCAAATCATGCGCTGCAGCCTTCCGTCCTATTCTCGGCGTATCAGTCCATGCCCACTCCGTCAAATCTAATTTTCTGTCCAACCCATTTGTGGGATGCGCTCTACTAGACATGTACGGTAAATGCTTGTCTGTCTGTCACGCTCGTAAACTGTTCGACGAAATTCCTCAGAGGAACGCGGTTGTGTGGAACGCGATGATTTCACATTACACACATTGTGGCAAGATTAGGGAAGCGGTTAAGTTGTTTGAGGCTATGGATGTTATGCCAAATGAGTCTTCTTTCAATGCCATCATTAAGGGTTTAGTGGGTACAGAAGATGGGTCTTATAAAGCTATTGAATTCTATAGGAAGATGATAGAGTTTAGATTCAAGCCTAATTTGATTACCCTTCTTGCGCTAGTATCCGCTTGCTCAGTGATTGGAGCTTTTCGATTAATAAAAGAGATTCATTCATATGCTTTTAGGAATTTGATTGAGCCACACCCGCAATTGAAAAGTGGGTTAGTAGAAGCATACGGGCGGTGTGGATGCATTGTGTATGTGCAATTTGTATTTGAGAGCTTGGTTGATAGGGATGTGGTTGCTTGGAGTAGCTTGATATCCGCTTATGCACTTCACGGTGACGCAGAATCCGCTCTCAAAACATTTGAAGACATGGAATCTGCTAAAGTACTACCCGATGACATAGCGTTTCTGAACGTGCTAAAGGCTTGTGCTCACGCTGGTTTAGCCGATGAGGCTCTTATTTATTTTAAGAGAATGCATGATTACGGTTTGCGTGCAAGCAAGGACCATTACTCGTGTCTGGTGGATGTCTTAAGCAGAGTAGGAAGGTTTGAAGAAGCTTACAAAGTGATTCAAGCAATGGCCGAGAAGCCAACGGCTAAGACATGGGGGGCATTGCTTGGAGCTTGTAGGAACTATGGCGAGGTTGAGCTGGCAGAGATTGCTGCGAAGGAATTGTGGAAGATAGAGCCAGAGAATCCTGCGAATTATGTGTTGTTGGGGAAGATATATATGAGTGTTGGAAGACAAGAAGAGGCAGAGAGACTTAGAATGGAGATGAAGGAGAGAGGTGTGAAGGTTTCACCTGGTAGTAGTTGGTGTTTGTTCAAAGATTGACATATATTAACTCATGAAATTGTTGTAAGCTCATACACATTTTGACGAAACAAACAAAAAAGATTGTAATTCATTGATATTATTTGATTCTAATAAAATCATATACAAAAATTAGCTCAAAAAGAAGTTTGTACTCTTAATATCTTTTCACTAGTTTAGTAATCAAAACAATGTGGACATGAAATGGTTACCATACGAAAATGTGAAAATAATACCGTCCAATGAAATTTTAATTTTGTATGATCATAGAATAAAGGCTTTTCATTAATCTCATAACCAAAAAAATATACCTTTTAGATTTAAATCACTTGTCAAGACATGTTACTAAACCAGTCCAATTCAAGGGTCATGGCAAGAACCGGACCGATAAATTTTTGTAATTTGTGGTCAAAATTTAGTAGAGTTTTGTTATTTGTTATATTCATCAAAGTAAATGTCTTTGTAAGTTGGTAAGGAAGAAAAAAAGGAAAAAGGAAATGTTTCTTTTGCACTAATATATAGCAGCTGAATAATATATACGTTGGGCCGGTTAAACTTTAACCGCAATCAAGTAACGGGGTTAATAACCGTTAATTTTGTTGACTTTTTGCTTTTCGGCTTAGAGATGAGGACTCTAGGGTTTTGATCAGCCGCCTGAACCTCTTGCTATTTAATTTTCATTTCACCTTCTTCTTTAACCTATATATCTCTTACAGAATTATTTGTATCATCTTTTTAGATCCGTGTTCTTCAACCACCCTAGGGTTTTATATTTGAATAGTTCGCAGGAGCCTCCCGGGCTAATCTGATTACAGTGTACTTGAGGAACTAAGCCCCAAAGCTCCTGCTAGATTTTTTTTGCCGTTTGTGTTGCAGATTCGCCTTGTTTCTTAGGCTTTTCTGTGTCAAAAAAGCGGCTACATCTCTTTTGGATTTGTGTTTGTTGATGAGGGAATTAGTTTTGTTTTTGGCGATGATTATAAACTTACCCGCGCTTCTGAGATTCTTAGATCAATGAAGCATATACGGTAAATACATGGTTGAATTTCTTAATATGAGCCAATGCCTTCAAAGTTTTGTTTTTTTTTCTTTGTATTTGGCAGTGATGAATAATCATAACAGCTTGTTACGCCAGTTCTGCTTCAGATAATTCTTGATTGAAAAGCTGTATTCATATCTGAGCCTTAATTTTGAATTGTTTCTTTTGTGTTTATTTCGAAAATTTGAAAATGTCGATGATGATCTAATCCAACCTTACGAGGTGCAGTGGAGCCGAGACCCTGTTTACAGGGAGAACCCCTTGGCATAAGCTGCAATTTCTATGAATTCACTGGATTCTTCTGAGACTTTTCTTTTGTTAAATACTATTTTATTGATGAATAAACCTCTTATTTGAGTTTAAACTATACACCTGCACTTGTATCATAGTGCTTGTAGTCTGAAAAAACTCAGATATTATTTAGTGTTTTTATCAGCTTCGTCTCTTTTTAACCATGAGACTAGAGTTAAACTAGAACACTACATTATTATTATTCCATTAATTCTCATGCGTTTTTGTTTTGTTGTTTTGAGTTTTGTATTGTCGAACATGTTATTATTACCTGGTTCTTTGTCGACTCATATTTTTAATGCTTCTTGAGACTTGTGAATTGTGGGTTTATCTTGATCCGGTAAGAGTTGAATCATTTGGCCATTTAAAAGTTTTTGGATGGGAGGGAAAGGGAAGGGCCATTACATTATCCAAGGAAAAATTGAGATTGATGAACTAGTCTCTCTTATACTAAGTTCTTAGAGGAGACATTGGCTGCTACGTTTCGAATTTGTTGATCCCCTGTTGTAGAATCAAAGCAAAGGCATCCATTTTATTCTTCTGCAGTGCTAATCCGATCTCAATTCCATTACTTCCGTCTCTAGACTCCGAGACTGCAATAGACCCACCCGTTTCTATGTGCACAATCTCCATTTTGCAGGGCTTTCCTAATCCAAAATCCATATCATAGAGTCCCAGTTTCGGAGCTCCTGCAATGGATGTTGGATAATGGGACATGACCCATTTGCCTACTCCTTGTCCCCAAGTTGGTGCTGTTTTCAATAGATCGCTTGATAACATATCTTTTATTTTCGCTGCTATTGCGTCTGAAGCAGCCAAAATACCTTTTTGACCTAACAAATCTAGTTTCTTGACCGATACGACACCAGGAGCCATACAGTTGCCAAAGTAAGTTGTTGGTATCGGTTCCGTATACTTGAGTCGATTCCTGCAATCCACATTTATCAACAAGTGAAAGACTTCGTCTTTGTCTTCCTCCTTGGTTTCACTGTTTTGAACAAGGGTCTTGATCAAGCTTACCCATATGAAAGCTAGAGTCACCACGAAGGTAGAAACAGGTGATTGATTCTCAGACTGCTCTGTAACCCAACTCTTGAGATTGTCTATCTGATTCCGGCTCATTGTAAAAGTAGCTCTGAGCATGTTCTCAGGTGCGGCATGTGATCCTTTTTTTCCTGTGTTTTGGCTCCAGAATCGCTCCAAATGTCCTGTGGCAACCTCGCCTGGGTCCTTGATCGTCTTTCTGCAGCTGTGATTAGGCGGAGATGGTAGTATAAACGTGGCAGGATCTTTGCCGTTGGATTTTGTCAATGACATCCAATACTTCATGAAATGACTGAAGGTGACTCCATCGGCTACAACATGTGTAGCTGCGTTGCCTATACAGATTCCAGCTCCAGGGAAGATGGTGACTTGCATCACCATTATTGGCCGCATCTGAATTCCTTCCGGAGAGACATGAGGAGGAGGTAACTTGGGCAAGACGCCATGCAACACTCTGGTATCTTTAGGGGAATCGGTTTTGAGTCGGTCGAAGTCGGTTCCAATAGACTCTGCGACGGTGAAGAGAAGAGAGTCTTTACCATCGTTGTATTGTAAGTAGGGATGGTCGGGACGAGGCGGGATGATTAGTTTACCGGCGTAAGGGAAGAAGTGTTGGAGAGTGATGGAGAGTGATTGTTTGAGGTTAGGGACAAAGTCTTTGAGGAAACATTCAGTTGAGTTTGGGTAAGAGAAGAAGAAAACGGATTCGGCAAGTGGTAGAGTGAGCCACGGGGCATCAAAGAAAGTGAGAGGAAGAGTGGTGGATGGAACGGTGCCGTTTGGGGGAGAGATGTGACAGGTCTCGATGATGTTAGGAGGTTGAAGATGATGAGCCATGGTTATATTAATTTTGAGGAAATGGGTTGCTTTGTTTTATAAAAGGAAAATGTTATGTTAAACCCACCGGGCAAGTGAAGTTGCTTTTGGTAGTGTAATTTGAGCAGACGCTCTTTCATGTGTAACCAACCCTACACAACCACCATTCTAGTTTTCATACATTTATTGGGCCTTTATGTTGCATAATTAATGGGCCAATATTTCAAATCCACAATTAATTAAATTGATCGACTTTCGATGCTTTAGGCCCAACCCAATATTTAGAAGGAAAAAAACCTAAAGTTCTCGGTTCTTCCTTGCTCTGCCTCTCTAATGCTCTCTTTTATGTCTGATTCTTCGTACACGTTGATCTATCTCTCATTTGTAATTAGACGACGCTAACAGTGAAAATATTTACGTAAATAAATGACACAAAGACTTTAACGAGTTCAGGTCTCCATTGTGGAAACCCTACATCTCGCCGGGGGATTTTTACCCCGGAAAATCCATTCTCATCGGAGTTCAACAAATACAACCATATTCATCATCTCTACTTGACCCGCTAATACTTGTATCTTCTCTGGTTTGTGTCGGATCCTACACAAAATCTATTCTTGGACCTGATCATCGTTCATCAAACATAGTTGAATCAATAAACATATTATCTTGATCCATGATTGGCTCTTCTTCTCCTAGGAGTTCATCTAAGTCCCAATCCGGTAGATCCAAATCCCACTCATGTTGTTCTTGGTTCGACATCATCATCATCTCTCCTTCTTCTTGTTGTTGTTGCATCATCTCCTCAAGTAACATATCATCTTGATCCATGTCCGGCAGTTGCTCTTCATGTTCCGTAACGTTTTTGCCTTGGTCTTCTTCTTCTTCTCCCAGGAGTTCATCCATGTCAAAATACATATCATCCTCACCGAAGTTGTTCGGCAGCAAAGGAAGAATCCGTATCTCTTCTTCTTCTTGCTCAAGTTGTTTCTGCTGAGTAGCGTCACCATCTTTTCCCTGCAGCATCTTCACCTCAAGCTCATGCAGCTCTTGGGGAGGAATAATCTGAGTCTCTTCTTCTTCTTCTTCTTGCTCTTGTTGTTTCTGCTGATTAGCGTCACCATCTTCTCCATGAAGCATCATCGCCTCAAGCTCATCAGCAAAATCATCCTCTTCTTGCACTAATTGGTCCGGTACGATGTTGTTAGTCTCCCTGGTCTCCGCCACCTGAGGCTGAGGCTGAGGCTGAGGGATAACGAATCCAAGATTTTGGTCGTTGGTCTCTTTCTTTTGGTGGATACAACACAAGACCAATTCTTGGAATTCTTGACCCTTGTCAAGAGTATACTCCTTCATCAGCCAAGGGGTCTTCACCTTATCATCGCCTCTCTTTTGATAGTAGGTGAGACACTGCTTGAAACCCATCAGCGTCTCTTGTCTGTCCTTGATAGCTATCTTCCTACCGGTGCTTTTCCAAAAGCCGCCTTCGCTTCCTCCTCTTCCCGGCACAGTCCGTTTCTTTATATTGCCAGCTCGTTTTGTCATCGGAACAAAGTAGTACCACTCCCTCTTCTCGAACAGAGGATTGCTTACGTGAGGAAGAAGCCACGGCTCGTCTTTGTAGACTTCCATAGTTGTTATGAAACTGCTATCCTTGCTGTGCACCATGTTGCTAAGATAACGCCTCACCAACCCCAAATCCTTTGGACGAAACCGTGATCCAACCGGAAGCGCCATTCAATGATTCGAAGAAGAACTAGGGTTTTAGTTGTTAGGTTAAATAAAGTATTTGTTTACGTATGCTCTGTTTTCTTTTGTTGAATAATTTGTGAAGCAGTGGTGTTAGAAAGTGTGAGTGGTGACTATATATATTACAGACTACAGAGGATTGTCGGTGATCAGCGAGATCTCTAAAATTATTACTCAAAGTCAAAGTAAAACCCTTTTTGTATAATTAAAACTAAAAACTTTGTCTGATTTATATCAGGAATGAAATTTTCTAAAAGGAAATAAGAAGACGGTTATAATGATATATTTGGTTAGTAAAAAAAAAATAATTGATTCATAGAATCTATACAGAATCATAGCCTCACATATATATATATATATATGTAGATTCTAACCTTCATACTACTCGTATACATATGTGAGGCTATGATTCTGTATAGATTCTATGAATCAATTTTTTTTTTTTTTTAATAATTAAAATCCTTTTTTTGATAGATATCATATAAGGATTAGTTAGTCAAGGTATATCTCGGCTTCTTATTTTTATTTTATATTTTCGATTTATTTGCCCTGTCTAGTGTAACAATAGAGATTAGAGAAAATGGCTGGTCCCAATTATCTTGTTGGGGCAAAGAAGGTAGCCTAAGGGACAAGCATGGATCCACTGGGAAGAGAAAGAGCTCAGCTCCCAAGAGAAGAAGATTCAATCAGCTCCGCCTGACAAATGATTCTCACACTCTTCTTCTCCTTTCGAGACATCTCCCTGCTGTGTCAATGCTCGGCTTTGCCAACATGCAATGCACGCCATGAAGCCAGCCAATATTGCGCTCTCTTGCTCGAACCCATCTGCTTTTCAAAATTTCACAAAAAAAAAATATAGAGTCTTCGTAAGCTTAGCTGAAACCTAGTGCCTTGCTAAGGGTTTGAGATAGTGTGGAGAAGGATGACAAGTGGAGATTACCAATCTGATAAGCCCATTGGAGACGTAAGAGGAAGAGATACACGTGGATAAGCCACGTAGCCACCTTTTTATTTTCCCAATCTTTTTTTTTTGTTTTTGTTTGTCGTCAAAGAAATTCCTAATCTTCAGAGAAATAATTCCCCCATAGATCAAAACATTGATGGGCCTAATCAGAATATAATTTATTTTTTTACAGCCCATTATCATCTTATTTGAGACAATTCAGATCCATCGACTTTTATTTCTGGGAAACATCTGGTATTTATTTTCTGTTAAAAGAAAAACTAAAACGATAAAAGATTTGTTAACTCAAATTAGGTTAGTAGTACTTGAGTAGCTGTAAACAACTCCAAGTTGGTGCGACGTTTGTGAGACCAAAACAGATCCAAAAGGATAATGTTACAAATGTGAAGAGTGTGGGATCGTTATGTAGGAGCATGATTTATGCAACACTACGAATGGGGAATTGAAATTGAAATCATAAACGATTAAGGAAAGAATTGGAGGCGAGATCGCAATCTCTTTCCTTAACTCTTTGAATCCCCCGCAGTGTGACGGGAATCATGGATCCAAGAGTCCCAGGATACAACCAATTACTAATCGATTTCGCAAGCACTCAAAATTCGATTCTACACGAACTATCACTCTACGATACTCTCAAACAAACATGACTTACTTTTGAGAGATTGAAGGAATTTTTGTGTAATACTTTGTGTGATTTTTTTTCTTCTCAAAGAACTTGTATCATAAGAGAGAAAAGAGATGAAGAGATGGAAGCAATTCAGAATTTTCTTCCCCCACTTCTCATCCTCCGATCATCACAAATAAAAGGGGAAGGTGGTGATTAATTTTTCCATAAAATTAATCCATAGGCATTATCTTAGATGACCTCATTTTTCCACCTCTATGCCTTAAAATAAAACCATAGCAGCCATTATTACCCACCCCATTTGTATTCACTCATACATTTTAATAATGCCCCTCAAGGTATTATTATAATTCCAACACGTTAATCATATTAGCTGTGTACTTGGAGACTTCGCAAATGTCTAACCGGAACTCTTTTTTTTTTTTGGTTGATTCGGAAATGCTATAAATGCAAATGTAAAATTTTGTGTTCTTACCTTTGCTTTTGGTTGTTTAAACAAAAAAATAAAGCATTATTTACTTATAGGGATTTTACTGTATTTTGTTTCATGCATGCCTAGTTCATATCTCTGTATCTCTTTCGGCGCATAATATTGCTGAAGATAGCCATGTTTCAGTGTTTCACTCATTCGCCTATCTGTTAAAGATATAAACAAATTACAAATAGTACGTTTATTCAAGGACTATGATGTGCGGTTATTATTTTAGTATAGCTACTTGACAAGGAGCCATCGAGAGAAACAAAAATTATTTACATGAGACTACACAAAATTTTCATATAAAATAAAATAAAACAAGGTTTAGCTGATTCAAATAGATCAGGATCTAAATCTTAAACACATGTTCTTCCATCGAGATCGACTGAAATTCTAGTTTATATACAGTTGTGTACTATTTTATGTATCATCATTACAAGCACAATACACTTGTACACTATCAAACTTGATTACTGTAGTAATTAATAGGCAAACGTACTTAATTAACAAAGGAAAAAAGACGTTGGGCCTTACAAAAATAAACATGAATTATGAAGTAGAAACACCAACCATGTGACGCATTGACTAAGCCAATTTTTGTGCTGCACATTCTTGGTTTGGGAGCTTGATACATTCAATTAGAAAAGCTCCATATATAGCTTCCAATATATGCAGTTAACACTATATTGTCTTTATATATACGGAGGAGTACTCAAAGGTGAACCTTACTCATCATCTTCTTTATATATATAAATTAGTTGTAAAGACATGCCAACCAAAAAATCCAGCATGAGTGAGATGGTGAAGCTTCCCGGACACCATCATCCTCTACTCACAAAACCAATTTCTTTTGGAACTTGTTTTGAGTGCGGTAACCAGATGAATACTTTAAATAGTTACTATTGCAAGATTTGTGATAAGGAGTGGGATAGAAAATGCATGGCATCAAAAGCAGAGATCAACCACCCATGTCACTCGAATCATGCGCTCAAGCTTCTCATAGACGGGGCACCCGATTACACTGACGGTAAGTGTCATTTCTGTCGAGAAGAGTTGAAAGGTGTTGTTTATCATTGTTTTACATGCAATTTTACCTTGGATTTGAGATGTGGGGTATTATCACCAAAGCAAGTAACGATTGGTGAGTCCAAGTGCCATAACCATCCACTCACCTTTATGGCGAGACAAGTTTCTTTCTTTTGTAATGTCTGTGGTACGCATGGCGAACGTAACCCTTACGTTTGCCTAGCATGCTCTTTTATGGTCCATGAAGATTGCATCAATAGACCACACATCATAAACATAAATCGTCATGATCATCGCATTTTCCACACTTATTCTCTTTGTTTTGGGAATAGGATATGTAAAGTTTGTCGTCTGGATATTGATTGGATGTATGGGGCTTATTCTTGCTCGAAATGTCCTGATTTTGTGGTGCATTCTAAATGCGCAACGAGCCAAGAAGTGTGGGATGGTAAAGAACTCCAAGGAGTACCTGAAGAGGAGGAAGATGAGCCAATGTTCAAAGTGATTGAAGAGAATGTGATCAACTATACGATGCATCCCTCTCATAATCTAAGACTCATTTCAGATGGTGTTGTTCGCGACGAAGGTGTAAGATGTCAACTATGTGAGGGTTCCGTCTATTCTGATAAGTTCTATAGCTGCATGGAATGTGACTACGTTCTTCATGAAACATGCGCTTATCTTTCTTATAAGAAACGGCATGGTTTGAGTAGCTCTCGTATTTTACTTAAAAAGGGGGTTGATGATGATGGTCACTACTTTAAGTGTCGAGCCTGTAAACAATTGTCAACAGGCTACAGGTATGTGTTACCAGATGGAAACAAACTGAAACTAGATCTGAGATGCGCCGCAGTTGATTGGTCATATGATCATGAGAGCCATCCCCATACCTTATTCCTCACAAACTTAGGCAAGGACACTTGTGGTGCTTGTGACAAGAGCAAAGACTATGTGTTGCGTTGTGTTGAGTGTAAGTTTAACTTGTGTTACAAGTGTGCTACTTACCCAATGAAGATAAAGCACAGGTGCGATGACCATCCTCTAGTGTTGAGCTTTGGCGATAAGGAGCAGCATGGGAGATACTGGTGTACGGTATGCGAAACAAAAGCGGATCCAAATAAATGGTTTTATGAATGTGAACACTGTGGGATCGTTTGTCACATTCACTGTGTCTTTGGAGACTTTGCAAATGTCAAGCCTGGACTCTTTACTGCAGAAGATGGGAACAAACGTGGAGTGGTTGGCAACAACGCTGTCACACAACCACATTGCCACTATTGTGGCATTCGTTGTCTGTTTCCTTTCGTTTATAGGGTTTCTGAGGATTATTTTTGTTCCTATGCTTGTTTGGAACCAAATTCAGAGATTATAGAGGCTTTAAAGGCCGAACGTGATCATAAGAGGCGACTGGAATTCGAGCAACAAGAGAGAACAGAAAATGTGTTCCGTCTTAAACGGGAGTATCTTAGATATCATAAATAAGGTTTTGAGTTTTCTTTAATCATGAGTTTTTTTATGTGTAATGTTTTATTCATATTTTTGTGATTCAATTTTGATAAATGAATTGAATATTTAAGAGAAGATAATTCTCAAATGCTTATTCAATTGTGAATCTAGCAAAATTAAGAAGAAGTCGTGGAACCAACAGACAAACTAACTTTCTATCGTGTTCGCTCCATCAGTTCATATGTGCGTTAGCGTTTTCATAGCAAATCTAATTGCATGTGTGTCCTCATACGGCAGAACCAGCCTGAAACTTCGGATACTTGTGGTCTGCAGAGAGAAAAACAAGTAAAATATGTAAAGCTGGGCATAAAAGGCAAATAAACAAACTAGTAATTACCGAAAGTCATGTGAACCGGACCGGGTCATCTGTATAAAACCGGGAATTCATTGTAATAAAACCAGCTAGAATGTTTTGGGCTTATTTTGGGTTTTAATCTTTGGGCTATAAGCCCGATGGTAAGTAAAGAATAAAACCCAAACTAAGAGAGGAAGAGCCAATTAGTAAAGCTCTTAATCTAGATTCGACTGTGAATCAGATAAAATTGGTGGTGTCGTGTCAAAATAATCATAGTCAGGTTGGATTTCAAATCTTAATTTAAACCCGGTCCGACCATATTAAACAGCAAATTCAGTTATTCAATTTAATCTAAATTAAAGTCCCTAGTTTTGGTTTTGTCAGTGGTTTACATATTTCAGGAGAAGAGAAACAGGGACTGTAATTTTGTTTAAACAAAAGAGGAGGAAGCAGTCCAAATCAGTGGACGACGACGACTTCTTATCATTTAAACATCTCAATCTTCAACATCAAATCCAATTCCCAAAAATGGCTTCTCACTCGTCAACTCTCCTCTCTTCTTCTTCTTCTCCTACCTTCGCTCCCTTCTCCTCTCATCGTCTCCTTCCTTCTCCTAATCTCTCGACTCTTCGCTTTTCTCGTCCAATCAGGAATAAATCCAATCTCGCCTTGCGATGTTCAGTCTCAATTGAGAAAGAAGTCCCCGAAACCGAACGACCCTTTACTTTCCTTAGGGATTCTGATGACGCCACTCAATCTTCTTCTTCCACTTCTTCCGTCAGGGCTCGTTTCGAGACTATGATTAGGGCTACTCAAGACAGTGTTTGTGAGGCCATTGAAGCTGTTGAAGGTGGTCCTAAGTTTAAAGAAGATGTTTGGTCTCGACCAGGTGGAGGCGGTGGAATCAGTCGTGTTTTGCAGGATGGTAATGTCTTTGAGAAAGCTGGTGTTAATGTCTCTGTGGTTTATGGCGTTATGCCTCCTGAAGCTTATAGAGCTGCAAAGGGATCAGCTTCTGATCAGAAACCTGGTCCCGTTCCGTTCTTTGCTGCTGGAGTCAGCTCGGTAAAGATCTCTCCTTTCAATTTTTTTACGATTTTGAGTTTTCCATATCTCATGATTACGAAATTTCTGTGTGATTCTAGGTTTTGCATCCCAAGAACCCTTTTGCTCCAACGCTGCATTTCAATTATCGCTATTTCGAGACGGATGCTCCAAAGGGTAAAAGCTAAATTCTCCAACTTGTTATCTTTTGTTTGGACGAGATCATTGATTTGCCAATTTCAATAGATGTTCCTGGAGCTCCGAGGCAATGGTGGTTTGGCGGTGGCACTGATTTCACACCTGCTTACATCTTTGAAGAAGATGTCAAGCATTTCCATTCGGTATTAGCTTTTTTCCTTGTTCTAAAGATATGATCTTTGTGATCATGTAGTTGCTCATATATTAACTTATTTTTCTTGTTGTAGATTCAAAAGCAAGCCTGTGACAAATTTGACCCTTCCTTCTATCCCCGATTCAAGAAGTGGTGTGATGACTACTTTTACATCAAGGTGAGTATTGTGTTGTTTTGGGAGATCTTAAGCATTTTTCTTGAACTCAAGGCCTTAGATCTAGAGTTGTGTTTATGGATTTTATCAATAACATCCCAGAGGGTAGGAGTAGCTCAGAGTCTTTGATAAGGCTATTGTTTGTGTAAGGGGGGATTTGACAAATGTTACAACTCTTTGATCTTGCTTGCAGCACCGTGGTGAGAGGCGAGGACTTGGAGGGATATTTTTTGATGATCTTAATGACTATGATCAGGAGATGCTTCTGTCATTTTCTACTGGTAATGGCCTTATTGTCAATCCTCAAAGTACAAGGAACGATTATTATGTTCCGGTTAGTTTCTTGGTAAACTAATTTAGTAATTGGGATTCACAGAATGTGCGAACTCAGTGGTACCGGCTTATATACCTATAGTGGAGAAAAGGAAAGACACTGAATTTACAGAGCAGCACAAGGCATGGCAACAGCTGCGAAGAGGGAGATATGTTGAATTCAACTTGGTACGATCAGACAGTTGCTTTTTTCCGTTTTCACTCTCAATCCATAGTTATGAACCTTGTTCCCTAATGTATGTGTAATGGTGGAAAGGTATATGATCGTGGAACGACATTTGGTCTAAAGACAGGAGGACGAATAGAGAGCATTCTCGTCTCTCTTCCGCTTTCAGCAAGATGGGAATATGACCATGTAAGTTCCTTTCACATGTGTGAAGACACCAAATCTCAAATCATAAGAATATCACAGTGTAATAACGGTGTTTGTGAGTGCAGAAACCGGAAGAGGGGACTGAAGAGTGGAAGCTATTGGATGCTTGTATCAACCCAAAGGAGTGGATATAGCCGTGTATCATTGAGACTGAGTGAGTTTGTTTCCATTGTTTCTTGTAAGTTTTGAGCAGCTTTAGAGGATTAGATTACTGAAGAGATGGAGAACGAGAGTGTGCAAGGGTGATACACTAGTCTTGGGATGTGCATGTTAACATGCGTCTGAAATGCTGTCGTTTCGTTTATTTCGTTGCAGTGGCAAGTGGCAACGAATACAAAACTTTGACATAGAGCAAGATTAAAAAAACTTAGAAACTTACCAATGCTGGCTGATAGTTTCACAAATGACAACAATACAATTCTTGACGAACCCAAAAAATGAAAAATGCAGTAAGATTTTGCAATTTGAGCTTTGCCAAAGTGAGAGAGACATGGTGCACACTGCACAGCTCGGCCCAGTCCAAGCGATTTAAACACTTTAGCTGTAAAATGTTGGGCTACTTCTTATCTTTTTTTTCTAAAGCAAATCAATTTCTGATTTCTTTTTAACAGATTTCTATACAAAATAGTGTAATGACTCTATAATCAGGCCCGTCTCATATATAACATGGACTATGTTCTTTATTTGAATTTGAGCCCTAATTCAGTAACACATATATATATTTTCTAAAATATGGGCTATCGAATTTTTGAAGTTAAATGGTTCGATAACTATTTGTATCTAATAATAATAAAACACTATTTTTAACTAATAATTTTTATTACGTTAACAATATTAATATTGTTTCTACTATTTATAGTGTTAAATCTTAAAGTTCAAAAGCAACAAAACTAATGCTAGAAAATATAAATTTAGATTTTTTTATGTGCTTAAGGCCTGTTAATAAATACTATAATATATAAATAGTGTGAAATTTTAACACCATTAATGCCAAACACTATTCAAAGACACTATCAGTCACCAGTAACATCCTCAAAAAGGAAAAAATAGATTCAGTTGTCTTACTTAGAAAAAGAACTAAATAATGAAATTCATTTTTTTTTTCTTTTTTACTTTATTGTTTTTGTCTTATTCTTTACACTAAGCATGGATGGTTGGCAAAGAGTTTATCGACCGTTGCAGAAATACCTTTTGCGTGTTACGCTCGCCACGGCCCACATGGCGTGGGGCCCATCAAGATAATTTTCGTGTGATAATTCCCAAACCACCCCTGTTCATAGCTCTGTATAAAAATATTGCCTACACCGATACCCATTAGGCTATAAACATTTAAAAGCTAAAAAAAAAAAATTATAGGGAGGAAATCAGTGGATAATATTATTTTTTTTCCTTTTTCCTCAGAGAAATTTTGTATAAAAATCGTTATTTTAAGAAATAAATAAATAATTAGTTTCAATCCAATATGCCAATCCAATATCCTAAGATATAGAGAGGGGGTGAAAGCGTAATTTAAAGAGAGAAACAGTGTAACGCTGCCATGTCATCCACCGCTTAATCTCCAGGGGTATCTCCGTAAATTGCCAACAAAGTTTTGTTTCCCTATAATAAGACAGTTGGCAAAATGTGATTGGCAAGAGAATGATATTAAGGATAAAAGACAACTAAAGTAGAATATATCAGTCCTTAAAAATTGCTCTGTCGACTACAACAACGAGAAGGCAGAGAAGAAGGAAGAAAAGTGAAGAGAAACTGTCTTGGTTCATCACCGAGGTTGGTAATTTTACGAGTCTCTGCTTCTCGCTGTTGTGAATATAGTAGTAAAGATGTTTAATTTTAAGAAAGGTAACTAAAGAATCTGTGTGTTTTTGTGTTTTGAGTGGAGAAAGATTTCAAGAAGAGAGTGAAAGATGGTGATGGAGTCATCAAAATGGTGGTGGATTGGAAACCACAACACAACTAATTTCTCTCCTTGGCTTCATTCTACTCTCTCTGGTTATATTTCTCTTTCTGTTTTTTCTGTTTCCTTCAAACTCTGTTTCTGATTTGGTTCTGCTAATTTCAAATTCCAAGTGTTGATTTTGGTTTATGCGTGTCTATCGATTTCAAAGCTATTTTCTTTTGCTTGTTGAACGAACTTGTCACTAAACTTTGATGGAGAAGATGAACCTCTTTTGGTATTTTATCTTTCTTTATGATTTTTCTGAGACATTTGAGTAGTGATAAAAGTTTTTAATTTCATTGAGATTTTTCATGCTAAATTCTGGTTCTGCTCATGTGAAAATACAAGTGTTGATTTTTGTGTATGGTCTCTGTTTTATGGATCTTTTGGTTCTCTCAAAGGTATTACCTTTTTCCAGTTTTTTTTTTTTTGTTGAAATTGGGTTATAATAGTCGTTAAATTTTACTGGAGATGATGATTTTCTTTTGGTATCTTATCTTTGGATATGATTATCTGAGACTAAAAAGTAAAAAAATAGCGATATAAGTGTTTAATTTCATTGAGAATTGACATGGTGAATTTTGGTTTTGTAATTGAAGAATTGGATGAAAAGACAAAGGAAATGCTGAGAGTGATTGATGAAGATGCTGATTCTTTCGCCGCACGAGCTGAGATGTATTATAAGAAAAGGCCTGAGCTTATAGCTATGGTGGAAGAATTCTACCGTTCACATCGCTCTTTGGCCGAGAGATACGACTTGTTGAGACCTTCTTCTGTGCACAAACATGGCTCAGAGAGTCATGAGAAATCATCAACATGTGATGTGTCTTCTTGGTCTGAGGCTTGTGAGACTCATGAGGAGTATGCAGAGTCTGAGATAGATGACGGTGAAAGCAAGTGGGTCAATGAAGGTGAAACCGATGGCATTGTCGAAGAAATGGAATCATCACAAGTCGATTATGGTGAAGATAATGAAAGTTATGAGATGATGAAGGAAGAGATACAGAGGCTGAGAGGGGAGAATAGGATTTACAGTGAAATGGTGAGAGAGAAGGACGAGGAAAAGAGAGAAGCTATAAGGCAGATGAGTTTAGCAATTCAAATGCTTAAAGAAGATAACTCAGAGCTCAAGAAATGTGCTTCTGCTGTTGTTGCAAATCGTAATAAGGAAGGTGGTGATTCTCAGAGGAAGCAACAAATGTGGAAGCCATTTGAGTTTAATAAGATGAAGCTGGAAGGGTTTTGGCCTTTTGGGGGAAGGTAGTTGGCAGTTGGGTCCTTCCAAACACAAATTCTACTTCCAGAGAGCTCGTAGCTCTTAGGGAAAACTGAGAGGTCTGTGTGATCAAGAACAGAAGAAGCTGAAGAACTTTGTCTAAACAACTTTGTACTCTGTGACAGGGGTAGGGTATACTCAAGTAGTTAGTGTAAGGTTCCGTAGAGTGTTCATCGATGTTGGTTTTATATTTTCTGTGTTGCTGTTTTTATTTACATAATTGTTTTTTTTTGTTCTTTTGAAATCAATTCTTTTGTTCTTTAATTCTGTGTATGTCTTTTTGTGTGTACTAAATGGTTGAAATAAAGTTGTTTTTTAAGTTTTGTCCATTACCATAGAAGATAAGCAAATCAATCGCACGTGTTTCATCCTCCTTAAATTTGATTACATGCAAAAAGTTTCAGCTCATAGTGTGGGTCCACATTTCACTGGACAAAAGAGTTGTACAATTTCTCAAAAACAAAAAAAAAGTTCATTTCGTAAAGCTTAAGGAATCAAACTACCGAATTCAATGAGATATGCTTATATATGAAGTATGAACATGATATGAAGGTATGGGACTCATGTATGCAATGGGAGTGTCGTTATTATATGCAATATATGTATGATATTAGTTACTGTTTTTTCTGTGCAAAGAATCAATGTGGTTTTGTCAAAGATTCAAACAGAATCAACATTTTGTCATCTGTCAACAGAAAGATGACAGCAACTTAAGCTTCTCACTTTTGACTATGAGAATAAGACTAATTTCTTTCTCTATAACAACACATATCCTCAATATATTATTTTTGAACTTACATATATAAGAGCACTTCCATTGGGAGTCTTTTAATAAGAGATTTTCTATTAAAAAAAAAATTGAAAAAAAGAAGAAAAGAAGAAAGAGTCCAAACAATTTTAACAAATTAAATTTAAATTTTGTAATTAAATTAAAATTTTTTTTATTAATTTATTAATTTAATTTATACGTGGGTATCTCACCAATGGAAGTGCTCTAAAGTTCTCTCATTGTGAAAATACTCGTTTGTACATAGATATATAGAAGTATATTTTTCCCTGGACTAGTTAACTACTAATTACAAGTAACAACATAAGCATTTCTGGTAATGAGAAGCTATTTGACATATTCAACTTTTTCATTTCATACGACCTTTTTTATGCTCAAAAATCAGAATATAACGCCGTTTACGAATACTAACCCCCCCTTTTTTTTTAGTTGGCACGTTATCTAGATTGGATATAGATGGATGATCTAACAATATATATTATAGTATAACAGTGAATACTTGATTGATATGTCAAACAATTTCATTATGTAAGTTTCATATTTATTTTATTGATATTATTGACTTCTTCATGAACAAATAAATACAAAATAGTATCATTTGCTTATAGCGTAGATTCTTTTAGACGTTATCATGCTGAATAGAGTTTAATTGGTTAGTCTTTCTTCTTAATTATGACTCATTCAAACAAATCCACTTTAAAGTACATACTAAATTGAGCGGTGAGTCACGAGTGTTCGGTTTGATTTCTTCTTTTTTTTTTTTTGTTAACGGCAGATTTCTTCTTTACTTACACGAATGTAGCGTTTATGATCAGTGACTAATTCACAAAACATGCACATAAAGAGAAAACATGTGGTGTCAATACGTAAAGATGAATAAAGTCAGCGGTCCATTTTTTGTTGTGTGGATATAAGAAATTAATTACATCAAATAACAGAGAATTTGTGTTGCTGTTTTTTTTTTTGCCGTTGTTGGCCAATCACAGGACAGTCTGTCATCTTTATGTTTTTACCATGAGTCTTACTTAGATTTACGACTCTACCCTTATTTCACGTTGCCCATTTTACCCTTAAAATTCATGTCGTTTCTCGTTGTCACTGAAAATGACCTCTCGTATCATTTTACCACGGTCAACTCAGATCCGTATAGTCGTATTTTATTTTTCATTTTCTAAACCAGATCTTAAGTATTAATTTAGTTACTTTCAGTTAGAAATCTATAGGGTTCATGGATTCTCCGGTTTCTTCAATTTGAAAACTGCCAGATAGAAAATATTACTTGGTTCAGTACTTTCAGTTCAACAAAACTTCAGTTCGGTTTAATTTCAATAAAATACAACTAAAGTCAACTATTCTAATAATAATTTTATTAAAATAACTACATTTCTATTAACTATAGATATAAATTTTGATACTTACTTGTTTCAAATTGGTTGAATCAGTTTTTATATTAGTTCGATTTTAATTAGTTTGTTCGGTGTGGAGAACAATCAGTTGCAAGTTTTTAAAAATTTACAGTTTAGATTATTATAATTAAATCATTTATATGTAAATAAGTATAGAAGTTTTGTTTGTTTGTGTGTTTGTTTGTGTGATTGATTTGGACCTCTAGACGAACCAATTTTTGTATATTTAAAAACATTTCAAACTATAGAGAATTGGCCTTTTAACATTTTTTAGTCGTCAACTTATTGATTATCTTTGCACAAAAAAAACGTATTAATTATCAGGTGGAACAGAAACAAAAGATTAGGATAAAAGGTACACTACTTTATCGAAGGATATTCAACGTAGAAAAAAACTCACGTTTCTTTATACAATCCCACAAGAGAACAAAAAATCGTCTAAACATAAACAAATATTTTGAATTTGAATGCAGAACAAGACTGAAAAATTGCCAGCTATTTAAACATAAACAAAAAGGATTGCCAGCTTATTCACACAAACAATGTCAATATTAAAAAGAAAATCGGGTAAAAGAAAGGATCAATTGGTAAATTAAAGCATTACAATCCCATAATCAGACAAAACAATCCGAAGTGTTCCCTGGCATCCTACAGGCTCGCCTTCTGCCTTGAACAGCTGTTTAATGGCAAGATCGTAATTTAGTGATAACAACGAGCCCAGATTTAGTCTAGTATTTTTAATTTAACCCAACCTTGCCTATCAATAAGTTTCCCCATTTTTCATTCATAATAGATTTTTTTCAAATAAGGTAAATAAATAAATAAATATTCAGGAAGAAAAAAAGAAGCCTGTAGAGAGAGAGAGGAAGAAGAAGGAGGAAGAAGACGAAGTCAAGAGAGAGAACAATGACGGAGGAGACGATGGAGAACGAAGAGAGGGTGAAGCTGTTCGTCGGACAAGTTCCGAAGCAGATGACGGAGACTCAGCTCCTCACATTGTTTCGAGAATTCTCCATCGTCAATGAAGTCAACATCATTAAGGAAAAGACTACACGAGCTTCCCGAGGTTCTTTTTTTTTTTTTTTCTTTCTTTTCAATTTCCTCTGTTTTCTCCTCGTCTTCCTCGTTTAATTGTTAAAGGATTGGTTTTTTTTTTTTTTTGGAAGTTTTCTGTGTTATTTCTGTTTTGAAAATACTTGGAGAGGGGTTTTTGATTCGCGTGATTTCGTTTTGAATTTTGGATTCTAAAAACCCTAATTTCGCAAAATTATCTTTGCCTCTCCTCTGTTCTCTCCTTCGTCCTCGTTTAACTTGGAACCTTTTTTTTTTTTTTGGGAGTTTCCCCTGTTTTTTTTTTTTTGAATTATGAAAACCCTAATTTCTCCAAATTTCTCCTGGAATTTTAGGATGTTGTTTTCTGACATGTCCTTCGAGGGAAGAAGCAGACAAGGTGGTCAATGGTTGTCATAACAAGAAGACATTGCCTGGGGTAAGGTTCTTGAAACTGTTTTGCTTTATTTTCTGGGATTTACTGATATACTTGAATGTGATTTTTCTGTACCTTAAAACTAATTGATCTTAATTGCACATTTTTTCAAGCTGGTTGGAATCTCGAGATTGCTTTATCTTCTTTTTATCCATCTCGATCTGCATTGTATTCTGATTTTTGTCCCTGTTAGTTCTGGAGTTGGTAATTTTCAGAGTTTTGCATGTTTTTAGCTTACACAAAACTTAAACTCATGAATTTGATTTGCTATTCAGAATCTGCCCTATCGGTTATTAGAATCTTATTATAACACTAGGTTCAAATCATCTCTAACTGATTTCTTCAAACCCAAGAAAGGTTCACTATAGATGTATGTACAGGTCACTAAAACGTGCAAGATTTTAAAAAGCTAGAAAATCTCTTGGACTGAGATCATAGGAACCCAAGTAGCAAGAGATACACTCGTATCGCTTTCTTGCATTATAACATTCACTTTCTTATGTTGTGTTCAGGCGTCTAGTCCGTTGCAAGTTAAGTATGCAGATGGCGAGTTGGAAAGACTAGGTACTCAAAAAGTTAGCCTCTTTTTTTTTTTTTGTATATACCAATCTAAATATGATGGATGTAATTTTGACTGTTCTTGCAATCCAGAGCACAAACTTTTCGTTGGTATGCTTCCAAAGAATGTCTCTGAAGCTGAAGTCCTATCCTTATTCTCCACGTACGGTACCATTAAGGATCTACAGATTCTAAGAGGGTCTCTACAAACTAGCAAGGGTATATTCATCATTTGATTGTGCATCTTTAGCTCTCTGTACCAAAGTTTTGACTGACTTTTAGGTTCATTCGATTTATTTTAGGCTGTCTGTTTCTAAAGTATGAGTCTAAAGAACAAGCGGTCGCAGCTATGGAAGCCATGAACGGAAGACATATAATGGAGGTGTGCGCTTATTACAACTTGTAGAACATTCTTTTTGCTTTTATATGGAGAGTGTGACAATATCACATTCTTTTGTTTCTTTTAGGGTACAAATGTTCCATTGGTTGTCAAATGGGCAGACACAGAAAAGGAAAGACAAGCTCGAAGACTTCAAAAAGCTCAATCTCATGGCTCTCCGCAAAACCACTCGCTGTTTGGAGCATTACCTATTAGTTATGTTCCTCCTTTTAATGGATATGGCTATCATGTGAGTTCTTCTTCTATCATCTACTTAGTTCAAGTTCTGGACTTGCTTTATCCACCTAGCTAGTAAATATTTTCCCGACTGTTACTTGGGGAAAGACTTGGATTTATCCGTTGGTTAGTACTTAGTACTAGGGATTTAGTAGATTCAGAGATTAAAATATTGTAGAGATAAACTATATTTTTGGTGGCTAGATTTTTTTCATTTCTGATTTTATCTTTCTGTGACAGGCACCTGGAACTTATGGGTACATGCTACCATCTATCCAGACACAACCTGCATTTCACAATATGATTACACTGAACCAAGGTAATGGTAACGCATTGCAGGGAACCGCTTTGACCGAGTCTGTTCCACCACGTTTAGCTGCCCGCAGAAACTTCCCGATGCCTCTTGGAAATTACAGTTATCATGGTCTTCAATATCCCATGGCATTTCCTAGAGGGATGATCACTCCTCGCCCTCCTCTTACCACAGTTCCACCTGGAGTTTCTAACAAAGGTGCATCAACACCATCATCGCTTCAAACCGAAGGTGAAGAACAAATAAGAATTTGATTTTAAAATGTTTAGTCTTGTTATGTGACTGAAACTTGAAACATTTTTTATTTAATGTTCAGGACCAGCAGGTGCAAATCTCTTTATCTATAACATACCTCGGGAATTCGGGGATCAAGAACTGGCGGCTGCGTTTCAACCGTTTGGAAAGGTTCTAAGCGCCAAGGTTTTTGTAGATAAGGTCACTGGAATAAGCAAATGTTTCGGTAAGCTCTTCCTCTAACATCATTATATTCATTCATGTTTTCCCAAGATTCAAATTAACAGTTCAAAAATAAAAACGCATTCTTTATGTTGCGCCAGGATTCATTAGTTATGACTCACAAGAAGCTGCTCAAAACGCTATTAACACGATGAACGGTCACCAATTAAGCGGTAAGAAATTGAAAGTCCAGCTTAAGAGAGATAACGGACAACAACAACTGAGTAACAGACCGTTATTAAACGGTTTATTAAACCCGTAAAAACCACTGAGCCGTCTTCATCGTTAAGAGTTCACTGGCGGGGCGGGATGGTTAACGGCAAATCCGGAGATGCGGGTGGAACCGGCGAACAAAAACTGTTGGCCGTTATTAACATTTGCCAATTTGAAAAAGAAAAAAAAAATTCCAAGTCTCATGCGGGTCAGAAATTCTCAATCACTTCAAAAAGCTGGACTTTATACACACTCTTCTTCTATGTTCTTTTAAATTTTTTTTTTTTTTTTTTTTTAATTTGTCTCATAACTACAATTTGTAATATATGTATCATTGAAAATTTCATGTATAAATGTTATAATTATTATTAACCTTTACAAATTCATATATTATCTTGGCTATTTTCAAAAGTACCGTTCTAGAAGAGCTTCTTAATAAACCACTTTGTTGTTGTGTTTGTTTCAATTTTGCCACATTTGGTTCGTTCGTTATCTAATCTTTATCTGATTTATTTAGAATTTATTTTTCATCACATATGTCTGTTATTTTTATTACATACTAGGTGATACCCGCTTTGACACGCGGATGCATTTTATTATATATTTTTAAATTATAATTAATATAATAATTTAAATAACATGTATATTATTTTGATTATAAGTTTTATAGTTTTTTTGTGTATTTTAATATGTTTTTTTTTTAAAAAGGGCAATTCTTAAAAATAGCACAAAATATAGTTTTTGTGACATATTTAGCACACATTTTTATTTATGACATAAATAGCATTTTTAGTAAAGGATAATCCTAACCTCACATTTTTATTTATGACATAAATAACATTTTTAGTAAAGGATAATTCTAACCTCACATTTTTAAAGTTTAGGATTAAGGGTTTAGGGTTTTCTAAACCCTAAACCCTAAGCCCTAAACCCTAAATCTTAGTCCCTACCCCCTAAAAACTATATCCTAAATACTAATATAATCAACCCAAACAAAAAATATTAAATTATGAACTTTATAAAATGTTATTTTTGTCCTAAATAAAAATGTGTGCTAATTATGGAACAAAAACATTATTTGGTGCTATTTGAGGGAATTTCTCTTAAAAAAATTCAAATAAATTAAGTTTTAAAAAACATTAGAAATTTTTTAGAAAAAATATCCTAACATTTTTGTCCTGAAAATAGAAATGAACTGTAATATTTTTCTAAAATGATATCTTCGTTATAGTGTTTTTTTTTTATTATAGATATGATAGTTGTCTGATTTTGTTTCTTTGGAATATAGGGTCTTTGTGAATTAATCGATTTATCTTCTAACATCATTATAAAAATATAACAATTCACAAACGGCTTAACACATATATAATTAGTATCTAGATTTTTGTTATTTTATTGTAAAAATATCATAATTCACAATGCCTTTAGAAAATGACACCAACCATGAAAAATAATAATTTTTTTTTTCAAAACTCTAATAACCCAGTCTACGTATGCTTTCTCATTCCCATGTCCATCTTGTCGAAAAATATATTATAATTATCGTTAATAGATAAAACCGATAGTAGATTAGAGTATTTCGAAAAAGGTACACATGTTTCTATTAACCGATAATTATAAAACACATAAATTTAGAATGGTAGGATATATATATTATTTAAAAAAAAAAAATTTTACTTTAACTCTTGAAATACTTAACAAATTAAATTTTGAAAATTTTAAAATAATAAATAAACGATTAAATGTGTCATAGAAAATAGTGATGATGTATTAATTTCTTATAAAACATAAATTATTAAAAAAAAAAAATTATGATGATGTGTCATGGAGAGGGGTGCTGAGGTGTCAATCTCTTGTGAGACTAACTCAGTCTTTATATAATAGATTTATGTTGTTACACAATTATATATGGCCAAATTATTAATTTTACTTAAGGTGAAATTATATATTTTAGGTTATATTAAATTTTTGCTAATGACTATAATTTATTTTCCAATCGTTTTTTAAATTTTGCAGACACAATACAACATCGTTTGTTACAGCGGCAAACCTCGGTTACAGTCTACTATATTGATAAAAAATATTGTAATTTATTTAATAAGTAAAAATAGTTGAAAGACAATTATATGAAATGTGGATCTCCCATTGTTTTTTCTTAAATAATTTAAGTTGTAATATCACACACAATACAGTCATTAATATTAATTGTGGACCTTTTTATTAGCTTTGTTACCCAAAAAAATAAAAAATTAATTGCCAAATGTGGACATTTTTATTGATTTTCAAAGGTAATCAAAAGATATTTAATTAGTTTTATATTATGATATAAAAAATTTAATATGAAATGTGGACTTTTCAATTTTACTAACCAGATAAAAAAATATGAACTATTTATTGAAATTTTAATTAGAAAAGCTTAAATTATTTACCAAACAAATGAAATGTGGACTTTTTATTGGTTTTCAAATTAAGGTAATCAAAGGCGTTTTAGTTTTATTAGGACATTAAATTTTTAATATGAAATGTGGACCTTTCCATTTAAACTACCAAATAAAAAATGTGAGCTGTTTATTGAAAAAATAATTAGAAAATCTTAAATTATTTACCAAATTGTGAAATGTGGACCTTTTAAAGTTGTAACATACAACTGTTTGGGTGACATTTGTATTAAGGAAAATATATTAAGAGTAAATAAAAAGAAATGCATGAACAATGAAAATGTATGAATTTAGTAAAAAAATATGAAATTTGGAAATTTTTTTATCAATAATAGTCTTGAACATTTAATTTTTGTATATTTTAATATTTACTATACTTCCCGCTTAGCCGTTAGATACCACAGAGAAGATTAGTTTGACTATAAACTTCATTATTTGCTTACCAAAACTAAAGAGCACTCTTGAGGAGAAATGAAGCTATATAATGGAGATGTATAAAATTAGTTTTCAACCTCTCACAAAAATCTTCATCTGATCTTAATCTATAAAACTAAAGAGCTCTTTGTTTTCTTAACATGGCGTCACCATCTTTTCAGTCTCAAATTCCTTCTTATGAACAGTTACAAACCCACAACGATGAGGAATGGCCGGGTCCTAGATGCGGCCATACTCTCACGTTGGTTTCCGTCAATGATTCTCATTCCCTTATCCTTTTTGGCGGTAGTACTATTGCCGTCGCCGGCGGTGATATCGGTAAATTTTGACAGCCCACTTCAAAATTTCAAAGTTTTTATTGGGATCTTCTCTCGTGATGGATTGTGTATATATATATATATTATTGCTTTTCTAGGGCTAGAAGGCTTGACCAATTTGGTGCATCGTTTTGATCTTTCGACCCGGAGGTGGACAAAGTAATGGAAGATTCATCTTTGATCTTAGGATGTTTTGTTTTTTTTGCTTTTGTTTTTGTTGTTGTTGTTTTCCTTTTTCTTTTAAAAAAAAAATAAAAATAATCTTAAGATGTTAATTAGTGTTTGTTTGTATTGATGATTTAATTGAAGGTGAATCTCGTTATAATATTTCGTAATCGTGCAGGGTTAATGCCGGTGGTGAGGTTCCGGCTGCCAGAGCTGATCATGCAGCAGCTTCATTTGGCGCTGTGCTCATTATTCAGGTGATTGAAATTATCGATAAATTTCATCATGATTGTGCGATATATATATATAGATCTGTAAGGATTTTGTTTAAATTTGAGTGTTATAGCATGCAGATCTTCCCTTGTTCAGTTCATGTAGTAATTAACTGGTTTATACGTAAAGAGGGAAATTTTGGTTGCAATAGGCTATATCTGACACATTGATCTGTTGGCAGGGTGGGATTGGTCAATCTGAGCCTTGTACTGGAGATATCTACATGCTTAACATATCTCATAATGTGTTAATGTGGCGTAGGTGAGGTTGTTTTTTTTATTGTTATAAATTTTATAATGTCATTTATAAATTTACATTGGCTATCTATACTTAATTAATGAATATTTGACTCATATAATGTATCTTCAGGTTGATAATTCATGGCCCGGCTCCAGGCCCTCGCTATTGCCATGTTATGGGTTTAGTTGCTAATAGGTGGCTTATCGTATTCGGTGGGGTAAATGGTATGAATATCTAGCTTATATTCTCCAATTGATTTCTTCCTCTCTTTGCTATTCATAACTCAGTTTTTATTTTTGTCCTACCATACATCATCATCATATACCACATCCATAAGTAAGAAACTTATTTGTTTAGATGATATGTTTCCTTACGAAAATAAAATGTCTCGAACAAATCCCTCATCTAAACTTATTTGGTTGTGAAAGTTTTACGTATTTGGCGTATAGTAATTATGTTGGAAAAACATTATTTTAACTTTCCATCGTCATTATTTAAAAATATGTAATATCCTAAAACAAGTTTGCTACTTTTTGTGTATGGTGTAGGACGTGAATTTTTCCACGAAACATGGGCCTTGGATACGCGTAGTTTATCTGCGTGGGAAAGATTGAATCCATATGGCAATCTGCCATGTGGGAGAATGTTAGTAGTTTCTCGTGGATTTTAGTTACTGCTGTAAAATATTTGGTTTGAGTTAAATCTTCATTAACTGTTCAATATTTTTGTTTTAGATTTGCTTGTGCTAGTACTCGAGATGATGGTATTTTATTGCTTTCCGGCGGAATAGGCCACTTGGGCGCGGTATGCTTTTTCTTTCGTTTATAAGATTTACATAAATTCACTAACTTCCTTTTCTAGATAAGGCAATAGAAAGTCCTAAAAGTCAAGTGACAGAGGTTTTCTTGTTTACAATACCAACCATTTTTTTTTTTCCAATTTCTCTCAATGACTTCTGGCATATTGTATTTATATTCACCCTAATTATTTATTTTGCAGCCACTAGGAGACACTTATCTGCTGAAAGTTCATAGCAATGCTCACTGGGAGTGGACTCTTCTTCAAGGTGTTGCTCCTTCCCGAAGATATCTACATGCTGGGGTAAGCATTAAATATCTTTAAACATTTATATTTGGTAAATCAAAATACATGCAATATGTGAAGTAGCAAAATATTTTAATTTATATTTGGCTTCAACTCACTCTCGTTCTCTAATCCTATCTTATTATCTAATCAGGTGTTTGTAAACCAAAGATTTTATGCCATTGGCGGTGTTCTGAGTAGGGGTCACCTAATCCGTGGTGACGCAGTTCTTTCAGGTAATATCTAACGGTTGTTATCTAAGTACTTCTTATATTCCATGTGATTATATATCTTCTCTGCTTTTCATTTTGTTTCTCAATTCTTCTTTGGAGCTTTAACCAATGGTCACAGGTTGACTTCTCCTTTGTTTATGGAATTTTAAAGCGAATTTTAATTTGATCCTTATTATAGTATAGTCGATGAAGTTATGGATTTTTCTTTTTCTTTTAGTGCTTGATACTGAGACTGGTGAGTGGTTAGAAACCGATAGACCAGAGACCTCTAACCATGGCAGCAATCGACAAGATCATAATCATCAACCTATATCTGCTCGACGTTTTCGCCATGCTGCTGCATCGGTTGGCAGCATCATATATATTTATGGTGGCCTTACAGAAGGTAATCCTGATAATTTTAGATTCCTATACATTTTGCATATCTAACGCACTGGTCAACTTGACTTTTAGGAAGTTTGCAGATTTCATCTTCCTGGAGTTATACGAGAGTAACATTTTTTTTTTTTTTTGACAATTGCTTAAATTTATTCTGGTGTAGATGAAATGCTCAATGATTTTATAGGCGTTGAAACATCACCACCGCCTTCAAGTTCTGAACCAGAAATTCCATCCTTGATGGGGAGGTTAATCCAACTTCTTACACTCTTTTGGTCTGTGCTTAATTAACCTTATATAGTTGTTGTTTAAACATTACAAATCCTTCTTTATTCAATGATATATATATCAGCTCGACTGAAAGTTCAGTGGAGACATTGGCAGAGGCTCAGAACTTACCAAACCTAGAAAATGCTTTTCATGGTAGTGAAGTTGAAGGATCTGATCAACCACTTCAACAGAGAGCTGTATGTGAATTCCTTTTTCTTAATTCAATCACTCATCTTTCTTTCTTCATTTGTTTTTCTTTTATTGCTTTATATAGAATGTAACTGTTTTTCGTACCTTAGCCGATTGGTACCATTGGATAATTTAAAAGATTTCATGATAAATCCTTCTTGATGGTGTATGCATGTTTAATAAATGATTAATCAATTAATATCTGGCTTTAATATTACTATCTCGTATTATTGGTTGTGATTTTAAAGGAGGCCGTTGAAGAGCAAGCTGGCTTGGTGAGAGAGCTAAACTTCGATCATTTAGCGGACGAGAGCCAGCAGACTAGACAGGACCATAATCAAGTTTTGCATAAAATGGTATTGGCTTCAACTGCATATATATATATATATATATTTTTTTCTTGCACTTTACTTACTTTTATAAGCTGTTTTAATTTACAGATAATTTCAACGCTCTTGAAACCTACAAGCTGGAATCCTCCGACCAACAGAAAATTTTTCTTAAATTTTTCTGAAATTGAAAGTCTGTGCAGTGCTGCGGAACATTTATTAGCGCAAGAACCAACAATCCTTCAACTTGAAACTCCAATAAAAATCTTCGGTGATCTTCATGGCCAATTCAAAGATGTGATGAGATTATTTCAGGAATATGGATCTCCTAGCGTTGAAGGAGGAGGAGATATCACGTAAGTTTAAATTAAAGCAAATAGGTTTTTCCTTATTAACTGTTTTTTTTTTTTTACTGGTTGTGATTTTTGCTCTCACTGAACTAACTGTATCTATATAAAAATATATGCAGGCACATTGACTATTTATTTCTGGGAGATTATGTTGATCGAGGGCAACATAGCTTGGAGACCATCGTTTTGCTGCTTGCTTTGAAGGCAAGTTATTTTTATGATCTGACATCATACATATTACTAGCTTTCTTCTGTTATAATTGTTTTTTGATGTTTATTCTTCTATCTTCTAAAGATGTGTCTCTTTTGCAGATTGAGTATCCGAAGAACATCTTCTTGATTCGTGGAAATCATGAGTCTTTATCGACTAATGAGATTTATGGTTTCCTTGCAGAATGCAGAGAAAGAATGGTAAAGGTCTTTTCACAGAATATATATTTTGTCCTTGTCCTTGGTTCATGAAGTAACAATCTTGTTCTGTACTGTTCCAGGGGCAGGAGTATGGTTCACAAACATGTTTGAGGTTTAATAATGTTTTTAACCATCTTCCACTTGCTGCGCTAATCGGGAGTAAAGTTCTCTGTTTGCATGGAGGTATTGGGAGGACCATTTGGCTGGATGAGATTATAAGTCTCCCGAAGCCCGTTTCAGCTGATTCTGATTCTATAGTTTTGAAAGATTTGTTATGGTAAAACTAACTTCCTCTCAGCTATAATATTACTTCTTCTTTTTTTTTTTTTTTTTTTTTCCCAAACTGCTGCATGTAATAACATATTCTCTACATAAACAGGTCAGATCCTGCAGCAAACGACACCATTTTGGGTATAGGAACAAATCCCAGAGGAGAAGCTGTTGTCTCGTTTGGGGTTAGGCCTTATATTCTCTATTTTTCAATATATTCTTTCGAAAAAACATTTCAAGATGGCTCACATAGACGTTGTCATAAAATATGTATGCAGTCTGATATAGTGGAGGGTTTCCTTGAAAGGAATTCACTTGAGATGATAATCCGTGCCCATGAATGCGTCAAGGACGGCTTTGAGAGGTTTGCTGGAGGAAAGCTTATCACTGTGTTCTCCGCTACAAACTACTGCGGTATATATATATGTTTGTTTTGTTTATAAAACATTCGATTTTTTTAGGGCATTTATGCATGTGAATGATGAAAAACATTATGATGAACAGGAGTTGCGAAGAATGCCGGAGCAATATTGGTAATTGGTAGAGATGGGGTCATTGTTCCTAAGATGATTCATCCTGTTCCTCCTCCCATCTCATCCTCTTCAGAAGACTCGTCGGACATCAGTTCATGGATGCAGGTAAACTCTTCTTCTACATCTTCTTTTGAGGCTTTGTCAAAACTGGACCAGCCCCTCTTTCTCTTCACCATATAGAATCTATCTATTTATAATCTATCTATTGTGGTAACTGAGATTTCTTTTTTTTTTGTGTTGACTCAGGAGCTGAACATCGAGAGGCCGCCTACTCCAGCTCGAAGGAATTCAACTGCATAAAGGAAGAGATTTGCAATATAAAGAAGCTGTTGTTCTTTTTTTTTTTTCAAGTTCCTTTTTTTCTTTCTTTCTTATGTAAACATATTTGAGTACCATTTTTAGTTAATTTTCTGAATCATTTGGAAATTATTACTTTTAGTTATAAAAGTGGGATTTTTATTCACTAAATATGCTAATGATTTTTAAGATTAATTTTTGAATTATTTTAATAAATTTACAAACTAATAATGATTTTTGATAAATTAAAATAATCAAAATTGGTTAGAAAATTTATTAATTTATAACAGAAAGAAAATAAGACCAGATTTATAAATGGATTTGTTTCTTTAATACGCAATGTGATTATTATATTTTGTTGACCTTCTACTGAGTTTCTTAGAGCATGTGTAGTGGGAGTCTGTCATTGAGTCTCTCACCCACAAAAAAATATAAAATAATCAAAAAGTAAGAAAGAAAAAAAATTGAGTCTCTCATTTGAGAGACTATGAGAGCTTGTTGAGAGACTCATTTGACACATGTCTCAACATAATTGGTTTTGCATTTTATTTGTAATTTAAATTTTAAATAAAAAATAAAATTACATTAAAAAAATTAAAATAATATATTTGAGAGACTAAGGAGGGTGTATTCAATCGGGCATTTGGAGAGATTTGAGTTAAATGGACAAATCATGTGTTATTGAAACTTGGATTTCAAAATATCTTATAAAATCCTGTGTTATTGGATTAATGATTTTTAAATATACAATCAAATCAACTGTTATTTAAAACATTACTAGGATTTTATTTAAAAGTTTCATGTGAGATTTGAAGGGATTTCTTACTTAAAAATACAAAGACCAAAATCCCATTGTTTTAGGTGAGATTTAATAACAAAATTTCAAATTCACCAAAATTTAACCGAATCATCTAAAAATTCATTAAAACTCAAATCATACCAAATATTTAATTCAATACACCCCTCTAAGAGAGGTTCTTACCACTGTACCTGCTCTTAGGATTTCCATAGTCCCTAACTTGGAAGGTTTAAATGCTTATCCTTTATTGTAAGATTTCGTTTGACCTAGCTATAGGCAGGGAGCTGTAAAGTTTTGTATATAAATATAGGAGCTGCAAAGTTGTTTTGTATATAAAAAAAAAAAAGATGGAGAGGGAATTGAAGAAGAGCTTAAGTTGAGACAACGTTCTTCTCGGACAGCAGTGATGTGCGGAGCCCTTCTCAAGCGAATGGTAAACTCTAATTAAGGTCTCAGATATCTTTAGCCTTTCTTACGCGAGTACTGTCTGAAATTCTGATTTTAAAACTAAAACATAGGTTTTCAATTTATTTAATAAATTTAATGTTGACTGTGAATTAAAAAAACGAGAGAAAAAGGGGATATCTTTTTGGTTTTGTATGACTTGTAGAGAGAGACTGTTGAGCGTGGAAGAAGAAAGAAAATGAAAGTCTCTTATTTTTGGAGTGAAGGTCTTTCTTTTGCGTCGGTTTAATAATAAAACCCTTTATATTGAAGCAAAAGAAAAACACTCAATTCAAAATTATGAGATTTCCACTTGCTCTTTCTTCTTCACCCTCAAGTGTCTTTCTTTGCAAGCCATAGAAACACAAAAAGCCCCCCCCTTTCTTCATCTTGAGACATGGATGCAAAATTAAATTAGAGTTACCTATATATATATATGCCTTGGTAATGATTAATTATACTAAAAAAAACATTAGACCAGATTATAAACTATGAATTTCTTTAATACGCAATTTGATTTACATTTTGTTGACTTCCCTACATCGAGTTAATATTTTTTTCACTTAGTGTAAAGTTTTGTTTGTTGCCTAGATCCTAGTGTACATTGAGAGGAATTAAAGCAAAATAAGTTTTTTAGGATTTTCCTCACTCCCTAACTTGGAAGGTTTTTGGATGCTATATCCTTTATTGCAAGATTTCGTTTGACCTACAGTATATAGTTTTGTTTATCGCCTCCTATAAAAATAAAAAGAGGAAGCACAAGAACCCTAAAATATTAACGGAGGCAGCAGATATGGACAAGGAATTGAAGAAGAGCTTAAGCTGAGAGATAAACAACTTATTCTCGGACAAAAACGACGATGTGATTGAGTCGGAGCCCTTCTCAAGCGGCGGCTGCCAATGGTAAATCATCGAGAAATTAAGACTCTAATATATATAAGTCTCATATATATATCTCTAATTGTCTGAAAGATTTGATTAAAAAAAAAAAAAACTTAGGTTTGATTATGTCCTATAGGCGTCTTAGTGTTTTGCCCAAGGGATTCGGTGGTGGTGGTCACTTGACTACGAGCGTGGAGGTATATGATCCTTGTAAATCACTGATGGAAAAGGAGAATTAACTATGCCGTCGTTTTTTTTGAATCAATCCGGAAAAGTGCTCCTCAGAGTTGGTAATGATCATGAACTTTGCTTATCTTCTGTGTTACTTTTTACTTATATATGATTGATTTATTGATGAAGAAGAAAATATATATATTAGTTAATACTTTTATCTATTTTATAGACGAGTCAGGCTTAATGTTCTGCGCTGAGGGCTCACATTGGATTTTCACGTTACCTCTCTCCAAGCTTGAGGAATTAGGGTTTTTCGACAACAACAAACTAATAACCATTGAAGTCTACATTCAAGTCCTTGAAGTTTTTCATCAGGGAAAATCAACTGACAATGATTTAGTAGATTTCAATGGTGTCAAGGTCCTTTCTTCTCAAGTACGTTATCCTCTGCTTTTTCTTTTTTTCTTTTGGTTACATTTAGCATAATAAAATCTCTTTTTAATAATCATTTGACAGGTTACTTCAATTTCCAAGATTTACATGCAGCACCCACACTTTTTTTTAGAGAAAGAGCAACCAGTATATTTCGCTCTCTTCTTCTTCCTCATGGAGACACTGAGCAAGTCTCCACAGAGCTTGTCTTTGACTGAACTGACCAATGTTCAAAACGGATTGACTGAGCTGACCAAAGCAGGCTTCAAGCTAGACTTTTTCAAGTCAAAGCTTGCCGAGGTCTCCTTGGACAGGAAGAAAGCAGCTCAGATCAAATATGCCTCTGCTCCTAAAGTTTCTTCGTTTGAGTTCATAAACTTTTTTATTAAGAAATTCTTTCTCTCTTGCTTCTCAATCTAAAGACACTTAATTAACTAGTACGTTTTTTAGTCTAAGTTTTAAGGAATTTTAAGTAACTTTTGGTTGAGTTAATTCGATTGGTTCTAATAAAATTATGGGGCCTTTTGTTCGGTTAAGATTTGCTTTGTTTTGAGTTTGGTTAACAAGGTGGGCCGAGTATTTAAAAAACTACATTGGTGTAGAAGGAAATCAATTCAGAGGCCCATATGCCAGCCTTCAAATTCTATGTTTGTATGTAAATTTTAAAATTAATAAATAAAAATAATCCCTAGTAAATTAACAACAATGATTTCTTTTTCGATCGAGTGTTAACATCAACATTGAATACTATAACATTTACGAGAGCTCCATTAAAGTAAAAAAAAAAAAAAAAAAAAAAACTGAAAATTTGGTTAGAGTTTTACAAAGATCTATCACAAAAGACAAACGAAACTCGTCCCCTTCAGAGTCTTATAGAAGCTACCAGCCCAAAAGGCCGAAACCGTCACATTCATCTTCCCTATTTTGTTCTTTCTTTTTCATTTTTTCCTAATTTTGTTCTACTTTTATAGTTTTAATAAATGCTGATGATGTTGAAACCTAGGGGATGTATTGGATTGAAGATCTGAAAGAATTTACTATCATAGATTTTTTATTCCATTTTTATCTTAATTTAGTATCATAGATTTTATATCATTTGAACCGAAATGTTACAGTATTTAATAAGATTGTAACTGGAAATGGTCAAATTGTAATTTTATTAGAAGGTCCCTTTAAAAAGACATTTATTACTACTATCGACAGAAAATTCGAATATTTTGGTGAATCGCATAATTAACCATATACTTAACCAATTTTTCCATTAAAATTTTAAAGTTATTATTTTCTGAAATTTTTTGGTTGATAATACTATTATTCATGAAAAGATATTGAAGTCATTTTCCAGTTTTAATACGCAGAAATAGATGGATAGTGAGACAATCTTCATCCTCACATAAATATAAATTATATAATCCTTATTCCAAAGACTACACATCAAACTTAATTTTGATTCTTACCAACGAATAAACGAATCGTTTGTTCCTTTTAAAGTTTCTTTGACACATTGAAACACTGTGTATTATATAAGAAACTTTAATTTACCAAATTACCCTCGCCATTCGTTGCATTGTGTAGTGGGCCTAGTCTTTTGTGGGCCGGCCTTAAGCGGACACGGCGTCTGTAACGGCGGTACCATACAGTTATACTGCAGACACAGCGAGCTGCTCACCGGAATTTCCGCCGCCGGGCTAATCTGTATCCCGGTTAAGAAATTATGCTGCAAATACAGCGTCTGAATGCTCGCCGATAACAACCGCTCCACGAAGCTCGCCGGAACTTCACCGGTGAATCGATTGCTGTTCAGATAGAGATTCTCTACGCTCGAGAGAAGCGGAGATATCCCGCCGGAGAATCGATTGTAGCTGAGATCTACGGTTGGAATCGTCACTTGATTCGCCGGCTGAATCAACCCGTAGAAGAAATTGCGTTGTAATTGAAGATTTGTGATCGGAAAGGCAAAGATTCGGCCGGGGATTGTACCGGTGAGCCGGTTTAAGCTGAGATCGAGGTAACTGAGCTGGTTTAACCGGATTAAAACCCGGTCAACCGGTCCGGTTAACTGATTCGATGCGAGTGAGAGATATTGCAGCGACGGAGGGAGAGACGCCGGAGAGATAGAGCCGGTGAGACTGTTGCGTTTGAGGTCGATTCGGGTTAAGGTTTGTGAGAGAAACGGAGGGATTGATCCGGTTAAGTGATTGTGGCAGAGAATCAAATTGGAGAGCTCAGGTAAAGATCCAATGGACGGAGAAATCGTTCCGGTTAGCTGATTGTAGCTCAAGTCGAGTGTTCTGAGACCACGAACCTCGCCGAGACTCGCCGGAATCTCTCCGGAAATGAAATTCCGGTTGATTGCGAGAAAGCGAAGGTCTTTTAACCGAGAGAGTGTTGCCGGTAAAGCACCCATGATTCGGCCGGGGACAATGGAGAGCTCCGTGAGAGCAGAGAGTTTGCCTACCGCAGGGTCGATCCGACCCGATAAACCGGGTGAGCCGGCTCTGGGATCGCCGAGATTGAGAGAAACCACTTTATCTCCGTCACAGTAGACGCCCGTAAAACCGCAAGGATCAGAGGTGAAATCCCAGGACTCGAAGAACTTGGAACCAGGCAAATCATGGAGCGATTTACGAATGGCTTGCAGAGCCAAGAAATCAACTGGGTCAAGAATCGCCTCCGCTAAGAATCCGAACCGAAGCAGAAACAAGAAACAACAAATCAACTGAGTAAACCTCATCCTCTTCTTCTTCTTCGTCTTCTTCAAAACTTAGCCGTTAAAGCTTTGAAGAAACAGAGACTATTTATATACAAAAGAGAGACAAAGCTGTAAAGTAGAGTTTATTTTCTGATATCTCGTGAGAGGAAAGTCAGGTTGTATGGTTGTAATGGAGGTGTTCTCGTGGATGCTTCCGTGAGAGCTTTAATGGCGGATTATCAAACGATTTAAAAGAAAGAAAGAAAGAAAAAGAAAAGAAAAGGTTTTTCGAGAGAAGAGAAAGAGTGAATTAAAATGGCTTGAGAAGGAAGCCAGGTGAATATTCTTCGTCTGTTTCTTCTTCTTCTTTCTTTCTTCCTCTTTTGCTCGTTCTTTGTTTTTCTATGGTGGCTTGTGGTAGAAGACGACGATATGTGTGTATTTAATGAAAATCGGACAAAAACTAATAAGAAATGCTAAATTAAGAAAGGTTTATAAATTTGGGTTGTGTCAGTGAAAACATGAAAAAAGCTGCCTTTTTTTTATCTGATGTTTTTATGGGGAACAGACAGGGTAATTGGTAAAACGGCTGTCCGAGCCTTAGGTTCGGAGAAAGAGAGATCTGCAGGTTCGGTGAGTGATATAGTAGAGGTGCCAAAGTGGGTTTCGTCACGTGACTTGTATGTGCTCTTCAGTTTCTAATGACAGCTTGGACGAGCAAGGCTTCTGTGACACGTCAGCTTTTTTTTTTTTTTCGATAAAACTAAGTTTTGGATCCACGTTACGCGTGGATATTTAAGTATATATTTCACAAAACTATATGCAATTTATAATATTTATATAGGAGATGATAATAATATATATTAACTATTTGAAAGCAAATTTTAGTGAGTATAGTAATGTAAATTGAGAAAATAAATTGATAATAAATAGTCAATTATTACTATCTGGTATATTTGTATGTTTTTAATTTTTTGATAATTTATGATATATTTTTAATGTGTAAATTTTAAAAGAATAATTCATTTTTGGTAAGATTATATATATAGTAAGATCATTTTTCAATTACAAACATGATTTTGAGCATAGATATTGTGTCATACTTTTAACTATTTTTCATATTTTTTTAACTAATCTATTTTCTAAAATTTATCATAAGTATGTATATGATATTTTATGCATTCAATATATTTAATCATGTAATATTTTGTTCTTCTTCTTGTTTTCCATTTAGTAGGGCATTTTTTATTTTTCATTTTTGAGTTTGCTTTCCTTATTTCTTTTCTTTTTAAATTCTTAATTTATTTACATATGATTTTGGTTTTTTGTGTATTTAAATTTTATTTTATTTTTCAATTCAAATATATTTACATATGCGAGATTTTCTACTTTTGGTTTTTAAAGTTTACAAATAGCATGTACAATAATTTTTTTTTTTTCAAAATTATCTAATTTTTGTTTCTTTTCTCCATTCTCAACTACAAATAGACATATACATAATATATTTTATTATTTATTTTGTCACTGATGTGATGATCTTTTTCTTAAGCATCAATTATTCCTCTAACATTTTTATTATCTCTTTCTTTTATTTGTAAATGACCATTCCAAAAATTTTCCGTTTTATACTTTTTATTTATTTTTTAAATAAGTGTTATTTACTTTTTTTTTCAATATTTCAAATACGAATATACATGTACGTAAAATATGCTAATATTTCTTTTGTTGGTGATGATAGTTTTTCTTAAGCTATCATTTATTCTTCTAGATTTTTTTTTTTTTAAGTTTTTCCAAATTAATTTAGCACATTATTCATTTTAATTAACATCTAAATTTTTTTTTTTTAACAATTACAACTGTTTTTTTCCTTCTTTTTAGTATAGATTTACTGTAGGGTTTATTTGTTTTTTCTGTTTTTCTCCTCCATCTATATACAATACACTATCTAAGATTAAATAGAGATTCAAAACTATTATGCGAGCAGTGACATATTTATTTTTCTTTTATAATATTTTAATATTGAATCATTTCTTAATTAATTATCAGGAAATAAGATGTTATAAAAAACAAAATATAGTTTTAATAATTCATTAACAAATAATTAAGGCATAATTTTCTTAGATACTAAACTTATTATTTTGAGTAGATTCTATTATTTTGTTTCTTAATAAGAAATTAAGGCTCAATTTCCTTATATATTAAATTTATTATTTTGAATAATTTCTATTAGTTTTTTGTCTATTTTGGTTATAATTTCCTTTTTAAGTTTTTGGCAGATATCGATTTTTCTTTTTTAATTTTTGGTAAGTTATCGTGAGAATTAATGTTAAACATTTACATGGACATTGACGTGGACCAATAGCATCGCATTTTTTAAATCCTATGTGGACACCTTAAGAACACTATAGCTTCAACTTTTATATAGTATAGATTACTTTATTGTTCTCGATTTATATAAACATGAAGGACGTGCTTTTTTTTATAAGAAAAACAAAAATCAGCGTTACAAAGGACGTGCATTTAACACAAAAGTTGTTTAATATAAGTGTCGTGTGGGAAAGTGTAACATATGGAGTAATATTTAAACATAAATAGTAATATTATTATAAGAAATATGGTTAATGGTCAATGTATAACAGATGAAAGCTTTAGTCAAAAAAGCAAAACGAATCCTCAATTTTATAATGTGTCATATACTAACTAAGCTTAACTGTACTATCCACTTCCAACAAATCTTGCGACCAAAAGTGTATACATAGCTTTGGTTTTTTTCTTTAACATACCCAAATATCATATAACCCCAACCTGGAAAAAAAAAGAAAAAAATCCAAGTATTTTGATTAAGAAAGAGAAAGATGAAAAAGCTATGACATTTTCGATGGTGAAAGAGAAAAGGAAAGAATTGTAAGGTTATTAATATTATACCAAGTCTGTATAAATTTCACAAAGGTAGCTGGCAAATGGTCCTTTCATTCCGTGGGAGTAAAGAAAGATAATCGGCATTTTATTAAAAAAGAAAAAGAAAAAGAAAAAGAAAGAAAGTAAACATGGTAAAAACAAAAAACAGAGACGTATGTTTATATTTCTCTAATTTTTACTTTTAACTCATTTGGTTATCACAGAAGCTTCATGTTTGCATGTAAAAAAAGAGAAATTGTATGAATCGAGGCAAAAATGAAACAGGAGCTTGGACCACAAGTCTAAACAAGACACATGCACAAGATGGTCAACATTTATAACACTTTAGCCACATTTTAACACTTTGCTCACTACATACGCATGCAACAAAATAGCTCGATACCTTTACAATCTTTTGCCTTTTGGGTATTTTGCAAATTCATCTTTAGTTTTGATGTTACATATATAGTTTCATAAGTGTCGCTACACTTTTCTGAAACAACTAAATCATAGTCGTGAACTGTATAATGCGTTTCAAATAACGTTTTCGCTACTCATTCGTAAATATTAATATTTTAAATTAGAAAAATTATGTAGTAACTCATTCTAAGCGACTAGGTAGTGGACCAATTAAGATTTATGAAAAAGAAAATTGGCTTTGCAAAGAAAGCCAAATCAGTAAGTTCCAATCACAATGAACAAAAGAAAAAGTCTAACTCTAGAAGAATAAGATGGTCCCACCATGAGACAATTAACACATTCATTTTGGGACTCTGTGTTTGTTTGGTGTGTTGTCGAATCCTCTCACCTAAGAAGGTAAAATCACTACTAATAAGTACTAACCAATATAAGATTTGCTTTGACTTTTGAATTCTCCTCCCCCCCCCACACTCTCAGATTGATGAACCACCCTAAAACCAACCACGTTACATGGACTCCAATGAGAATTTTTTTAATAAAAAAAACGATTTAAGAAACCTTTTGTTGGGAGATATAGTAATCTAGACATGATGAAGAGTGATAAGATAAATGATGGCAATAGAAGAAAGTTTTGTTATATTTTATGTTTAAGTATATGTTTCATTTATGTTTTGCCTCCATGCCTTGAATTTATGTCATTTGTCTCTTTCACTTCACACACTCTTTTTTTCTTTTTCTTTGTAAATGCCATCAAGTGATTTCTATAAACACATGCATGGCTTCACATATCGATTCCACTTATAAACAATCTATGATTATTTTTCTGCATCTTCTTTTTATTTCATTCCTAATCCGAAGTTGGGACGTTATATTAAATACATACCTAACGACATGCCAATCCATTCTCAATCTATTGTCACAATCATGTCTTACAATAGCTGTTATAATATGCGTAAAAGAGACGACGTACGTACATTATGAATTATTCATAATTCAAACAAATCATGGTTGATCAATCCACACATAATCAAATCTCATAAAGACTAATACCCTTTTGGTTTACGGCTTAAACCAAAATCATGAACCTACTAGAGTAGATCAGATTCATAATGATGCTGAGACTCTAAGTCATGATGATGGTCAGAACAAAAAGTCAAAAGAACAAAGAAAAATGCAAGAATTCCTAAAGAGATTCATCTCAGCTTAGTTTTCGAACCTGAGATGCAAACATCATGGAGGAACAGTTCCAAGTTTTCGAGAATCAGATATAGAAGCATCAGGGCAACAGATTTTTACCTGGAACCTGGTCTACATCTTTGGGAACCCATGGTGATATTCAACCAAAACCAGCAGCAGATCATCCCTCACAAGGAGGGGAAAGATGTAGACCTGTGTCAGATTTAACCAACGAGTTCTTGAACTTTGCTCACAAGGTCAGTAGGATCACAAAATTCATGCGAAAGAACATAACAATCTCCAATATCACTGTATCAAAATCACCATTCATATGAGATTGGTCACAAACAAAACCTGAGGTCAACCACGGCCAAACAGAGAACTAGACATATAGATTACATGGATATTTCTAGTAGGAATATCTGGCCAAGGATAGTGTTTCTGAAATACAACAACAACAATAATTACTACAGAGGAGTGTTGGTTTCATCGTTTGATCACCCTTGAACATTTGCAAAATCGAGAAGAGCATCAGTCTAATTTATATCCACTTGAGGAATTGTACCTCCAGCTTGGAGGATCTGTTGCTCTAGCTGCAACGGCATTACATGATTACGAGAATTAGCAAATGGGGGCAATAATGAAAATGATTTTTATAAGCAGAACAAGTAAATTTCCGCAAAGTTGAAAACTCACTTTAAACAGATCCTGAAGTTTGGTCATTAACATCTTATATTCATAATCCACCTGCTGCAAACACCTTAAACACCTGTATCAGATAACATTATCAAGTTATCATAATTAGCATTTTGCATCAACAAGCTTAAACTATACATCGTAGATAAAGTGACTACATGTTTTATACCCTTCACGGTTCTGAACATCACAACATTCCTTGAAAGATATACACACATTTTTTACCCTCCTTGCACCAACACTGTGTAGAAAGCAGAGACTGAGGCATTAAGATCAATGTGGTTTGGTCTCTTAAGACTAGATAAGTTTTGTGAAGAAATGTTCACACCTTGAGCTACTGCCCTTGAGTTGATGCACCCCTGAATCTACCTGTTTGAAATCCACATTTTCTGGCCTCTCCCTGATGTGATAATAAACTCATAAAATGCTGTCATTCATTCAACGAAAACACCTCAAAAAAATGAAGGATGATTAGAGACAAAGTCTCGTAAACAATAAAGAGAAGTCGCAAAACTTACAGAGATTTAGACATGCTATTTATAAGCTTGGCACAGTCGTCAAAGAAGAGAGAGACAACTTCAGATACAAAATCAGGGGTGCCTTCATCTTGCAACTTTCTCAACTCTGTGAACTGATTATCCAGAAATCCCTTCAAAATCAAAGATGAACATACGATCTATCATCTTAAAAACCCTCAACTTCAAATGTGTGCCTTAAGCTTATCTAACACCTGAAACAATATCTATAAGCCAATTCTAAACTCCAACATCAACGAGAACAAAAGGTTTAAAAAAGCAATAACAAAAGAAACCATAACTCTAAATCCACAATCATAAAAGAAGATATGGTAAAGGCGAAATCTAAAAGGTTAAATAATCACATCCAAAAGTTTTGACTCAAGATTCAATCCAATTAAGAAAAAAAGCAAACTTTTTTTCTACAAGAATCACAAGAGAGTTGAGTTAAATCCAACAGCACGAACCTGTTGATAGAGAGAAATGATGTAGTCTTGAAATTGTCTCTGCAACTGAGCAACGATGGTGGTGTTCATGGCTAAGTACGGTTACCACGAACCAGAAATGTGAAAAATGGTAAGAGCTGTTCAATTACACAATAGCACCAATCACATTATTTATTATACATCACTAGAAAAGCCAGAAACAACAATGGAGAAGATGAATTGTACTTTCTAGTTTCCTTGACGAGATTCGAAAGACAACTCCGATAGATCTGAGTCAGAGATTGTGAGCTTAGAACAGATCAAGAGCGAAGAGACAAAAGAAGAAACTTCCAACTTGGGAGCGTACCTACGAAGATAATTGCAGCGAGAGATGAATCTGATCGGAGCTTCGAAGATATTCCACGTTCCGTTTGACTGTTTTTGACTTAAATACGAATTAAAACGACTAACCACAAATTACAGACAGATACGCTTATTTACTTTTAGAGGTAGATGATATTGAGCCATTGATGGAATTATTTAATATTCAAGTAAATAAATAGACATGACTTTTAAGTGAATTGCAAACCATCAGAAATTACTGTACATAACGAACAAAATAATGAAATTTTTTTGAAAATAAATAGATAGATGAAAGAATGAGTGGTACAGGTGAACATAAATTTTTTTCCCCGTGAAAAAAGCAGTTCTTCTTTCTCCTTTCTTAAAATTCTAAAGGATATTTGAAATATTTGAATAAGGTACAAAATGAAATATACTACATGCATCTTCAAGCCATGATGATACTTTGAAGCTTATGGCCTCAACATCATCCAGCGATGACATATATGGCCTTATTCCTTGTTACATAAACTCGAATTTACATTTTTCAAATATATAAAATTTTAAAAGATTAATCTAAATCAAAATCTCAAAAACCGAACCAACCCAAAAATTACGGTACACCAATTTCCAAACCAAATTACTAAACCCCTTAATGTCACCATGCTTGTTTGATGATACAACAGATAAATAACCAATGTATATGCAAGGACAACACCTGCGACCTATCTCTCACCTAAACCAAACCGGTTTAACTAATTGAAATCTTTCTACAAATTAAGTCTCCCCTTCTTCCCTCATGCATGGGTACTGGTGTAAAATCAAAACCATTGCATTTAATTTATCAAAATAATGGATTCTTGTATCCAAGAACTTCATTTTTCTCACCTCCATATCCCAGTCACCATCAACCACAAAACTTATGTACATCCTTCAAGTCCAACACCTCCAACTCAATCTCCTCACCATAGTCTCTATCTATCAAATCTAGATGATATAATCGGAGCACGAGTCTTCACTCCCTCCGTCTATTTCTATCGATCTTGCGATAATCAACCCAATAATCAAGAATCTTTGGTACGTAAACGACTTCAAGATGCTCTCGGTGAGGTTTTAGTTCCATATTATCCACTCTCCGGTAGGTTAAGGGAAGTGGAAAATGGGAAACTGGAAGTTTTCTTTGGGGAAGAGCAAGGTGCGTTGATGGTGTCGGCAAATTCTTCAATGGCTTTAGCTGATCTTGGAGATCTTACAGTGCCAAACCCAGCTTGGTTACCATTAATCTTTCAAGACCCTGACGAAGAAGCTTACAAAATCCTTGAAATGCCCTTACTTATAGCACAAGTAACGTTTTTCACCTGTGGTGGATTTAGCCTTGGGATTAGACTCTGCCATTGCATCTGTGATGGTTTTGGAGCTATGCAATTTCTTGGCTCGTGGGCAGCTACCGCAAAAACCGGGAAATTGATTACAGATCCAGAGCCGGTTTGGGATAGAGAGGCCTTCAAACCAAGAAACCCTCCAATGGTGAAATACCCACACCATGAGTATCTTCCAATTGAAGAAAGATCGAATTTGACAAACTCTTTGTGGGAAACGAAGCCGTTGCAGAAATGTTACAGGATAAGCAAAGAGTTTCAGTGTCGTGTTAAAAGCATTGCTCAAAGACAAGACTCGAGCTTAGTTTGCAGCACGTTTGACGCAATGGCTGCACATATATGGAGATCATGGGTCAAAGCACTTGATGTGAGTCCATTGGACTACAATCTCAGGCTCACGTTTTCGGTCAACGTAAGAACAAAACTCGAAACCTTGACGTTGAGAAAAGGGTTTTACGGCAACGCGGTGTGTTTGGCTTGTGCTATGAGCAGTGTCGGCAATCTTGTCCACGATTCTCTTTCAAAGACAACACGTTTGGTTCAGGGGGCAAGAGTTAGGGTTACTGAGGATTACTTGCGGTCTATGGTGGATTACGTGGAGGTAAAGAGGCCAACGAAGCTAGAGTTTGGTGGGAAACTAATGATAACGCAGTGGACCCGGTTTGAAATGTACGAGACTGCAGATTTCGGATGGGGAAAACCGGTTTATGCAGGACCAATTGACTTGAGACCTACGCCACAGGTTTGTGTATTGTTGCCTCAAGGAGGAGCTGAGTCAGGTAATGATGACCAAAGCATGGTGGTTTGCCTTTGCTTGCCTCCTTCTGCTGTTCACAATTTCACTCGGATTCTATCTTTAAATGATCGTACATGAATAAGTCAATGATGCGACATAAAAGTGATTAAAATGTCAATCATATATTATCACATGATTTCGTATTTACTTAAATTTATCTCTCATGATTATAATTAAGCAATTCTTGCAAAAATAATAACAGTTGATTTTAATCCAACAAGTACAGATATTCAAAAACATATCCGCAAGTAGACATAAGTGACAGAACAAATCACCAGAGAAGGAGTTTGAATCCATCAGAATCAATTTAAACAGCAGGAGAAACAAAAAGAAACAGAGAACACTGGAGTGTTGATGATCTTCACGTAGATCAAACTGTACAAAGATTAGGGCTCACTAGAAAAAACAACATGGAAACCCCAAATTCATTCTTTCTCTTTTCCATTTAAGGTTTCACCACGCCCCCCCCCCAACTACACCCCATATTTACCAAACTCCCATCTATAAAAAATGTACATAATTTTTGGCAGCCATATTGTATATAAAAGAAGAAAAAGGACAGAGAAATTATTACCACCAACTCGGAGGAAATGTTTATATATAGATACAAACTCCAGAAGCCTTCAGGAGTTTTGACAACTATTTACCTGTTCAAACACAAGATTAAGAAGAGAGCAAAGAGGTCAGCTTTTTTCATTACTCCTTAAGACAATAAAATATCATAAAGCGCTATCTGGAGGATTCACCATAGAGAGACTCGCGGGCGTGACTGTGGTTCCGAGAGTTTTAATCGCCTACAAAGGAAACCATACCACATACCATTTCATTTCCTTGTAGTTTCTCTGTGTAGTTGCTGACGTTTAGATGATGACCATTAGTAACTCCATCTAACTTCTTTTTCAGGTGTTCTTCTTTTGGATCTGCGACTGCTTTACAGTGCTCCTCACGCAAATCAAAACCAAAGTTCATAGGAGGTTTTCCTGTAGAGAGCATCTGTTCATTGACAGTAATATCAGTGTGAATAGGTGGTGTGGCAAAACCATTTGTGATCCGGGTTTCTTTGAGTGTAGAGAGGTTGGCAGTTACAGGTTTATCAATCCACCCATTTGTGTTGCTCTTCTCTGTTTCCTTGTAGATCCCGTTTACTGTTGGGTACAGGGTTAACGAAGACTTGAATGAGTTGCTCATATGATCCGAATCATTGAGATTCTTCATCTGTTTTGATGAACCTATTTCCATTAAAGCAAAGGGTTACTTGTACATGGCTTGAAAAGAAAAACGAATCTTGAGTTTAATCTCTTCCCTCAGGAATATTATATCTTAAGATCTGACGAACAAACTCACTGATAACTACTAGGGAAAGGAATTATTTATTACCCTCTTCAGAACTTTCAGCAGACTCGACTGATCCTGGCTTAGAGCGACAGTTGATTATATCTTGGCAAATCTTTCCGTTTACTTGATGAGATCCTGATGCGGATGTGTTATAACATTTCATGGAAAACCTATGTCAAACATTCCATGATTCAAAGCATAAGATATACAGATCAAAGAAAACTTCTAGGATGTATAAAAGAGATTATTTGGAAAAGAGAATGCATATGCTGTACACAATCACACGTTAAAATCCTTGTCCAACTAGAAACCTTTGTCAAAGAAAATGCATAATATACGAAGATATCAAGATACACAGCAAATGTTTGTCCAACATTTGGGATTACCTGTCTTCCAATGTTGCTTTGGTGCTGTGGAAATGGTCAAAAACAGGCAGCAACTTTTTCTGTTTTATTTCAAGTTCATGGGCCGGGACCTTTTCTATCTCAAACTCTCCACCAGTGGAACTATTATCTCTTGGAGAGTCCATCACATGAAAAGAAATCTAGCACCACATCAAGAAAGTAAAAATCAAGAGACAAGTACAGCTATAAACAAAGATAGGGAGAGTTTTTAACAAAATAATACCTTCGAATTTTGCCACACTGGTAGCATCCCTGAGGTAACCTTTACCTCAAAGTTAGAAAGATAGCAGTGGGATCTTTCAGGGGCCTTCTCAGAACATGTTCCCAGATACTTATCTTCCCCAAAATGGCTGTTGTTGTCAAGGGAAAGAGGACATGCATCCTCATGGCTTGGCAAGTTATTTGACACTGTCTCTAAATCGTTTTGCTTTTCAGTAATACTTTTGGGAAGTCGTTCCTCTGTTTCCAGCCAGTCAGACCTTCTACATACATCCCACCACTGAATAGGCTCAACTTTGACCCTCAAGTCATCCTCCTGAACTTGAACATGTGATGTTCTTTGAACTCTTGAACTATTTTCAGGTAATTCTGTGCAAGCTGATGGCAGAAGTTCATGCTGCACCACATGGCCTGATGGAGTATAAACTAAGATATGCTCCAACGAGTCAGTCCGGGAGTTCTGTTGAAGGTCATTAGTAACGGATTTATGAAAAACAGCAGCCACGGCACCCGATGGTACAAAAACTTTTCCAGTTGCAGCGGTGGCAGCATTGCTTACAGTGTTAAGCCACCCAAAACTGCTATACTTTATTCTGCTTACTACAGAAAGGGCAACAGCTGGTGGTGGCGATAAAGACTGCCGATTATTTGACAACGATTGAGTAAACCACCATGCTAAGGATGAAGCTGGAAGTCGGGCAGGCTCCTCACCCTCACAAGGTTGAAAAGCGGCGTCGCTGCCAGACGGGTTTAAAACAAAAATATGGCAAGTACCCTTGGATGAAATAATAGCCACCCACTGACTGTGCTGACTAAAGCAAATGTCCTGGACAATCTGTTAAATAGAGCAGAAAAAATCCAATCAAGAAAAGAGAATATTGAAAAGACAAGGACATTTGTCAACTTAATAGTATACTAACAGCCGAAGTGATCCCTCTATGCAGCTTGTAGAGATGTACATGAGAAGATTCCCACTCATAACTTAGGTCACCAGGTGCACTATGTGAACGAGATGGCATGATCTGAAAGACATTGATATTGTTCCCACACACTGAAGCAGTAACCAATAGAGTTCCACTAGGATCAAAACAAAGTGCTGAGATAGGACTCGTGTGTGCCTTGAACTGTGACACTACAGCTCCAGAAACAAGATCTTTAACAGCAACCTGTTGGAAGAACATTCAAACCCTATCACAATCTGGTAATAAAACAACACTAGCAAGAGAACAAAGCTCGAAGCAAGTGACTATGATTAAAATCTTAGATTCAGAAACCCAACCCAGGTAAAGTGGAAACTTTGTGCTTTGAAATATAGCTATGCCTTAGTAATGACTGCTACTAAGGCATGACTCAAGAATAGCTCACAATGTTCAGATCCAGAATAACACTAACCATTCCAGCATTCTCTGCATCTGATCCAGCAACCCCACCAACTTTCCAGATTGAATTTGGTGATGCTGGAGAAGTAGATCCATCAGGGAGCATATCTTGGTAATATTTTGATAATGTTCTGTATCCCATGTCCCCCAGGTTGATTAATCCATTGGCTAACTGCTTGCTAGACTCCATGGCATAACGGGCCATCAAACTGCTTCCACCTGTTGATGTACTTGGACTGTGATTGGGTGAAGAAATAAAATTCTGTGGGCTTAGGCGCCCTGTTTTCATGGTCATGGAACTTTTTGACGCATATGCAAGCCACCTCGGACCTACAGCCATCGGACCATAGCCAACATTAACTCTGGTTGTCCCTTGTCTCACTGGCTGAGGAACAGGATAGGTGAGAACACTGAACTTATTTTCCAGAGTAAGTGCGTCAAAGCAATATATCTGCACATACCAAATGAAAACCATAAGTGCAAGACATTCGAACAAAAAATAAATTTGTCGCACTGAAGTATAACTTACCATCATATAAAAATACGCTCAATAGAAGCATGGTTCATTTGGTCTCAAGACCAAATACCAAACACTTACCTTCTCAATCAAATAAGATAAACATACTACTGGTATGCAAGAACTTTATCATAAGAAAAGCACAATAATACTCACTTGAGTTGCAAGGCCAACAGCGACTACTCGGGAGCTGCATCTAATCATGCAAACAGATGAGCGAAATCTCAGGACATAAACATAACTGTGGGACCTAAGGGAGTAAAAGCGAACAGTGGTAGGATAATTGATGGCATCTCCGGATTTAGAGTCTGATTTACCATCTCTTGCTATTGAACCCAAACCAGTGCCATTTGCGTCATCCCCAGCAACAACCAGCAAAAGAGGGTGTGAGTTCCCAAAACCCTCATGATCACCAGACCTCGCAGGTAATGGCTGCATCTGTAAGAATGAAACTGGGCCACCTCGTTTGGAGACCAGTTCATTAAAATTAGAGGCATCCTCGACATCAAAGACTTGAAAGCCATTCTGATAACCGAGTAAGAGAACATGTCTGATGACATGTTGACCCAGTTCAAGAATGCCAAAGCCAGCCCATGTCACCTGCTCATAAAAGCAAAATTCAGTTGTTTGTGTACAAAGGAGTTTTTGATTCTCCATCAGAAAGAAACAAGAGAAGAAACGACTACAAAAACATAAACTACAATGAATATCTAATCAATGGAAAGATGCTGACTACAAATCGAAATTTATATAGCAAGAGAAGCATACAATACTAGCTAGATGAGAGATGCACAAAAAGAGTTAACAGAGATTAGATGAGACGCATGTCATACAGGTATCTAATTTTCTAACCTAGAATTGAAAATATAGCAAATCCATTTTCACTGAGTGTAAAAAAGAAAAAGGAACTAGACACCTAATTCAGCAATTTACCAACCACAACACACAATTTCAAATCAGAAAGAAACACTTGCAATTTTGTTACTCAGAGTATGTATCTCAATCCTTTCCAAACACAGAAGCTAAAGATAGGCTATGAGATGACATAACCCACCAACCTTTATTTCACTAATGGTTGTTCCAAACAGGAAACAATCCCAAATACGTCCTAACCTTTAAATGATATAACAAAATAGCAAAAACTAAAAAAACTACATAGAACAAGAGTACAAGCATCAATTAGTAACTGCCACAAAAAAAAAAAAGGGACCTGATCTTTATCATCTTCAGCAGAGGATATAGAAGCAGCGACGGAGGCACCAGCGGAACGAACAGACGAAGCAACGTTGGTAGCGTTGGCGGATACAGTTTTAAGGCAAGAAGAAATAATCTTAAAGGAATTTGGTAACAAGCCACTGTTCTTCCCTTTTCCTTTCTTCATCATCTTCTTCTACCACAAACCTAAGAGAGAGTAACCACTAGGAGCAACTAACTCACAACCAAAATAATAATAAATATAAAAAAACCGAACATCGCTTCTCGATCATCCACCGCCACCGTCATCACGGGCAACCAACACCCCTGAATCAACCACGGAGCATCTCCGCCGATAAACACCGACGAACAGAAATAACATCCGATGATGAAATCCGATGGATCTCTATTCTCTTACGGATGAAAAAGCTTTGAGTGGAGTTTGACTTCAATCGAAAGCTGATAATATCAACACAAACAAACAACTCTCTTTTTTTTTTTTTTTTTGTCGTCTCGTCTACTTCTTCTCTTTACCCGTTCGCCTTTGATTTTCAGAGAAAGCGATTTTCACCAAGCCATTTTTTCCGCCATTTTTTTATTTACAGACTTTACGTTATCATTTAATTTAAATATTTTGGATAACCATTGGCTTTCTTTTTATTCAATTATATACGGCCCGACTTTCCAAATTCTTCTTCCTTTTTAATTTTTTTATAATTATTGTTCTCCTTCAAAATTACAAATCTTATTTGCAAGGGATTTAGATTAATTTTTTAATTAATAATCTCATACTAATACCAAAAAATTCCAAATTCTGTCCCCACCAAATATGCCGTACTGGTCAAATCTGGGTTACCTATACCTTGCTTGATACTACACTACTTTTATCGCTCTCCACATAAACCAAATTTCGATACGACATACCTCATGTGATAAATGAAAAACAATACAGTAAAATTTTAGAATTATCCAAAACAGCAACTTTCTTTTATCAGACACAACCAATGTATGATCTAGCAATTTTAATAAAGAAATAAATAAATAAATTTTAGACAGTGTTACTGAATGGCCTTAAACGGGCTTTTAAAGACTTTTTCAAAAACCAGGCCCAAGAAGAAACTGACTATGATGATTATACCCAGTTTCCAACAAGTTTAGGCAGAGAGTATCAACATAATCACAAAACTCTGCTCTTTTTTCACTACAAACAAATCAATAAAGAAGCAGTAAAACGCATAAAAAAGAAAAGAATCAATAACGTGGGCGATCTTGAGCTTCACCTCTCAATTTACACTCTCGCTTCATATTTGGGTGCTTGTGTGCATGCATACAAGAGCAACCTCTCACCAACATTTTTCAAGCTGGAATGAGTTACTTCGAGGCCTCCATTTTCAAACCAAAGGCCATATGTATGTATCTTATGTTACTTGCTGTTGTTGTTGTTGTTGTCTGCTGCCATATTCCTTCTCCACGAATCCAAATATCATCTTTAGCCGATCCTGCAGATTTACTAGGATGTTCTTTGTCACCCTTTTCTGATGTCTAGTGCTCTTTAGCCATTCAATCCCAAAGTATACTCGCACAAATGTTGTCTTTGGTTTTGACGCCAATTCTTCCATCTGGTATCTAAGATGGAGATTGAAATAGTCACCCAGTGGAACTCCATGGAGAGTCATGACCTCTTCTACAAGCCACCCATTCTTATCTGGCACAAGGGACTTTTGCTGTGTACTTGTTACTTCTCCTCTATAGCGTGATATCCGCTTATCTCTGTAGTACGTCTGCCTCTCATACACATCAGCCTTCTCCGACTCCCATGGGCTGCATGAATAGCTCTGACAACCCGCTCTCTCCATTGCCTTACGATCCACTTCACCCCCACCAAACAACTCCATAAAGAAACTTACCTAGAGTTATCAGAATGATGCGTTATACAACTTCAAAACTCATCATATACATTCTTGCCAATACCTTGATAGAAACTTCTACCACATTTCCAACCACAATTGCTTTACAATGAAAAGAGAAAAACTCACCGGAACAGGAAGATTCAAAGAGAAGACCTCCGAGAATCGCACGTCATCAACACCCAAGAACAAACCACTCTCTTCGCTTTGGAGTTTTTCCTCTGATTCTTCTTCAACAGCTTGCACTTTCTGCTCTGGAGTCAAGGATTTTGCTTTCCACAGAGCCATTATTGTCCTATAAATGCAAAACTAGTCAAAAGTCTATATCTTATCATTATACATGTTCATTTGTACTACGGGTGTTACTCTTGATAGGTAGTCATTCAGCATCCACGTCTGAACAAGTCTAACAAAAGCAGCTAATACTACAAGAATGGACCGATTTTCGTATTCAGATGAGAAAATGGGCGTATCCAAGTTACACTAAGCATATTGATTGGGGCACATAAAATCTAGGACGTTGATAAGAGCAAGCACACAAATAACAAATAAATCATCTGGGAAAGAGGACGACTTGTCACTTACTTTTGTGCCACATTGAAAGACACAAATGAGTGGAAATGGAACTTAAGCCTCCCTTCCTCATCCTGTGTCTTTGCACCAATCCTCGCGTCCTTTCCTCTATTTGGTCTGAGAGTCATGACGATAATTGGACTCCCCATTGAGGCAAGAGTGGGAGGAAGCACTTGAATATCTTCTATATCTTCCCACATGAAAAAGAATTTTGTTTTGCTACCAAAAAGGCTTGCATAAAAGCCAACAATTCTTGCGGACAGGAAAAGACGACCCTGCAGAAGCAAAACTAAATTTAGTGTTGTTATACTCTCCTCATTGCTAAGAGACAAAAAAATGATGAAAAAGAGGAAGCCGTTGAATACTGAAAAACACGTGATGTACATCAAGATCTCGTCACCTGCAAAGGCATTTTCCGCTTTAAGTGACATGTAAAGTCATTGATCAGAAATTCTTCTGGTGGGAGACCAAAGAGCTTCTGAAAAGCTGAATTTGTTTGAGGAGACCTCACATTAATCTGAAATTTCCAATTGGCAGATAAGAACGCGCACCAACAAACAATAGCGGTTTAACTGTTGATTGAGAGGACAAAGTAGTAGCCACATACCTTCTTGCCCACCTCTTTCTCCATCTTATTTAAATAGTCTCTAACAACATCTCCACCTCCTGTATGATCCAAGAAAATCCTCAAATGCAGCTTGGATTGACAAGCCTGAGCCAATTTCCCTTGAAGTGTAATCCAAACATCTGCTAGATCAGATATATTAGATCTCACAAAGTTGACCTCTGCATGCCCCAGTGAAACAGCCTCGTCAAAAGGTCCATCGAAATCATAAACTTCAACATTCAGGACAGAAGGAGGATCAGCCATCGCATCAAATTCAAATATTTCTGCACAAACAAGATTCCAACCCTCAAAAAACTTTATGATGACAAATCAAAGAGTTGAAACATTCAAGAATTGAAGCAACAAGTGGATAAAAGTCAGCTTGAGGAAAGGACCGATGCCACCACTAAGATAACTAGACATAAAGTAAACCATAGAGCAACCATTTACCATTCCACTGAGGATTAGATTTCTGGAACTTTATCGAGCTGGTTCTCGTTTTCCCATTGGAAGTAAATACAATATACGGATCACAATGCCCGCTTGGATCTACAGCTGCTAGATCGACCCCCTCAATTAGAGCAACAGTTAGCAACCAACCATCTCCATTTGCTTTGATGCCATGATCACTGCCTATAATTAATGATCAGTCAGATACACAAAGCAGGCCACCAATGAGAGGCCAAAAGAAAGAATACGAAATGTTCGATGATGAACATTCAAGGATGTTACCTTTCTGTTTTCTTGCCTGCATGAAACGGGAAATCAATTTCAATACTCTTTCACACTGAAGAACGAGAATCCCACTAACAACAAATTCCCCAATTGAATCCGGTAAATCAAGGCCATTAAATTCAAGCCCTTGGATTGCACTGGGCAAGGCAAACATAATATGGACAAATACATAAACACCAATCACGAAAGTAGAGAACACAGTGAAATTGGCAAAATATTGTACTGCCAGTTTCCAGTCTGATTGAGGCTCAGCTTGCAAGGAAGAGAGAACTTGCTCCTTGTTCAGCCCAATATCCTTCGAATCCACAGGATTTACATTTTGAGCCAACAAATTGGCATACTGATCGAAGTTGTCTTTTAGACCTTGTCGGGCTCCATTCTCTATCATACCTTTCATCATGGTGCTCTGAAGAAAATTCAGTCTCCATGAAACTACCAAACGGGAACACTGCTCCCCAGATGGCAGCTCAGGCCCAGGAGTGATGCAGTAAAGCAATTCAACCTTGAAGGTACTTCCGAATGGGACATCTGGAGTAGCAACACTTGCAAAAACAGCGTAAACCTTTCCGTCTGCTTTGAGGTATGCCTGGTCCTCTGTGCCTTTGACAGCCTTAATAAGTTTAGTTGGAGCCTTAAGGTAGCTTACAACCCGCTTAACACTCTCACCTTCATTTTCTGCTTTCCATGGTCCTATCTGAACTTCCGTGGTCCCTTGCAACTCAGTCAATGATGCATAGAAACTCGAATCGGGTGCGAAAAGCAGTATGTTAAGATCAGATGGGGAAATCATAAACAACTGGTCCACAAGGATCCCACCTGGTAGATTACAAGGAGGTTCACTTCCCTGATCTTTGGACTCCATCATCTTCAAAAGTTCCTCAAAGGAAGCAGAAGAAGACTCATCCTCAGACAGCTCAAGGGAAAAGACTGGTCTAGAGATGTCAGATAGGTCAGATGAGTCCATGCTCCTACTAATCGACTCTGTAGGTGTGGCGGCATTAGCATTCTTCTGAAAAATCTGAGTGATTCGACTAGCAAAGGTCGTCTGCAGGATAGATTTATCGTCCTTGGAAGATGATGGAGCATCGTCTGATCTAGAAGGAGAGGCACAAGTGGAGGGATCATTAGGGGAATGTACTCCCAAGTTGGGACTCCTCGAAGCAGAGGCGTTATCCCCAATAGAATTCAAATCAAGAACCGAGTTCTTCTGACTAAAACAAATCCCAAGAAGTATTTCACCTGGACAAGATAGATCAAAACGAAAATGAACCTTCCACATCTAGAGACATCTCAAAGACAGAAAAAGGAGGGAGAACGTACCACACTCCTTTTTGGAACCTTTCTTCTTAGGTTGAATAGGATACCAGACAGTGCCAAGAGATTGATTCTCTGCATCGAAAACTTGGGAAACGGGAACTTTAACCTGTCCAACGAAGTCATCATTGAAGTATTTATCCTCATCAAGAACAGAGACGACAAGTTCGTCGTTCAAATCATCAACGCCGAAACTGAAATCATCAGCCCATTTGGGGTTCAAGGTCTTCTTCACTACTTTGGTCCGTGACCTCTGTTTTCCCAGCTGCAATCTGACGTAAGGGTCGCTGTAGCCATTGAGATCCATGGCTGGTAGATTCCTCGCTTCTACAACTCGGACCTGAAGCTTCATATTGGCGATGAACTCCCGCCAAGGGGATCACACAGTTGAAATTGACGATTCGCGAGTAGAGGGAATAAGGATCCCCAGTAGTTGCCAGAAACAAGACGAAATGGAGAAGGAAACCTCGAAAACTCAGCAATGGAGGAATCAGAGAGATGAAAATCGCATTTAGCTACAGAATGAAACACAGAACAAAATCAGAAGAACATTCAAAATCGGAGATAAGTGACAAAAAAGGGGGAAATCATCATTAAGCATGAAAAAAGGGATGAATGAAGCAAATAGAAAAAGGGGATTTACCTGTAAATAAACCCTAATTTGATACAATGGGAGGTTCCAACGATAAATCCACAAAGTCCTCTGCGCGACCAAGTCTTCGTTCTCTTTCGTTTATGTCTTTTTCTTTCTTTTTTTTTGTGGGTCAACGTTAATGTCTTAGACTTTTTCATACGCGAAAACTTTCTACTTTCTTCTGCATTCAGTGAAGATAAAATTAATTAAATGAGCTATCTGTATTTTTTTTTTTACATTGCATTGGCGCGCTTCATAAATTATAAATCTTTCTTTTACGTCCCATATTATCAAATCTTTACTTGTGACCAAAACACTTCATTCTCGGCGTCGATTATTTAATTTTAGTAAAATACTTGCTTAACTGGAGATGTGACAGATTATATAATATATATACACTCTAGTCAATGTTTTTTTTTATCAACAATCTACCAAAAGTCAACAAGTATCGCCCTAATTTTAACACAAATCGAATTCAGAATCCAAAAAATCCAGAACGAAATTGAAATACCTCATAGCATAAAACATCATAAACCAACAAGCTATAATTAATTTGGTGTAGTTATTAATTATTAATATATAATGTATCTTCACGATGTTATGAATCCGTTAATTTAGTTTGTGTAGCTTGTTATCAAACTGTATATACTTTGTGTACTAGTTCTATATTCCTTTCCCTATTTTGTTTAATAAGTTTTTTTTTTTTCTTTTTTTGAAAAAGACAAAGTTATTTCGATGGTATTTTGGAATATTCCTCATCAAGTGTTTGTTTTTTTTGCTTAAAAAAGAAAAGAAAAGTGTTTATAAGAGAAATGGTAATAGAGAAAATACGGAGAGCAAAAACTGATAAATACCATTCGTATGTTAATTGGCTTAGTATTTAAAACCATTCTCACCTTTCAAAGTAGAAAAGCAAAAAGCCAAGATAGGTTTCAACAAAAGCTGTGTTCTCCATAGAGAGAAGAAAGACTGTTCTATAGGTTTAAACTGGGGAAAATAAGCTTTTACCCCGAGCGAGCGAAACGAGCTTGAATCCTCCTTTGGATTGTCCCTCGACAAGATGGACAATCCATCATTCCTTCTTTCTCATGAAGCTGATTGCATTTAAAGCAGAGAACTTGGTGAGCACAAGGCAAGAAAATCACACTCATCTCTTCAGACAAACACATCACACATTCTCTTTCTCTTTTCACTTTCGTCATCCCAACATTCTCTCTTTTTGTAGCCTTTGTGTCATTTCCGCCTTTCTTCAGTGCTACTATTCTCGAGTACTCTGATTTCAGTTTCAGCTCTGAGATCTCTCTTTCAAGTCTTTTGATGTTTTCTATGTAATATTTCACGTCGGTTTCTGCTTTCGCTTTGATCCGCTCTTCTTCTGCTTTTCCAAGTGCTTCAAGTTCCTTTTTTTCTTTCTTTATCAATGAAGCCTGAGCATTGAGTTTCCCTTTCGCTGTCTTTTCTTGTTTTAAAGTAGCCTGCAATGGAATGTTCGTTAGTTATCTTCATCAACTCCTGCAACTTAAAACAACCCTTTCTCAAACTTACAACATCGACCAAAGCTCTTGATATTAGTACATTTCCTTACTATAGCTACTTTGAACCAGAAAAATGCAGTAAACTTAAAAACACCATGCAAACATTTTTTCTTCCTTCAACCATTCACATTCCTTATACATAAGTAACAATGTAAAATGCGATATATATGTAGACAAAAGAATGAAATCGTTACCAGAAATAAGAATCTGAAGGAAAGAATGTTCGCAGATGAGAAATATGGTAAATTGCTGGTAGCTAACTATACACATTATAAGACAAGAAGACATAACATGGGGCAAAGGCTTATGTCTACAAAAGTAGCTAACCTCAATTTGATTCTGGCGATTTTTTGCTTTGGCAACTTCTTTCTGTAGCACTGTCACCTTGTCCCTTTGACCCTTGAGCTCTTCCTGCAACAGAATCTTTTGCCCTTCCCACGAGTGAGTATCCTTCAATGATCTTTGACCTCTCTCTTTTGCTTCTCTCAAGCTCTCAGCAGACTCGGTAGCTTTTATCTTCGCAGATTCCAACTCTTTCTTCAGTAAAGACAGTTCCACCTCGAGCCTGCGAACAGCATTGTTAGTTTTTTCAAGTTGGCTGGTCGAATTTTTCATCGCAAACTCCATCTCAGTCAGCCTTTTCTTAGTGTTTTCTTCCATTAACTGCTTCTCTTTTTTATGATGTCTTGCCTCTTCTCGCTCTTTGCGTAGTACCTTAAGCTCTGGTTGGTATCTAAGAAGTCTACCAGTTGCTTCTTTTACTTTCTGATTAGCCCAGTCAGTCCAGACCTGCAATTCATTCTGCAGATCATTCACTCGGGGAACTAGTTTTAAAATCAGTTCATCTTTTTTATCCCGGGGAACATATATACCCAGAGATGCATCATACGGGATCCCAGCATAGTAATCTGGTGCTAGCTTTGCAGACACAGAAGCCTTTTCTTCAGAATCAGAACCAGACTTATTTTCTGAAGCTGATGGTACCGAAGAACCAGACTTCTTTTCTGAAGCTGATGGTACCAGAGTTACAGACTCAGAACCAGACTTCTTTTTTGGAGCTGATTTTACCGAAGTGGCAGAAGTAGCAGGCAAGGCAGTTATATAGCCCTTTGCATCTACTACTACCACAGGTGAATCCATCTTAGAACTGTTCTTTCGTACAAAACAGCCGCTATCCTCAGCTAATGAAACTTTCACCCCAATCTCTGCTGTTATCTTTGATGAAGAATTTCTTGCCATCAATTCAGAAGATGATTTGACTCTTTTCTCTAAAAGGAAGCTGCCCACTGATGCAAACTTTGCAGCCCTATAGCCACTGCCTTTGCTGTAAGTCCTAATCTTCTCCACACATGATTTTTGCCGAAGCATGGCCATCTCTTTTTTAGTGCGGCCTTTTCGACAAGATACTAATTTTTCATCAGAGACTAAAGTAAAAGATGTACTTCTAATGCCTTCACAAGAAACAGTGTGACCTGAGGACACTTCTTTTCCTGATGTTGTTCCACAAGAATGAGCTTTTTTGGAGTTGGGTATATTTGGGAAGTTTCCAAATTTGAGTGGCTCACTCCGAATGCTTTGTGCATTGGATTGTGGAGGCTTAGGATTATCTGGGTCACTAGAGTTTGGAGGATTAGACTCAGCACCAAGAGATTCAGTACTCGAATTGAAACCTGGAGATTTCACCAATCCATCATCTTCAACTTCAAAGGCTTGCAAGACATTCAAGTCGCACATCAAAAGCCTCCACATAGCTTCAACTGTTGATAGGGACGGCCTAACCTCCTTAATAAGACTTATCATTTCTACCAAAGTAAACGCGACAAGCTGTTGTATATCCTCAAACACATAGTCTCTTGAACCAGCACCTTCATTTCCATTCTTGAGGACACTCAGTGTGTTATTGACAATGTTTGACACAAGATCATGGCCTCCACAATAAAGCCTACTGCCTGAAAATGCTTTCATAACATCGACATCAGTATAGCCACAATCCATAACCTGCTTCATTGCAATAGCGAAGAGCGAGAGCAAATTCCTTGACAACAAATCCTCAAGATGACAGGCAAATGGGTCATCCCATCCGACAGATTCAGAATCTTCATTAGAAACTTCCTCAACCGACTCATTGCCGCTCAAATGGTTATGAGATTTCAATGAAGGTAACTCATAGAGAGGGTATTCAATAAGAGAAGTAGCATTTGGTTGAGAAGGATCAGCTAATTTTCTCTTGTTTTTCCTTCCTTTTTCCTGAGGTGACACTGTAAAGGCTCCCACTTTGTCACCATTGACACCACAAGCATTCATTTCTTCTTGCTTTTGAACCATACTCCTCACCTTTTCATCCATTACACATGAACGATTTAAAGTTAAACAAACAGAAAATTATATAAACAAAGACGCGATATTGTTCACATGCAAAATTCTTGAAAGTAACACAGATGTTAGACCAACATCATATATTCGTGAAGAAAAAATAAAATAAAATTATTTTGTATACATACAAACAAAAGGTGATTTCAACTCCAAGTTGTAACTTTCAGAAACCCGTAATTCAATCGCCCAACTAATGAAATCCCAGAAAAACGCCAAATAAAAAAAAAGCAATTTTTCTTTCTTTCTTTCTAGTAAACCTATAGAGATTCCTCAAATCTAAAGCGTACTACATTCTGATTGAGTGCTTAATTGTAATGCAATTTAGAACCCTCATTGAATCGAAAAAAAACCCATTTATTGCTATGATCATTCAACTAGTAACAATCACGAGCATACCAAAAGGGACTAAGAAAAAGCCATATACTGACCTTCGACGAAGACGATAACGGCGCCGAAATAGAAACCGCGGGAGAGAAGATCGGTAGCGAAACGATGGACGAAACGAGGAAGAGGAAGAGGAAGAGGAAGAGAAAGTGAGATCGAAGAAGAATATTGTTTAAAAGAGTGTGGAGAGAGCGAGAGACTGACGAAAGGGAAGAAGAGAGACGAAGAAATTGGCTGTAAAACACTCCTGAGGAGAGGTTTGGTAATGCTTGTATTACTCGGTCTCTCCTGGGGGTAGTTTAGTCATTTCACTGATATTCTTCTCCGAGACCCGAAAAAAGGGAGTCGAATCTTTTTATTGTTTTCTTTCTGCTTCTGTAAATATCATTACCAAACGAGACTTTTAGCTACAAAAATCAATAAAGAAAGATACATAATAGATTGATGAAAGAAAGAAGCAAGCTGTCTCAGTGTCTCCCAATTAATTTTAATCTTCCTCCTCTGATATCTAATGTTTATAAATAACGAACACATTCATCAATACTATATCTTAATCAGATTTCAAATTCGAGCTTTTCACAGAAGTTGAGTCAAAACAAGCCCACATGATCTAATAAGTGTTACAAAAAGGGATTTCACTTTTTCCTCTTTGCATGTCTTCTTTCAGCTTCATTCTCTGCGACCACAATGTGAAACTCTGATCCCAGCATGTCGTGTATGTCAATGTTCTTTGAGTTGCTGAGGTTGACGGTCTCCATGATTACTTCTAGAGTCATGGTGAAGCCTAGATTAGACAAGACCCGTATAGCATTCCCGATTCTGCATATGCTCTGTCGAGTCTCTAGCAGAGTATGGCTTTGCTCTTTTCCTGTGTTCTTGGTGGATGGTGAGATCATCTCAACATCTTTCTGATCATCAATCATCATAGGATCTCTCACTTCGACATGTTCTCCAACCCATATGAAACCATTGTAGCCAATAATCAAATCAATCCCAAGACTTTCTATGTAATGAAAGTGTTGTTTGCTTCTCTTAACCAAGTAAGGATCAACCTTCACAAGTTGTCCCTTCTCTAGCTGCAGAGATTCATGGATTAATCAATGTTCAGACAAATAGAGACAAAGAAACTAGGTATAACTATATGACCGTGTGGCCAGATCAGAACCAACCTTCCCATACTTCTGGCTTCTGGCGTGTAACTGCAAGGTACCATCGTGCTGAAAGTTACGTACTTCAGCCTGAAAGAGGGAACCTTTTGTCAGCAAAGATGAAGATATGTAAGGATAGAACATTATAATCACAGGACTTACACAAACAACATCATTCTCTACAAAGATATTTCGCATATTGAGTTCATCCACAGATGTTCTTCGCCTCTGTCAGAAACAAGAAACTTTTATCATTGAAGCCGACATACAACGTGGAAGAACAAAGTAAGCCAGGAGTCATCCAAATGGCAAATACCAAAAGAAAAGGGGGAATGAAATAGTACCTGAATACCATCAGGCATGTTCATGGAAGAAAGCATTAGTACTCCATCCTGAGTAAAGTTAAGCTCGACTCTCCAACGTTTTTGAGCAACCTGAATAAGTAAAAGACTAATTCAGCAACTGTGCAATGTGATTGAAACCCTATTTCGTTAATCTCTCAATCTGATTTCAAAACCCAAAACACCAAATCTACCTCAATGACACGGCCTACCACAATATCCCCAACCTCAGGCTTGTACCTAAACGTAGATCATCCAACCATCAGTTCTACTTAATCTCAGAGTAAAGAGTCAAATTTCATTCACAATTCGTGGCAAATTAGAAGAGCAACAAGAGAGGAAATAAAAAACCACCTGGCTCGCAAGGTTCGTACATAGACAAGCTTATCCACACGCTCCACTACACCACAGACCGTTGCTAGCAACTCACCATCGACCTCGGAAGTTCCATGTCCCCTTCAATCCAAAACCAATTAGTGAAAACGAATTTGATAAAAAAAAATTCAACACAGAATGGGGAATGAGATGAAATTACTTGAGGAAGGCATCATCGTGGTTGACGGGAATAGTATCGGTGACGATAACAGAAGCGTCAGAGTTTGCCGTCGAAGACAGTGATTGAAGCCGGTCAATAGCTCTCTCAAACCTGACCTTCTGCGTCTGGCTCAACGGTAACTGTAGCTTTCTCATCACCATCAGAGACTCTCTTTCTCTCTCACTATCTACCTCCTCAATCCAGTAAGTACCTAAACACAACAATGGCGATGAAGAAATCGGAAGTCTGGAAGAAGAGGAGCAAAAACCCTGTCGTTGAATGAATTTTAGGGTTTTGGGTTATTTGTTGGACTTGATCAACTTTTGGCCCATTTATAAAACTCGTCCATTCAAGCCCATTACTCTGATCATAATTGACGCCAAAATGATCTCATATATATATAATAAAATATTTTGTCTTCGTTAAGAGAAAAAAACAGAATTTTAATAATTTTCTCAATTTTTTGTTTTGGAGAGATAAAGGAAGTGACGTCTCTCTTCAAGTATTGTTGTGATCTTCCTATTTCTGACGCTAATTCGCATTATTCACTCTCCAAATTCATTCGTCCATCGATCCTGAGAACCCTAACATAGCACCAATCGCTAAGATCTGAGCTTCCGCTATGAATTTCTTCAAATCCGTCTTCACAGACGACCCAGATCCTCCAGGAACCGAATCGGAATCCGATTCACCGAGAAAAAACGAGGAGCACGAACAACCAGATGAATATAATCCTAACGACGAAGGTGGATGGAGCTTTGGTGGTCTGATGAAAACCCTAGCCACCAGATCCGAATCCGTGATTGAAACTTACCGACGAGATCTCGAGGAATTTGGTACAGGTTTGAAGAAGGAGATCGAAGTGGCTCAGGGATCGCTTGGTACCGTGGGACATGCTATTGATGAAATTGGGAACACTGTGATTAAAGGTACGGCTGAGATCATCGCTCAAGGTAAGGAAGCAATCTTAGCCGCTGGCAATGAATCTGATTCTTCTGATAATAATAGTAGTCAGAGTTTTGGTCGTCGTGATAGCTTCAGTTCGAAACCCTATAGTCGTTTCGATGCTCAGGTTCGTGCTGTTCAAGGCGATCTCAACACTTACTCTGAAGAGCCTGAGGATTCAGATGACTACAAAAAGTGGGAATCTGAGTTTTCTCTGGATGACAAAGCTGAGGAGATTGAGAAATTGTTGGAGGATAATGGAGATATGAAAGGATTGTATAAAAAGGTTGTTCCGAGTATGGTTGATCATGAGACCTTTTGGTTTAGGTATTTCTATAAGGTTCACAAGCTCAAGCAAGCTGAGGATTTAAGGGCTAATCTTGTGAAACGAGCCATCTCTTTGGATGATGAGGAAGAATTGAGCTGGGATATTGATGACGATGAGGAGAGCAGCGACAAAGTTGCTGAAGCTACCAAAGAAGTTTCAAGATTGAAACTTGAGGGGAATGATGATATGGGTAGTAGTGGAGATGTGAGCGAATCTGTGAAAGAGGAAGTGAAAAGTGCAAGTTCAGTGGTGACTGAAGTGAGCAATGTTGGTTTGAAGACAGATACAGATTCTGAGGAGAAGAAGGAATCTGATGTCAAGGAAGTTCCAGTAGCAAAACCAGTTGTTGATGCTGCTCCTCCTCCTGCATCTGATGAGTCTTCAATCCAAGATTCGGCCAAACCTGAGGCTGTTCCAGAATCTTATGATGCTGCTCCATCCCAAGACTCAGCTAAACCAGATGTAGCTGCTTCTTCATCAACTCAACAACCATCCGAAGAGGATTTGGGATGGGACGAGATTGAGGATATGAGTAGCATTGATGGCAAGGAAGCAAGTCGGTCTAGTGGTAGTCCAAACAGAGCTGAGCTGCGCAAACGTCTGAGTGCTGCAGAGGAAGATGAAGATTTAAGTTGGGACATTGAAGATGACGAAGAAGAATCATCATCATCCAAAGCTTAATGTTAGTTTTAAAGTGGTGTGCCTTTTTTTCCTCTCCTTTTACTTCGTGTTTTTATAAGTTTCTGGCGATTTGCCTCCATTCTACAAGTTGTTTTCTCTTCAACGTTTCTATTTAAATTGATTTGAAAATATGCTTTTACATTTGGTTTGATCTCAAAATTATGTCAATATGAATAGTTCCCAATCTATTGAAACTTCTAAATGTGATCTTCCAAGTCTAGTAATGAATGTGGTTTGAGGAAAGTCTGAATATTAATCTGCTCAACCCATGGATAATTTTTCAGTTAATCCCTAAGATTCATTTGATTATTTCAACCAACTAACCCTGCAAATTCGTAGCCTATGGATGGGTAAATGAAATGAAATTCAGAAGCTTTGATTGTTTCAAGAAACGCATTTTGTGTGTTTTGGCTATAACTGAGGCCCATTACTCATATAATGGGCTTACGGGTCGGATGAAAAAAGAATCCGGATCGAAGAGCCCTCGGGTGAGTTAACCCTCTCTTAAACCCCAACCACCATTTCAAGGCGAGAAGTAAAAGTTTCGATCTTTCTCTTTCTGTGGCTCCGACCGACCAGTTCAACTCCCAATGGCTTCCGTAGCTCTTCGAAACGGCTTGTTCCTTTTTCTTCTCAGATCTTTCTACGATGCGGAGGTTCCACTCCTTTGTCTTACTCGATCGGAGGAGATGATCGCTGTTCCCCAAGTTACGCGACCTCGTGGTGGAGATCGATGGCTACTTTCACTCGAACGTGAGTTTATCCTTTCCACACACTCATCAAATTCTGGGGTTACTGGAATTTTTTTTGAATTTGACTGGAATTGGGTTTTGTTGCTACTCCTCTGTTTCTCTATTGTTAGAAAGTGGGGAAAGAGTGACGAAGAAGAAATTTTGGTAAACTACTTAAAAAACATTATTTATACATTTGGCAGAAAACCTCATGTAAATGTTGGAACAATTGGACACGTTGATCATGGGAAGACCACTTTGACTGCTGCAATCACAAAGGTGTCCTTTTTTACTTGTAATTACTCCCAAATTTAATCCAAAAACATCAGAATTAACATTCGATTTGTTTTAGGTGTTGGCTGAAGAGGGTAAAGCTAAGGCTGTTGCGTTTGATGAAATTGATAAAGCTCCTGAAGAGAAGAAGAGAGGAATTACAATTGCTACGGTTGGCACTTGTCTTATTTCTTTTTATATTTCGATTTGCTGAGTAGAAACGAAATGGTTTTTACTGGACACTACTTGGTTCTGTAGGCTCATGTGGAGTACGAAACTGCTAAGCGTCATTTTGCTCATGTGGATTGCCCTGGACACGCCGATTATGTTAAAGTAAGATCTTTTTTCATTCTTTATCCTAGTCGGAGCTGTTTCCTTTATCTAATTCTTGAAATTACTATCCTAGTCTCCTTAAAACATATTTCCTTTTGGTGTTGCAACATCACATATAGCATATCCTAAGCTCTATGGAAGAATCATAGTCTAGTATACATTATTTGGTTAGTGGAGTAACGTGGATCAGTGAATGGATTATGTTTGAAAAATTCATTTGATACAACACTTGAATCTCATTGCGAGATTTAATTTCCAGGGACCTCCAATGAAATCCACAGTAACTGGCGTTGAGATGTTCAAGAAGATTTTGGATAATGGACAGGTAAAGGCAATTTGGAGAGATTTTCTTTTAGAAACTTTTTTCAAATATGTTAGGCTGGTGATAATGTGGGACTTTTGTTGCGTGGGCTTAAGAGAGAAGACATCCAGCGGGGAATGGTAAGCTCAAGATCCTTGTGATGTAGAAGGGTGATAAGACCAATATCGCAAAACTAGCTTTACTGAATTGAATTTGGCTTTGTTTTGTTTAGGTAATAGCTAAGCCTGGTTCTTGCAAGACCGCCAAGAAGTTTGAAGCGGAGATATACGTGCTCACAAAGGATGAAGGAGGACGTCATACAGCTTTTTTCTCTAACTACAGGCCTCAGTTTTACCTGAGGACTGCCGATGTCACCGGAAAAGTAGAATTGCCTGAAAATGTGAAGATGGTTATGCCTGGTGACAATGTCACTGCAGTTTTCGAGCTCATCCTCCCTATCCCACTTGAGCCAGGTTAGATTCTCTGGATTTCAATATCTTTATTAACCAAGTTTGAGTTTCGTTCTGTTTCTCGAGTAAAGTTGTTTTTTTTTTTCTATTTTATGATTCTAACAGGTCAAAGATTTGCTCTAAGGGAAGGAGGTAGAACAATTGGAGCCGGTGTAGTATCGAAAGTGATGAGCTAAGTTGCTATAACAGATTCTCAGTTTGTTCTCTAGTAATTTAAAGATTCATCTCTCATGAGATTTCTACTACTTATTCTAGTTAGAACAAATAACAGAGAGATTCGTGTTTAAATAAGAAAGCCTCTCCCACTGTGATATATTTTGAGTTCTTTTTGGCTTTGCAGCTTCTTTGGTTTGGGTTGTACTAAAACTCTCACAAAATCCCTATTTTAACATGCTAACATTCACAAATTAACGTGAAAGCAAAGCCCTCAATGGAGTTACGAAACATTACTCCAAATCATCAGGATTTCGACAATCAACCAAACCTAAGTGCGGCTATGGCTATAACTGTTGCAGCTCTGAAGTAAACGTCCTTGATTCTTCTCTCCACTCTATTTGTGATTTCTTCTTCCTTGATTCCTTTCCTATTGACATCAACAATGGCTTCCCTGAGTCTACTCACTGCCCACGAGAGTAATACCAAACTCAAACTCAGTGCACTGTCGAAGATCTTGTTTGCACAAAAGGGTACCCGTCTAGAAGCAACACTACAGACGACAGAGAAGAGTACAGCGATGCCGGTTCCAGCAATGCCAATTGAAAACTGAGTCAAAAGCTCTGAGAGGTCTCCACGTGATTTCTTTAAAGATAGCATTGTGGTTTGTCTATGTTGTTCACTGCCTAACATCAAAGAGATAAGGATCTCACATGCATGAAGATGGTTTCTTTTGTAGAGATCTTTCTCTCTATCTCTTATCTTCCGATTCTGTTTCTTTGGTGAAGGCTTGAGCCTAGTTTTCTCAGGACTGTCAGAAATCAAAAGAAACGTTCTTCAAGAAGCGGGAAAAAGATCAAAAGCTACCACAAGCTAGTAGATGATTTTAGATACCTCTTTGGAGGAGCTAGTGTAACTGCATCAAGCTTATCCGGTGGTTGCTGCAGAGAGTCTAGTAGTACTTCACTGTCGAATCTGCAAAATAAGAGAGAGCTAATCCTAAAGTTAATACCAGAAGGTTGAGATTTTTGGATCTAAGTCACTGATGAAGAATAAACTACCGCTGAAACTGCGGGACAAGCCGTGAGAGCTTTCTCCATCTAGTTGAGTTCCTTAACATATGAAACTCGTCTGCAACAGAGACCATATCATTTAACTCAGCTCTGCTACTTGAGAACAGAATGTTACCATCCACCATGAGATCCAAAAGCGGCTTTCTGGATTCTTGATTCAAATAAAGAACAGTAGAGGACGCATATGGTAGGTGAGAACTTGATCTCAAAGGCTCTAGACCCATCAATTCAGATAGCAGAGACAAATCAAATCCTTCTTCTTTGAGTTCTTCTGATCTAGACAAAAGGAACTCTATCAGCTTCTCTTGTCTTGCATACTGCTCAGTGATCCCCAAGCTTAAACACAGAGGTTCTGGTCTGGCCTCTGTAAACCACAATATCAGTTCATGTCAATCAGAATAACTATTGGATCAAATTGATCAAAGTCAGGCCAAAGAAAAGTTGATGATAACATATACCATGAATATCCATGAGCCTACGCTTCATCATTGTTGAATCGAACTCCACAAAGTGATTAGACTTGCTCAAGGAACATAAAGGTTTCAATGGCTCCAAGTGTTGAGGTTTCATCAGGTTAAAGGAGATTTCTCCCAGTATCTCCTGTTTTCTTCCTCCAGGATTCCCCACATAAGCCCGGCTCTTCTGAAACCATTCACAAAGAATCAAACAAGAGAATAAGAAACAGACAGAATCAGGATAATCATTCAACGAGAAAAAAAAAAAACTCACCTTGATGATGTCGTTGCTTCCTAGCTCTTGAAGAAGACCAAACCCATTTAGATAGCTATGAGAAGCCATTAAGCAAAGTTTTGATAATCCAACCTGAGAAAAAACCTGAGTTGGTCTTATCGTCAGCAATCACCCCTATATATGCGTCATATATTAGATTTGTGTAAATCTTTTTTTTTTATTTTGTTTTATTTTTTCAGTTTTGGCTGGTGACCAAAACACACATGACATGTTGTTTTATATATTTTACCTTTTGAGGCCCTTATTACTTGAATTAGCCAGAGCATACACAAACTTTTGAATAATTACATAAATATAGCTTTTGTTTCATATGTTCATTTTAACCCCCATTACATTAGGGTACTTCCCACTCGAGAGAAGTTCTAAAGTCTCAAACCCAAAGCTAATTTTTCAACTTCTTTGTCGAATTGCGAGCACAGCAAGGAAGCAGCAGAGCCGGAAAAATGGTAAACTTTGCGAGCTCCGCTCTGTGCTTACTTCTTCATCTTTCCTCAATTTCAGTATTAAGAGTTCTTTAGTTTGACCTAACAAAGATTTCTTCTTTCTTCGCTATTATTCGTGGGTGTGTTTCTTTTAGCAAATGATTTTAGGTTATTTATTTTTTTGTGGAGATTTCGGGTTTTGGGTCTCGCTAGTGAATTAGGGTTTCTCGTGATGATGGGTCTTTGAGATTTTTCTGTTCTTTGGCGCAGTTGTTCTTTTCTTACTTCAAGGATTTGGTTGGACAAGAAGTAACGGTTGAGCTGAAGAACGATTTAGCAATAAGAGGAACTCTTCACTCAGTTGATCAATATCTGAATATCAAGCTCGAGAACACTAGGGTTGTTGACCAGGACAAGTACCCTCACATGGTAAATTTTCTTCTTTTAAACCGATTTCTTCAAGTTTGGGAATTTAGGGTTTATTGGAGCAGCCTATGAATTTTTTGTTCACTTAGGCAATCTTTTCTTTGTTGTGTGTGCTTAAATTGTTCTTTAGTGGTTTATCCAGTAGAAAAAAGTGTGATCTTGACACCTGTTATCTTGAGATAACCACTGAGCTTGATCTTGATCTCTCGCTCTTGTTTCTTGCTAAGCTTCTTTACCTAGGCCTTGTTTTCTTTGCTGTGTGTGCTTGAATTTGTTTTTAAGTGGTTTATCCAGTAGCAAAAGGTATGGTTTTGATTTCTGGTGTTATATTATCTTGAAATTTCACTTACGAAACTGAAGAATTCGAAAAGCTTAATGCTTGGCTCTTGCAGATGTGGTTAAGCCATCTTAAGTATGATAATCTTAAGTGTTAAGTTTGTTGTGTAACTATTGTGGTTCTGATCAGACATATTTTATTGAGATTGCTGCGTGTATACTGCAATTAGTCAAGTTTATTCAGAAGTAAAATAGAATTGCAATGCTTTTAGCTTTCATATTGGTATATCTTTGGCAATAAATTTCTTTATCGTGTCACACTTTAAGCATCTTCCCAAAGAGTTAGAGATTTCGTAAGAATCTTTTCCGCTGTTTCTGTTAGCTTACCGAATTTTGTTTTTTTTGAATTGTGTAGCTTTCTGTGAGAAACTGTTTCATCAGAGGATCAGTGGTAAGGTACGTGCAGTTACCACCTGATGGAGTCGATGTTGATTTACTTCATGACGCCGCTAGAAGAGAAGCTAGAGGTGGCTGATTCTGCTAAACCGATGTTGTATCTCCAAACTTGAATACTTTTCATTTTGCGTAATGGCTTTATAATGAATCTTCCCCTACTGTAGAGCCCCTATGGTAAGGCCATGAATCTTGTTCCATTATCTTTTACCAAAGGATATTCTAATTTTTTCTCGTTTGATTGAAAGTTTATAAAAATCTACATAGAAACACCTAAACTCTCGTCATTCCTTTAGTTTCTTCTTATATAAATCAAACAGAGGAAATACACATAGACTCATCAAGATGAACTTAGATAAATAAATACGAGTAATTATGTGCATAGGTAGTGTAACGCTTCATAGGATTAGAATCCATGTACGGCCTGGTTCCCCTATAGGGGAAAGGAGCAGCTGCACCCATAGGTGGATATGGTGAAATATGGGCACCATTAAACATGGAGTTGTATGGTTGAATTGGACCACCACCACCGCCATATGGTCCATACATTGGTGGTGCCATCGGAAATGCCGGATAATGGGGTCTTGGGACTGCAGATATGGCCCACCGGTTTGAAGGATTGGGGCAACCATAGTTCATCATCGACTTAGCAGTGGAACAAGGCGGGTTAACATCATTTCCCTTGCTTAACAAGTTTTTACTTGGGCTCTTCTCTTTCTTTGTACTTGAGTGTTGCCATGTGAGTACGCCCTTCTTCTTCTTCTTCTTCTTCTTATCATTGGAATCTGTTTTTGGATTCTCATTCTCTAAGATTTTCTGTTCTTGTTTCATAGAATCTTCATCAGACTCCTCTGTTCATCAGAAAGTCGGAAACTTTCAGATTTGTGATATAAAGTAAGAAAACTTCTGATGGAAAAAAAAAAAAAAAAAAAAAAAACTCACCTTTGATTTTCTTCTTCATCTTCTTCGTTGCTTTAGCCTGACAATTTAGGCAACAACCGCTGTTCATTTTCCAGATCACGTTTCTGCTGGTTTCAGAGAAAAACAAAAGAGAATGAAACAGAGAAACTTGAAAGAACTTTTTTGGGTTTAACTAATAGAATCGGTTACGTGATTGCTCAAGATTATAAACCCTAAGCATCCATCATATCTTATCCTATCTACTACATATAAAATGAATAGATTATATCTTTATGCTCTTAAATGGGGATAAATCTTCTTTCCATATATATTAATGATTAAAATAAAAAGTAATATTTTGAATCCGTAAAAGGCATATTTTATGGGCACCTCGTATCAGAACTAATAATGATCATGATAGGGGGGCATAAAGACAATCTTTGAGAAATTGAATTAGGCCTATATATGTATCAAGATTATGAAAGTTTTATTGGTTTGATTGAATATTCTTTCTTATCGGAAATATGATAACACAATACCATATTACGTACAAAGTTTATAACTTGAGTTCTACGCAGTTTCAAAAAGAGTACAACTGTATGGCTTCATCTCATACACAACTTGTTGCAGAATCTCTTCTTCTGCAACAATGGTCCCTCCTTTTGCCGAGAAAAATCCAGGGAAAGGAAGAGCTGTGTCAACCAATCGCCTCCATTTGCTTCCCTCGGGAAGTGAAGGTAAGATTACATTTGCTGGATGGTCACTTGCATTGAATCCAATGAACAGATCATTGATCTTCTTTGGTTCGGTTAGCTCAACCAATGACGCGGTTTCTTCTTCCTCTGACTCTGCTTTGATCTCCAATGCCAAGAATTTGGAAGTAGGGTCTTCCCATTTCGGAGTTGTTTGGTCATTTGCATACCAAACAATGTTCTCAGGTTTCAAAAAGTTTCTCCTTTGAAACACATCGCTTCTTCTTGCTCTTACTGAAGTCATGAAGGAAATGAATTGTGTGATCTGCGTACCGAAAGCTGAAGCTAGCATGTTCCAATCAAAAGATTTCCGTGATTCCAGCAAAGGCGAGCCCTTTGTCGAGATCCCACATTCATCTCCCATGTTGAGCACTGGTATTCCAAGTGAAATGTACTGTATAAACAAGAAATTGCGGATTTGCTTTAGCCTTCTTTGAAGAACAGCTGATTTATTCGTTGCTCCTTCTTCCCCACAATTCCAACTTAGTTCTGAGGCTAGCTCAGGGCCACTGAAACTGACTAAGTCAACAAGAGAGAGTCCTGAGTTTCTGGAAATGTAGTTAAAGGAGAAAGCCGGACCTCTACCATCGGTGAATATGTCACCGCTTCCACAAATTCTTGTAGCCAGATCACTAAGAACGCCTCTTCCTCTCACAAAGTTCCTTACATTTCGACAATATCTTGTATTGAGTTCTGCCCATCGCTTCCAATGCGGGAACCGTACTTCTTTTGGCATCATTTCAAGTGGATCCCAGCAATCAGCAATTAGTTTGGTTTCCGCGAGAAGCGGATCAAAAGCTATTGCTTCAACCAAGGGAGGACGAGAGAGGTGTTCACCGTGAACGCCTTTCAAGAGAGACGAAGCATTTACGAAACAAAATCCATCTACATGAAACTCGGTTACCCAATAACGCAAGCTCTCCAAAATCAACTGCTGAACAACAGGGTAGTTACAGTTCAAGTAACTTTTAGAATCTAGATCATTGGCCCTTCCCTTGTAATAATAAGAACTGTCATCAATTCCACGAAGAGCTCCAGAATCAGAAGTATGTGTAAACACTACTTCCAAAAGTACCTCAACTCCCTGACTGTGCAATTTCTTCACCATCTCCTTCATTGAGTTAACTGCGGATTCAAGTCCACTGGAAGGTCCATAAATTTCCATAGGTGAAAAGAAATGAAAAGGAAAGTACGGACCCTTTGGCTCGGAGAACGAAAATATTGGCTCCAAGAGAACAGCGTTTGTTCCAAGAGTTTTCAAATGGTTCACTTTCTCAGCTACACCAGAAAAAGTCCCTGCCACATTAGTGGGCAACTTGCTGGATTTGTGTTGTGTAAAACCCTTTACATTCAACCGGTAAACAATAAGTTTCTCCAATGGTATGTTCGGAGATACATCTTCTCCCCAATCAAAAGAAGGGTTTTTGAATAAACTTCCAAGAAACTTCTGAGAGACAGATTTACCAATAACTGTGGCATACGGATCCAAAAAAATTTGCTCAGCTTGAACATTGACATCATCTTCTGAGTGAGCCATCTCCTTGCAACGGTAGCCATATCTCACAAAATCCCAAGTGTTCTCAATTGAAGCATGCCAAACATCACCTGTTCGGTTGACATAAGGATCGAGATCAAGCTCTAAAGCAGGTTTATCAGTTGTGCTATCATCATACAAGCATAAAACCACATTTGTTGAGTTTCTTGAAAAGAACGCGAAATTCCAAGAGTCATCATCTGGCCCAGAAGAAAGGCCTAATGGCAATGGATGACCAGCAGTAAAACCAACTGGGACACAGAACTCAGCGTCCCTATGTGTCAGCATTTCCAGACCGTCCGGATCTTTTCCTGACACTACCTTCAGATGAAATGATAGGTAGAATGGAGATTCTTTCCCATCAAATTCTAGTCCTAGCATCAACTCAGACAAGGAGCTTTTCACAAATGGAGTTTCTGTTGTGTGTGTTTGTGAGTCTTGGGAAGAGTTTTCGAAATCCAGAGGCAAGAAACACGAAGAATCAGACCTGTATACACCCCAAACCATCACCAGTCTACTCTTGTCATGACCACTTAGTTCCAAAGATGAGACATAAACCATGATGCTGTACTTTTCTCTCTTCTTTACAACTTTAACTTTAACAAGAGCACCAGATTTCGTCCTGAATAAATAAGATGTTACCTTCTCTAGGTCATCGACCTGAGCTCTTCTTGTAGACACCTGCTCTCTCAACTCAGTGGAAGTCTTTGAAGCACAAATCCTGCTCAAGTGATAACTTTGCAACGGGCTTGTAACCAAATCCCCCAAGAAACGTTTTCTCGAAACTATCATTGTGTCAGATCTAGGTTTAGTCTTGCTCTTACCAGTAAATACCCTAGCAGAAGGAAACTTCCATGTTCTGGTGATGCCATTATTAAGACAACAAGATCCTGTCCCAACTGATGGTGACCAAGCAGCCATTATTTAAACAAAGCAGAAAGCTTCTCTCTTCTCCCTAAACTTTAGCAATCTAGGCAATGAAAAACCCTGAATTCACAAGTAAAACAAAATCTCTTGAAGTTAAGAACGCAGATCAAATCACCACAGCTCTTTATTAAAACTGAATGAAATAAAACAGAAACCTAAGCACTCTGTAGTTTTTTGGATGAACTCATAAACGAAACTACAGCCCCTATAAATGAGAAAAACAAATTAAGAGCTCCAAGCATTTGATCTGAGATTCAACTAATTTTAAATATACACAATTATCAGTAGAAGTTTATCAGGAAAAATCTCTCTACCTTAAAACCAGATGAAACAGAACTAAAGATCCACCACAAACCACTCATCGAATCAGCTAAATCGCCATCTCAAAGCTAAACAGATCAAACAAAAATGTATCCTTTATTACAATGGGCATTACACATTTTAACAAGTCTCAGGATCAGGATAAATAAAAGAAAGCGTAAAGAAGAGACAAACGTCTAAAAAAAGTCGAGCTTACTGTCGCATAAGCATCATCACCGCCACTGAAGCAGAAAACGAGATTTCAAGTGGAGATTTTCACAGTGAATAAAACACAGATATCTGAGTATACCCATTGATTTGATGAATTGAGTGTGTGTGTCCGTCAATTTTTATGATTTGATTTTTTTTTTCCTTTGGTGGTTTTGTCTTGTTCCTTTTAACCCAACGGACCGCCCAAATTTGTTTAAGCTTTTTTTATTTTATTTTATTTTTTTGGAGTCTAGGGCGTGTAGGTCCCATCTCGTCTCGTTAATTAAAAAAGTTAACATATAAAACTACGTTGGATTATATAGACACGCGTTACACGGGTGAGTAGATTTATGTGGGCCCAGCCGTCGGATATAAACGGGGGTGTTGGTTTTCGTAATGGGCCGTATCTTCTCTAATCTAATCGAGCCCAACTGAAAGAAGCATAGCGAAGAGTCGAAGACGATGATGATTATAAAAACCTGAAAATGCAGAGTAATTTACTCTGATGAGATAACCAAAAGAGTGAAAAAGGGAAAGAGTGAGCTGTTTTCCAGCTTAGACTTGGGAGTAGAGTTTTCCATTTTAGGAACTTTTCTGTCGAACAAGAATGGCGCGATTTTCTCCACTTTCGTTTTTAGGGTTTTAGAGTAGCGACTGAACGACATTGTTAATTCTCAGAGATGGAGGGGCATTCTTGAAGCAACTCCAACGGATTCAGGACGCGAAGATTCCCGTGGTGTTCGTAACATGACGTCGCTGGAGGAAGATGGTTCGTCTTCTCCAACCGAAAACGTCGAACAGAGCTTTATTCGACCCGTCACTCCGGAGAATCTGTTCAAAGACGTCGTTTTGGAGGAAGGATCTGTGGTCGATGCTCAGCACAAAGATAGATGGTGTACGGGCGTTGTGATTAAGAAAATGGAAGACAATAACTATTTGGTTTACTTCGATCTCAAACCAGACATTGTTCAATACGAGAGAAAGCATTTACGGGCTCATCTTGATTGGACCGGTTCGAAATGGGTCCGACCAGAAGGTAAGGAATTGAGCAAGTCTATGTTTTGTCCTGGGACATTAGTGGAAGTAAGCTGTTCTGTTATAGATAATTCTGGAGTTGCTTGGGTTAGTGCTATGATAATTAAGGAGATTGTAGAGAGTGATGAGAAGAAATTCATTGTTAAGTTCTGTAAAAAACACTTGAGATGCAATGGTGGTGATGAGGCAAAACCAAACATGGTTGTTGATTCATGCCGTGTTAGGCCTACACCGCCTCCTTTTTCGGTTGAAACCTATAACTTGCTGGATTGTGTAGAGGTGTTTCGTGGTTCGAGTTGGTGTCAAGGCTCGGTGAGAGGGATTCTATCTGAGAAACGGTACATAGTTAGTTTAGAGGCTACGAAGGAGGACTTGGAATTTAAGCATTCGGAGCTTAGGCCTTTTAAGGTGTGGAAAGATGGGGTTTGGGATAACGAACCAGAGCAACAACCTGTAAAAGAAACTCCTTTCAAGCCAATGTACTCTTCTTCTGGTGTTAGGCCTATGAAAACTCCTAAGAGGGCTAATTCTGCCACTGGAGTGACATCCATAGCAAAAGAATCTGTTTCACCTGTAACACCCTTGAAACAAACAGAGGCCAATACTGAAGGAAAGAAATGCCCTGAAAAGACTGTTGAGCTGATGAGGAATCAGAATGGCTTGGGGTATGATTCACCGAGAGAGAAGTTGCCTGAGGAGGATAAAAGCGAAGATGGGAGTAGAAAAAGGAAAAGAGAAGAAACACACAACTCAGGCCAGGATGAAACTGATGGGACTTGTAATGGTTCAGAGGCTGAGATCAATGATACAGGTAAAAATATCTGCAACAATGGTTATGTTGATGATCAGCCTCTCTCTATGGAGCTATCCTCTAATAAGAGCCCGAATGTGGTGAATAATTCAGTTGCTGATGTTGAAGGAACTCAACCAAAGGATGCACTAATGATTTTGCCTTTTGCAAAAAAGCTGCCGTTGTGGAAGACTTATGAAACAAATGAGCTACACAAAACGGCACCACAAAATCCTCATTTCAGCCCTTTGTTTAAGGCTAAAGAAGATATCCGCGAATGGTCAGCGTTTGGTATGACAGTGGCTTTCTATGGATTATTAGATGAAGTCAAAGATCTGCAGCTCAATGTTTCCTCAAGCAAACTAAGTAGCCTCAGTAGTTCTTTTGCCGAGCTAGAGAAACATGGTTTCAACGTTGAAACCGCACAGTCACGGATCAGAAAAGTGTCGTCTGTCCAAGCTAGGCGAGCAAAGAAAGCAGAGCAGAGAAAATGTCTTGAGAAGAAGATTGAAGCTGAAAGAATCGAAATACAAAAGTTTAAAGAAGAAGTGGTTGAGTTAGACCGCAAAATTCTGGAGCTGAAGAGACAAGAATTGGTTGCGAAAGAGAAGAAGGAAGCGGCTGACAAAAGAATTGTTGAAATGAAGTCATTTGCAGAAAGCATTGATCAAGAGATTAAAGATGTGGAGCTTGAGTTTCAGACAACTGTTTCGGCTCCATGGTAATAATAATAAGATCAAGTAAACCAAACTTTGAATGACCTCTTAGCTCTATATTTTGGTAACTGAAAACTTTAAGTAGATGTAAGTAAAAAGGGTAAGTTTCTCTAAGATCTGTATCCTCTCTTATGGTTATTGTTGAGGAGGTTTGGTTTAACTAAACTATTTAAGATTAACTAAATATTTTATTTTTTTAAAACTTATGATTAGAATCAATCTATATGCTGTGATTTAAAATGAATATATATATATGTTATTTTATGAACTAAAAACAACATTGGCTTTGTATATATTAGGGACAAAATTAATAAAAACAAACGAAAACCCTGAGAAAATCCATATTACAATATCCGACCCAAGTTTTGGTCTATAGGTAACAGAGCAATTTTATTCTTTAATAATAGCATTTAAAGAACCCTATATGTACAGTCAACTTTATTCTTCAGCACCAACCACTTTAAAGTTCGATCTCCTTGTCAAAGATGTCCCAACCATCTTCAAGAAGCTCCCTACGATCATCTGTCTCTTTGTTCATGGAGGAAGCTGGGGCTTCTGGGATCTTGTTGTTGCTCGAGGTTTCAGGCACTCCATTCAATGACTCAGAAGGATTCTCCAGCACCAAGCTTCTCATAGATGATCCGCATGAACTAGTGTGGCTCGAGAAGATTGATTTGGTTAATGACACTCGGTTCTCGAATTTCTCTTTCAACAGCTTTACATCTTGACAGATGACAGAAATTTCTCCCCTGCTCAAAGAACCAAGAGATATTAAAATATCCATTTGAAAACCAGATCCTTATGAATTACCCGCAGGAAAAATTGCTATAAAATTCTTGAATATACTAAATAAATAGACCAATGGGCGCCTGGTGGGTTGAGAATGGGACTTACTGTAAAGAATCAACGATCTGACCGCGATCCATAAGAAACTCTCGAAGCTGCAGACCGAAAAGAGGGAAAAAAATGGGATTGAGAAGAATTCTGACTTGAGAGGAAACTCATTCGCTAGTCTTACAAGCTACAACAGTAGTGATCTTACCTTGGAGTTTTCCTCTGCCTCCTGCTGTAGAAGTTTTGCTTCTTGGACTACTTTCTCCATGATGGCTTCTTGTTCAGTAAGTACCTTAAGTGCAGAATCTTCTTTTTCTTTCCTTTCTAGCTCAGCAGTTGTTTTCATTTCCAATGCTGCTGCTAGTCTTATTTCAAGAGTTTCACGCATCTACAAAGACACACAATAAGATAAATCTCTCTACAGCGAAAAACAGAAAAGAGGAGACCAGTTTTATAATCACCAAATGAAACATGCCTCATCAAGGACAGCAAGAGATTTGTTTCGTTCATCTGATAAGTTGAGTAACCGGTTTTCGAGCTCTTTTACTTCAGTGGCCAAAATTGACTTCTCTCCATACACTTCTCCAGCATGCTGCAACACATCATTGTAAATTAGTTCTCATCACAAAATCAAATCACAATTAGCAATGTGTATTGGATTATTATAGGTAACAATAGCGTTACCATGTCATTTGCTTCCTTCGCATGTTCCAGCATAATTTTGAGCTCCTCGACCTTTTGAAGAGTATCCAAACCTCCCCTAGCAGCTTCCTCCTTTGATTTCTCTGCATCCTTCTCTTGAAATTCAACTTCTCTCATCAGATTCATGACCGATTCCATCACAGTGAGCAGGGTTTTCTTTATCATTGCACAATTAAAAAAAAAAAAAGAATCATGTTGAAGTACCCATCACAAACTCTCATTTCAAAGAACATAATGTTGTGTTCCTTCTGATCTACCAAAATGCAGGTAAGTAACTAGATGTTGGAAGCATTGTGTCCAGCTTTTCTGGACCTCAGTACCAGTGCACACAGGTCCAATGTAATGTACGCAAAAGTAAAAAAATTCCACAGGCTTAAAGAATGTTAATTAAATATATGTCAGTCAGTATACCTTGTTACTTCTGGCATCTTCGATAATCTCTTCAAGGTGATCAACGCTGCATCCATGGGTTAATGTGCTAAAAGCACCACCTATTTCAGTATCACCATTTTCACTGGCCAGTGAATGCTTTGAAGTCTCGTCCACAGCATTTATGCTCCCAGAGCCCACTTCAAAACATGAACCCTGCTGTATATTTGTCGAATTACTATCCCCAGGAGTAAACTCGACCAGCTTCTGTACAGCATTTTCTGAACCTGTGCTTCTGTCTGATTTTGCTTGATTCCAATGAAAACAAAGATCTTCCCAAGTCGATATAACCTTCTCTTGGGCGACGGCAGAGACGACTTTGGCAATATCACCCTCTGGCACGTGCAAGCCAAGTTTGGCTTTGCTCGGAGCATCAAAACTCCTAGCTAAGAAATCATAGTTTTCGTGTTCTTTTCCACGAACCTTTCTCAAAGATAGAACTTCCTCACTATCACTGTCTTTATGGCAGACATCAAGACCAACATTTGATGGAAATTTTGTTTGCTCGTTCATATTTGAGACCAAATCAGTACTTGGAGCACTGGTATCGTGGCCACGAGTAACAACCAGCGGGATAGTTTCTGAAGAAGAAGCGTGGGATTTTGAATCAGAAGCTACAAGAAAAGAGCGGCACCTAGACACAACATCTTCCAAACCACGTTCTACTGCATTTTAAACAAGCATTATCAACATATGCCCACCGAAGGAAGAATAAGAAACATCAACCTGTGAATGTACAAGCCAGAGAAACAAACAATAAACAACATGGTTATTTTTCATAGGCTAACGTTGTACCTTCGCGCTCTGAAATACGTCCAGATGATTTGTTCCAAGATTGGGTAAAACTATGGGACAAATTTGAGGGCAATGAGGGAACAATCTCTGTAAGAACTACAGCAACAGCTTCATCAGCATCCTTGGGGTGTTCTATTGCAACAGCTCTCAAAATTCGTGAATCAATCTGCAGTGGAACATAATATATAATGTGGCTTCAATTAGACTACAAAAGACATGAACTATATGAAAACACAAACCAAAATACAATTAAGCCAAAACAAAAAATGGTGTAAACCTTTCGGAAGTGAAACTATTTGATCAAACTAAATATATGTAGTGCACACTATAGCAAATGAATATACATGTTCTTGTGCACTCTGAGCAAAAAGCATGGATGCTTTCACTGCTAAAGTTAATTTAATCAAATTTACCTGAGGAAATATTTCCGTTAGAGATCGATAAACAGAAGCGAAACCCATCAGTGAAAGTTGATCGACTCTGCAGAAAACAAGCAAAATATAAGTCTTGGATAGAATAAGAAAAAAACATCACAACAAGCCCCTTCGTGTGAAAACCCTAAAAACTTTTCAGAACCCAATTGAAGCGGAAAAAGTAATAAGGGAAACATAACGAGACATGATATAGCAGTCTCTAAAGTTGCATACAAAATATCTTGGATAAAGAATAAAGTTTGCATACACTTTATAAACCCTAATTTTTTCCTTGACATGCAAATAGAAGAGATAGATTACAATCACACAAGTGCAGAGGAAAAAAGAAGCAATTATTTCAAAAATTCACAATTCAGTATCACCTAAGATTTCTAAAATTGGAATAAAGGAGATTAGAAACCCTAATTAACAAAAATAATACATAAAATCTAGTCGTCAAAAATCAAATGGATCATGAAACGATCAAACTATACTTTAAATCCGATATCACTAACCATCCAAAATACACAGAGAAATATAATATTGTGAACACGACGATTCAATTTTCTCGATTTTTAATATTTCCAGAGACCGAATAAAGCAAATAAAACAGACCTAAGTAAGATTTTCCTTTTTTTGGGGAGTAGAGATCGGAGGCGAGAGGGGAGGAAGAAGAAGAAGTATGTGTGATTTGCTCCGTAATAGTTTCTATTTTGTTAAGAACTTGAGGACTAAGTCGGTACTGTGGGTGAGTAGCGTAATTTTGCAGCGTAGCCGAGGGTATTATGGTCAAGTTATTGACTTTGACTGACGTGGCTTTCTCGGCTAAGATTTAAAGGTCCCATGCAACAACCAATAGGCAATGGACGTGATATTATCGCTTTATTGGATTTTGGCGAACAAGGAAACTACTTTACATTGTGATTGCCTCGTATATTTTATTTACTCCCCCCCCCCCAAATAGAAAAATCTCACATCAATTGTTTTTCCATAATTTTCTGGATATGTCAAAAAAAAAAAACTTAATATATTATGTCAAACTTAAAAAAAAAAAAGCAAAAAAGGTTTACTAAAATAAACCATAAAAATAACTTTATTACCTACATAAAAAACACCAACAAAACTTTTACACAACGACTTTAAAATCTTATCCGTATGCTATATTTACATAACTATCACCACATTTTGAATAATTTCTAAGATGAAGCCAAAAATATTTCCGGTAGACTTGTAAAAACAAGACATGTAAATGGAATCTTGTCCAACCAGTTTGTTTCATAGATGCATCAATCTTTATCTTCAACAAGTACAAAATGTAACCTTTGAGGAATTGGGTGTAGTAGATGATGATATTCCCAAAAAGCTACCAAGTCAATTATAGTGAATATTACATTTCACAATCAATCTTAATTCTACGATCAATTGTCGATCCATTTGCTCTCAGCCTTCTTCCCAATCGACATCGTCTTCTTCTTCTTCCCCACCCGAAGCTTCTGCTTCCACATTCAAGTCCACCTTGTAGTTTCCATTTGCTGCAAGGGCGGCACATGTTAAGTAAACCAAGTTATAATCCTTGCATATATGTAACCAAGAACAGACCTCTAATATAACTTCAATAATTAAATATGAGCATGTCTTAACAAGCATCTTCCTGTTGAAGCTCTGTGATTTCAATGTATTCAAACAAAACTGTCCGTTTCTTGTATTTGGACTTTGAAGCAAATGCAAACGATCTATTTAGATTTTATACTCAGAAACAAAACAAGGTTCCTTGTAACTAACTAACGCGTTGTATCATACGATCAGCTAGTAAGAGAATTGAAATTGAAGTATGTAAACTCACACTGACCTGCAGCAGGGGCCTCTTCTTCCCATTCAACATCTTCTTCATCTTCATCTTCACGTTTAGACTTCATACCAAGCTGACGATCTGAGGATGTAGTAGTTAACTGAGTCTCAGCGGTTAGTTCGGCCATCGATTCTTGCTGATTTAGCTTTGCAGCAAGCTCTTGCTGCTTCATTAGTTCAGCGTAGTAAGCTTTGAGATACTCATCCTGAAGCAAAAGAAAAATACTGTATCAAATTAAAGAATACAATCCAGAAGATGCTACTGTGGGAATTTAAACAGAAACAACGAATCTGTCCCCAAAAGCATGCCTTCAAATCCTTTTCATCGCCATTTCCCATGGCTGATTTCTTGTCATCTGAAAGTTTTGCTGCTTCTCCTGAGCCACCATCAACCTTTGCTTCTTGTCTCACTTCTCCTCTTTGTTCCCCGGTGAGATTCATTCCTTGCTTAATCATCCATGGAGGCAAGACTTTCAGACTCGAATCTCCACCTTTAGATTTGACATCTTCTTTTCCTTCACCAAGGTTAACCTCAACCTAACCATGTAAAATTTAAGAAATCAATGGAAACACAATGAAAGATGAAAAATGCAGGAAAAACTTTAACAGACTTTGAGTAAACTTATTCCTCATTAGGGTTCTAAATGGAAACACAAAACTCCACTAAGCTTTTTAGCACAATATAAAACTTGCACATATAAATGCAGAAAGAAAAAACCTTCAACATGTTCTGACTGGGGAAACAAAAAAAACCTTCGTTACAATACCATTGCCTTATCATATATTACCACATCGCACTTCTATATATGTTGAGAAGTGTAATTAATGATCACCTTCGTCTCTCCGAGAAATGGCATTGGTGTTGAACCATACCCACCCTGTGACCTCAAAGGATCATTAGGGTTAAGGTCACCATTTTCACGAGCAGCTATAGTTGCACGAGCCTCCCATGCCTGAAGAGATCCAAATTCAGGAACTGGTAGGTCTTTGACTCTATTTATTTGATCCATCAGAGGTTTCAGTTGAACCTGCACTTTATTATACTCCAATTGTGTCAGCGTACAAACTACAGTAACTAACCCAAGCATACAAGAAAACAGAATCAAGCAAAACTAATCACTAAGAAACAGCACGGTATAAACCGACATGGCGACATCACAAAGACAGTTTTTCCGAACCTGTCAGGTTACTTATGAGATGATGCGAGGGTGAGCTACTATATATCAGCATGAATAAAGTAAAAGTGCAGACCTTTATTCTAAGACCAAAAAACAAGTTAAGCGTAACCCTTAACACCAACCAAGAAGCATTAGTCATTTAAGACTCTGATCTCAGACATTTAAATACAGCTACCGACTTTAATTTGCAATCTCAGGCATTTAGTCATTTAAGACCAGAACTCCAAGAACACTAAATCAAGATCATAAGTCATTCTGATGTCATCATGAATATTGAGCGATGCACAGCTTTAGTGAAGGCGAATCAATTCTGCTTTATCAAATTTTCTAGAATAATAAACTGGGACACTAAAACAGATTACACAGACCTCCATCTTCTGAAGCATATCTTTTAGTTTTTCCCGCCGCCGTCTCCTTGCATTATCATCTCCATCTACTAATTCTTCGGAAGTTAGCTTGTTACATTCCACAACAAGTTCACCATTGCAATTTTCGCAATGGAAAGAATCATCTTCCATAGAAATTAATCTCAGGGCATCCAGTGCATTATATCTAAATCAGATATGAGAATCGATTCAGGTTTAGTAAACATAATTCAACTCATAAATGTAAATATTTTTAAAAGAACATAAAAGAGTAATGGACTTTACTTCCTTTGGCAGTTAGGACAGACATACTCCTGAACAGTATTGTTATCTTCTAATTCATCTTTGAGCTTTTTTTTTATCCGGTGCACTTTGATACGAACAATATCATATATCTGTAAAAGAGAAGAAGTGCAAGTTTAACAAATTATAGGGAATTTTGATAAATAAAGCAAAAAAAGTACTAGGGGTATTAAGTATACCTGTGGATAATCGAGACAGCAATATGAGTGGGTGTGGAGCTTAACTTTGTCCTCTGCTCGGCCATCAGTTGTAGCAGCCACTGCAACGCTATACATCTTTGCACCCTTTGCAGTCTATTGAAAAGATTGACAATCAATAAAACAGTGGAGTAGGAAACAAGTGTAGAGCGATTAAACATGAGCAAAAAATGGAGCCAAAATGTGCAGAAAACGTGGTGAAAAAATACTACCAAAAGCTGCAAAAGGGGGAAAAGATATAGGAATGCATGAGTACTAAACCTATAGGAATAAGAAGGCTGCAAAAATTGGAAAAGAAGTACCCAACATATAATTATCTCACAGCCATGTTCTTCAATCACTATTATACTCTAGAGATTTTATGACAATATTTACTACAAGCCTAATAGAGTTGTTGAGCTAAAAGCTTAGCAAAAAAATTAATGTGCAATAACTGCTAATACTATATATCAATCTGAAAGAACATAGTTTCTGCACAGACCTCTTTCCTGTGGTCACGCATGATCAATTTTTGCTCTTCGAAGTGTCTTATTATTTTACGAAGTTGCTTGGCGTGCAACTGCAACTCTTTTGCCAAGTCTTCTTCTCTTACCCATTGCCGCCTAGCAGACAAAAAGTTAATTTAAACCTTTATTTTAAATATTTAGATCTCAAGTTGAAAAGAAAATTAAACCCAATAAAGAAATAAAAGAGTTGGAATCCAGTGAAAACATAAAGGGTTTTATATAACCAATCTAAGCAATATCAATCCTAAACAGCCCATAATCAAGTTTCACAAGTTAGTCTACAATTCTCCTTAAAACCCCATGTAACCAGGAGATGTGTGCCAGTTAGTCAAGAAGCCTAATAAATCAGTGAACTCAAAAAGTTTTCTCGAAACTGTTGTGACAGCATTTTAATGTTATGAAAAATTCAACTACTAGAATTATGGGAATAGAAATTGAAGAGATGAACACAAACCTCGTAAGGGCATCCAGCACCACAACGGCAATCCCTCTGTTGTCAATTCTTGCAGATTTCTGCTGATTATCACTTTTTGTAGTATAATCATCATAGAAAGCCCTCGCTAAAAGCTTCACCAACCTAAAAATCAATGTAAAGCAACATAGGAAATGATAAAACATTTGATAATGGCTCTGTTTGAACATAAATGAAGATAGTTGGACAAAAAGTATTGCTATGTGTGTGATTGAATAGAAAAGAAAAAGTTGTATAACAAAGAGAGTTACTTGATAAAAGGCTTGAGCACAACAGTTTTCTGCACCGGGCCTGATTTTTCCATGGACTTAACAAACCAGATACACTAAGATTGGAAGTTTAGGAACCAGTATTAGGCTCGTGTTTGATACGAAAACTGCATTGATACAGAAGATTACTTTTTGCATAGAAAATAAACTATAAACAGATCAATCATTGTATAAGTAACTAACAGAGGTTAAAAACTGGAAAAGAAAGCAAATCGGAAGCTGTGAAACTTAAACACACTGCATAATAGGGAAAACAGCAGGAGCTACATCTTAGATATTGGTCAAAAACACGTTCTTAATAATTGAAAGCCAAGAATAAGCTATATAGCCCACTCGATATTGACTCACAAAGTAGAGAACTTAGAAGTTTCGATGTTAGTAGAGCAAACACATAAAAGAGACGAAAACTTGTTCCAAAAACCCATGGGAGATGATATTTGCTCAAAAACGAAGAAACCCAGATCCACATGGCTGCCAAATCTATCATATAAGAAAGGAATTTCAAACCAAAACCAGCAACAAGAGCCCATAGGAAACACCAATTTCAAAGAAGACCAATAAATACACTCAATCAGGCAATACGAAAGGAACTGGAACAAAGAATCAAAATTTATCGATTTCAGATTCGAGTAAGGCATATAAATTCAATCAGGCCAGTTACGAGGGTTCGGAAACTGAGCGACTGTACAAGGACCACGGAATTAGGGTTTCTACGAAATTAGAGCAATCAAGTCAATTGGAAGCAACAATTAGAACGCGACTGATCGAGGTGAAATTTCTAGAAGAAAGGAGAAGTCTAGGTTAACCTAATCTCTCTACTTTTAAGATCACTAGTCCAAGAGGAAAATCGACGAAGCTTACCGGGAAGTTTGGGAGATGGAGATAACGCGAGCGAGTGCGAGTGCGAGTGCGAGTGCGAGGAACAACTACAACAAACGGCGTTCAACTGTCTGCGTTTCATTCTGTTGTCTACCTCTTGTATTTTTTTATTCCCCGACAACCACAAGCGTTCCAAAAAAAAAAAAAAAAACATTACATATTTTCTGATTTTCATCAATATGAATATATTTTTACCTGATTTCAATTTAAATTTTCATGTAACGGCATTTGTAACTAAGAAATTATCGATTTTAATAACACATCAATTTCAACTAAAATTCTTAATCATTGATTGTATAACACACGAATTTTGTTGGACTTGAAAATGAACTCGAATCATCAGATCCAATAAAGAAGAAGTAAAAATACTGCCTGAGATTTTGACACGAAAAATCAAATATAAAATTTATTAGGGATTTATAATCTTGTTTTGACTGTAAGAAAACGGGTGCAAATACCCTCTCCTACTCTCTACATCTTCTTCACATGTCATATGCATTGCGTAAACGACATGGGTTGATATACCACAGTGACTCAGTGAGTGTATCGTTCAAGATGGTCAAACCGGTATGTACCATCTTATCGGTTTACAAATATAAACAAAAACTCTTTTTTTTTTTTCTTTTTTTAAACTTTGTAATAGACACAACAGCATTACAACAAAGTGCTAAGAGACTGACACGATAAGAGAGGACACTTAACCTTGCTCCTTAAAACCTTAAATTAACACAAGGCAAAAACTATCTATCTATCTGATTCTGCTAATAGAGGCTCCGTGATTTTTGTAGTGTAATTCTTTGTTCCTCGTGCTTCTTTCCCAACAAGCTTCTTCACCGTTTGTCCTACTTTGCTTTGATACTCCTGTGCCACAAAAACGAGTCATTATTAATCCCCCCCCCCCCCCCCCCCACAATATCACCCATTCTTGTTTAACTTTCCAACTTTGATTCAATAAGATACCAAAGATTTACTCAGCCATTGTTGCTTTGCTTACCGCTGGTGAAGCACGGCTTATAGATGATACAGCAGCCGCTGCAGCCGCCGCCACTCTTACCCTGAAATAATGTCATCATATGTTACTTTTTAGTGAATCTTTGGTAAGCATTAGAGAAGTGACTCAGAAGTGAATAAAGACCATTACAATACCTTTTATGTACATCAATGTAAACGTCAGTTTCATCTACGATTTCCGTCTGCATTTTTAGTAAATCAACAAAAGAAAGCTACTTAAGTAAAATGTATATAGACAAATATACTTATAATAGAGATTTTTGAGGTTATGGTGATGATGATTAACACGCAGAGAACCAAACCAGAAAAGCAAAGCATAAGGACATACTTGTAGAAGTTCTTCAAAAACATCCTCTAACGTGATGATGCCAATCACTTCCGCATCCTCGTTATCTTCCAACAAACGCGGTAAGTCTCTTGTGGCAATACCGTTCTGTTGGAAATTTCTCCCCCTGTTCTTTACATGCTTTGGTACTTTATCAATATCAACAACAACAACATCAGGCGATTCATGCTTCAACAACGGAGTTGTTAAATTACTACTCTTGTAAAGCTTCATATTTTCTTTGGGTGTTTCGCCATTACTCAGCAACTGCATGTTATTCTTTTTATCTTTGTCTTTGACTTTGACAACTGCAGCCATGTGACTGCTTCCCTTTTGAAACTCATTGAGGATATCGTACAATGGCATGTTTGATGGAACCCTGGAAAAGCAATGTATATGAACTTCTACTTATTTTCATTTGAAAACTTATAATGAGTAGGTAAGTCTTAGAGAACCAAGATATACCTTGGGATCTTCCTGATGGAAACAGAACTTACAGGAGTCTCTGTCTCTGGTCGTACAGTTAGAAGACTCTTAACCTAAATAATAACAACAGATACAGAAATAAGTAATCTAGTGGGACTCAGTGAAATAAAGCAACGCAAAAGTTTTGACAGAAGTACCAATAGAAGCCCAATGATATTTTTCGGGTTCCCTAAGTAGACTGGGATTCGGCTATGACCTCGTGAAAGTATTTTTCCAACTGTTTCCCTGCATTTAGAAGGTGAAATTCATGATATTAACTAGATTTTTTTGCCAATTGAAATTACTAGGCAGATAGACTAAGGAAAAGACACTACTCTGTATATCAATTTACAGTGTGGATTTTAAGCTAATCAGTAGAATGGGAGTTTCTCAAATAAGTTTTTCCTTTGAAAGATTTGACAGATAGAGAAAGCAAATCGCCTGAGAAAAAGATCAACTCTAACCTTAACTCACCAGTCTAACTTTGTATTTACATCCAGCGAAAATGTTGATTCAATTGGAGTCATAGCCTCCTCAGCAGTCTGAGCTTTCAGTAAATGAAAGCGTATGAATTAGATCAGAGGAAGTAATCTTGGAGCAGTAAAAAAACTGAAGTATGTTCCACGTTGCAAGAAGAAAGTATCAAACTATAAGCATCAGTTCAACAAAGTTAAGTCATCCTCCATACGCAACCTCATGGCTCATGCAACAATTGTTCATGAAGATGTAGAATCTAAATTCAGATTGATGGGTCCATAAGTAACTCATTTCATTCACAACATAACTTGTTCATCAGGGTGAACAGCAAACAAGCATCAGGGGGAGCTACAATACATACCTTCTCGCTCAAATCCAGGGCTCCGCTTATAATCATTGTTTCCTCGTGTGTCAGTTCACCCCCCTTACCAGCCTATGTTGGAGGAAAATAGCATGTCAATGGAAGCTGGAAACAAAAATACTTTTGATAATCAAGTAACTTAAATTAATTACTTCACTAATCAGACAGGAGTTACAGCATAATATCTGTCCTTTTTCCTATATTGGATTTGTTTGGTTAGATCTTAAAGAGAAACTACCTCCTGGCTGTGAATGGAGACAAGAGCTTTCAGCTGAGCTCGCCTAAATAGTGTGTCACTATGCCCAATTACGACATCAAGAACCTGAGGCACATAAAACGTTGATAGAAATAAACATCTACAGCTTTCATAACACTGTGGCATTTAAATGAAACTAGCTTCAACAAGTAGCACTTGTCAATGACATTGCTCGATTAGACACAAGTGCCAACAAATTCACCATTCTTCCATACTTGTAACATAACTTATTGACTATAGTACCAGCAAGTGTCAGTCTACAAAAAAATCACCTTTCCAATAGGGTAAGCAATCGGATAGCAGATAATCATCAAAATGCGAACCAACCACAAAAAGTTCGCGCCAACAGCAAGTCCATATCTGGAGCATATAGCTTGCGGAATGATCTGGTTAGAATTGCAACAACATAATTTCTATCAGATAAAAGGAAAGTACAGAATACATCATAAACTGAAACCAAGAAGAGATGCAAAGAAAGTTACCTCTCCAAAAGCAAGAACGAAAGTAACTGAGAGTAAAACAGCGACAAAAGGGTGAAATATCTTATCCAGGCATATAGGAAGAGCCTGAAAAGGAACACCAAGCACAAAATTCACTGATTCTACATCGAGTTTTCTCCTGATTATGAGTTGCACAAAAATAGTAATTTATAGTTGTAAAATCAAGAAAATTGGGGTTAAAAAATCAAGTTTACCTCCATGGCAGCTGCATTGCACAGAAGTAGAGTCACAAGAAGTTGATGTTGCTTCTTCACCACGGGTAAGATAGCAGCTACAATATCAATAACAACAATTCATGTAACTCTAAATTAACCGGTCAAGAGTAAGAATAAAGACTCTTTACCACTTCGGTTATAGCCATAATTACAGAATAAGAAATTTATAAAAAAAAAACGATTTTTGTTTAAGAAAATACTATAGCCCCATTACGAATCGAGCAAGTCATGAATGTGTAATTTTGTGCTAACGACACATCAAATTATACATAACTATCGAGAAACCAAGCCAACGAAAGTTGAATTTAATCTGATCAGGAAAAACAATAGAGCCGTACCGGCCTGCTTTTTCTCGGCGGTGGAACCACTTTGTTGGAGAATCTCTAGCTCAACGAGGCCAAGGGACATTAGTCCGAGGGTGAGTCCTGACATTATCCCGGCGAAGAGAACGAGGAGACACGCAACACCGACGACGACGAACCACCAGGGAGAACCGAATCGGATGTCTTCGGCTTCAAAGACGAAGCTGTTGATCGAATAAGCGGCTCTTACCATAGCCACCACGCTCAGAACAGCCATTGACACCGCCTTCTTAGCTTCGATTTGGTCGCCTGTAGAGAGACAAAACAGCGACACGGTGCTACAGAAAGAGAAAGAGAGAGAGACTGTTCTTGTGTGTGTTTGTTGTGATGTGAAACGTTTTTTTTTTTTTGTTAAGGAGGAAGAAGACGATGAATGGCTTTGATACGGGTATACATGGACCATCTGACACGTCAGCATCCTACATGCGTTTTTTCCTTCTTTTTCTCTTTTTAAAAAATATACATAATATATTTCATTGTCATTTTTACTCGAACTTTTTTTTTTTCCCTTTTAATTGACTTGTTGACTGACAAGTGACAATCAAAAAAAAAAAAAGTTTCCCCATAAACATAATTATAAATGTTACAACGTGATTTTGATTCACAACTGAGCTATCCATTTATTTATTTTTTGTGCACAACTGAGCTATCCATCTATTTATCAACCTTCACCGGTTTTAACGCTCTAGAAAGATACACCTTACCCATCACATTTTTCTTGAGATTTTCAAATTATTATTCGGCCGTTAGACAAATAATACAAAGATATATATGTTTTCAGGTTACAAGGAGTAGATGTTATTATATATATATATAACAGTATAGCACTGTAATTTCAAAATCCTAAAGTAATCGTGATTACTAGAGCTAGAGACAATGCAACTCTCTAACGAGACCCCGGAAGCAACGAATCTTGGAAAACTCGAGTATTTTGTGCTGCCCGACGCAAGTTGTAACATTTATTTAATTAATTTTACAGTCAACGTGAATGATAAATAATTAATTACAATTAATATCTCTTATGTTGACGCCACAATCAAATTAATAAACAAAGTTACTTGCATTGTTTGGGCTTTTGGATCGATTATGAGCCCAATGTTTGGGCCATTGAATGGCAACCAAAAAAGAATTCGCGGAAAAAAGTGTTTTTTTTTTTTAACAGTGAAACCGGAACGAGCGAGGCAAACAGAAAAAAAATCTCAAGATCGGAAAACAGTGAAAGCGAAGAATTGAAGCACAAGCTTCTCTTTCTCCCGACCTCGCTATTGATTCCTGCAATCTCTATCTCTCTATCGCATGTTTCGTTAGCCCAATCGGAGGATAGAGAGAGGCGACGCATCTCCGGAATCGGAGCGAAGAAAAAAGTGGGGATAAGCAGGATTGTATTTTCTGGGAGGGAATACAAATCTGGCGAAAGTGGAGGGCCTAAGGGCGAGGCCGTGGCTGAAGCCAGGAGCTTGTATAAATGGAGGTCAATATGACTACGACGGTGCGGAGAATGACCATTCTAGACCTTGGTGGCGGCGTCGCCTCAGATCCTTGTATATGGCCGCGATGTCTCTCACTCCTTCCACTTTCCGAATCGCAATCTCGCTGCTACTCCTTGTGGCTATAGGCACCGCCGTCACTTTTCTTCCGGTTGAGCAGGCAATTTCTCTCTTCCTCTATCCCTCTCATTCGCATTTTGCAGTGTATATGCTGCTTTAGTGATAACGTAGCAACGATATTGTCTGTATCTTCTATGTTTAGAAATTGATAGAATGGAGTATTGCTAGAGCTAGCTAGATCACTAGGTCTCTAAATTTTAGATTGTTTAACTTGGACTCTTCATGAAGTCTTCTTTTATGAAGATCTCTAGTTGGAAGGATGCGAGAAGTTTTTTTATTTTCTTATGAAGTTAATCGAGAACTTTAGTAGACTTGGTCGTAGAGCAGTAGTCATAGATCAGGCGAATGGTAATGGTAATATATATGATTTATAATCATTGTTCGGATCCCTCTTGGCAGAAATTGAAGGACTTCTTGTTATGGATTAAGGAAGATCTTGGACCTTTTGGTCCTCTGGCATTGTAAGATTTCGTGCTTGCTACTTATTTTGGTTCTCTCTTTCTTTTAGATTCAGTCACTAATGGGTTTATTCTGGTCACGTTGTTTTATGGCTGCCTTCAATATTCTTGTGTCTTATTTTATCTCATTGAAATTTGCAGGGCTTTGGCTTATATTCCTCTCACAATCGTGGCAGTTCCTGCTTCTGTACTCACGGTAGGTGTGGATTCATAACTAACTATGTAATGAAGTCTAGGGTGCTGCTCTATGATGTTTTTACATAAAAATTTCCGATATAAGATGGAATACTGGGACTTCTTATCCCTGTTCTGATAGTATTAATTTGCTCTCTTCAGCTAGGTGGTGGTTACCTGTTTGGCCTGCCAGTAGGATTTGTGGCCGACTCTCTTGGAGCTACATTAGGTGCAACAGCGGCATTTCTGCTTGGTAGAACGGTACGTCTATTCGATATGGTAGTATCTGTTCTCATATGTCTCGCTTGCAACGGTGTCGCTTGCTATAGCCACAGAAATAACTGATTCCTGTTTTTTGCATCTTCACAACTAGGCAATTTAACTGAGTGTGGCATCTTTCCTATCTTTGGTAACTCATTGTCGCTAATGATTTATTATTTGTCTTCCTGGGATCATGCAGATCGGTAGATCTTATGTTACCTCAAAAATCAAGCATTACCCAAAGTTTCAAGCTGTTTCCTTGGCAATTCAAAAATCTGGCTTCAAGGCATGAAAATCTAGTAGCACTCTCTCAGTTAATTGACAGTTATTTTTTCTTCATAGAAGCTAGAACTGGGACCAATAGTATGGCAAGATACCACAATTTTGTGGCTACATTTAATTGATTGACTATTAACTACATGTTGATATTTTCTTCCTGTACAGATTGTTTTGCTGTTACGTGTTGTCCCCATACTGCCCTTCAATATGTTGAATTACCTCCTATCTGTAACCCCCGTTCGCTTAGGGGAATACATGCTGGCCACTTGGTTGGGAATGATGGTACTGACATTTCTCTAGTAGTCGCGTGTATGTTGGTCATTTATACTTTGATAGTGGTGGAAGAAGAGCCTAGTTTTTTTATCTTTGTTTTTACAACCAAGAACTACTCTATTCTTGGAGATTAGTAGATGGGGCATCAGTTAACCCAAATGGACATGTTTTTATGCACCCAATTCATGGATATACCCCAAAGGGGAGAAATTGAGAAAACAACGGAAATTGTTTCAAGTTAGCATGCATGTGAAAGTGGGGACTCCTAATATTATGCATAACAGTAATATTAATCTTGTGAAATGTTTTGATGTAACAGCCCATTACGTTTGCGCTAGTTTATGTTGGAACTACACTGAAAGATCTTTCTGATATTACACATGGATGGCATGAGGTGTCTGTATTTCGTTGGGTAAGTTTTCGTTCATTGACTTCCACTTGGCTACTATATTGGTTATGACCGTAGATCAGCTTGACTGAAGATACTTGTGTAGTTGTGTGTATCTGCTGTAACGCATAATTGCTCGTCACTTATCGTTGATGTTGGGAAGAACGAATTGCCTTGGTTTAGAAGTTTGTAGTGTAAGAAAAATAACAACTTGTCCGGATCTGAAGCTTAAATTAGGTCATTCTATAAGGATTATTGGGAATCTCTTGTCGTTTATCTCACAATATAATGTAGAGTTGCTAATTTACCAAAATATGACATAGACGTCTGGGTTACTTATTTTCCATTATACGACATCTGAAACATTGAGAATTTTGCTTGAATATCCCCGAGGATGATGATTTCCTAAGCAAGTCCGTAGCATACTGTATGTAGGGAATAATAACATGGCCATAGTCTCGACCTGCATTGATTAGTAGTAGTGGTTTTATAGCTTTGAAGTATCTGTATCCCTTTTGCATTATAAGTCTGATTTTATCATTTGTAACTTGTGGATGCAGGTACTTATGATGTTTGGAGTTGCTCTAGCAGGTGAGAGTCTCTTTTGTAATCATTATAAAATAAAATATATACCTAGTTAGTTTCACTTGTATTAGACCAGTTGATTTGTGACCCGGTTTAGATATAAAAATATTACTAGAGTTGCCTGCTCTGATTCACTGCTGACTGATGATATATAAAGCTAGAATTCTAATGGTTTGGTAAATTATGATTTGTTATTTTGAATTATATGTGGGTGCAGTAATAATGATAATATGCATAACAAGAGTGGCGAAATCATCCTTGGAAAAAGCATTGGCTGAGAATCCAACTGATATAGATGGGAAGAAGAATGACGACAGTTGCAGCATGCTCCCCATCGTGGCAGAACCACCAACGGATCTTCAGGAGTCTGTCGTTATAAGAATCGACCCATCCAATACTTGAATAACAGACCAAAAGAAACCTCTTGAGTTTGTAAATTTTCCACGAACACACAGAAAAAAATTTTAATACCAGGGGAGGGGATATTAGATACAATTTTGTATAGCAATCATAATAAATCATAGTACCTTAAATTCCCGTTTTTTATTTATTTATTTACTAACTTTTATTTATTTACTAACTTTAGGTTTCGGAAATTTGTAAGAATATTCAACCGGTGGAATTAGTTAACCCGAATTAGTTTGACTCGCGTTATAATCAGACCAGCTCTACAATAGACCGGTTAAATCGAACCGGGTCGGGTCTAATTGTCAATCATATTCCGTCCGGCATATTCCATGGTCTTGATTTTTTATCTCCGAATCCCAAATCGCAGGTCTCCGTTCATTCTCGCGGTGCTCTGTATAGCTATTACAATTGCGAAAGAGTCTTCCTTTGAGAGAGAAGAGTTGAAATCAGCCGATTTCCTCATATTTGGTTTGTTGAATAATGGCGGCTACAAATGTCATGCGACGAGATGAGAACCTTGTTATGTCGTCCCCTCTTGATCCCCGTAGAGGTATTTCGATTTTTTCCAAGCGGATGGATAAATGGGCGATTGATAGACTCGTTTTTGGTTTCATTTCCTTAATTCGAGAAATGTGTGTGCTGGGGACTTAGGGTTTCTGATTATTGGAATTGTGTTTTTTTTTTTTTTTTTCTGGGAATGAATTTCTTAGAGGGTTTCACGTGCAGGAGATACTTGTGCTTCTCGTGGCCTCTCTCTTGAGAAGAAAATCGAGGCCCTTGAGAGCCTAACGGTACAAGTGAGTTTTTTTTTTGTTTTTTGTTTGTGTGATTCCATTTAATGGTTTGGTTGAACGTAGATAGATGAATATTGAGGTTGATAACTTTTTAATATCTAATGAGTTTTGCAGGTTAGTAACCGGCGATCTAGGAGATGGTTAAATGATCGTATTCTGATGGAACTTGTTCCTCGTTTAGATGCCCAAGAAATCAGAGGCTTGTTTGCTCCACCACCTTGGGGTAATATTACTTTCTTTTTCAAACTATACTCTTTCCTTTGTAATTGGAGATTTCGCTATGTTTTCAGACTTTTTGCTTATGCCATCAGCGTTAACATTCATGGTTTCACTGACTCTACGAATCTTCTATAGGCGACGATGTCCCACCCTCAGCCTTTTCTTTGACTAGTGTTGGAGAATGGGACAAATTTAGAACCATAGACATGGACAAGGAGGTAAGCTACCTCTCTTTTGGGACTGGGTGTCAGAGAACAAGTACAAGTTACTATAATACTGATCCAAAAATATGTTGTTTGTATAATTGATGGTGTGATCTGTTTGACGTACTTGGTCCTAAATCTTAACCATTGTGTTTTCTTTCAGGCCAATATCATGGATTCCTTGAATCGGTCATCCGTACGGCAGAAAGGTCGTGTGGATGCTGATAAAACCACTGTCTTAAATGCTTGGCGAAGAATAGATTGTAGAACAAGAGAGGCTCTTCGACGTAGCTTTTTACCAGAACTAATCGAGGGGTATGAGGTATAGATTCTTCAGAGATGATTACATTTAACTATAGACCCCTTGCTCCTAGTCTCAAGAATTGTTTATTATTTTCACAGAACTGTATAAGTCATTTCATTGAAGAAGGTGGTGAAGGAGATGTTCTTGAGCTCAAGGTTCAAGACCCATTCCATAGATTGCTTTTGCACGGTGTTTGTGAGGTATGAGCTTCGACATCTCCTGAGTTATCTTTTGCTAAGATGTTGAATATAAAGAGTAACAACCTGAAGAAACTGTTTTCTTTGGAGTAGTACCACAATTTGGTATCTACAACGGCAACAGAACAAATAGGAAGGATAGCAACGAAGACAACAAGGATCAAATGGAAGAATGGAGGAGATTCAGGTGAGAAACCAAGCATCAGCCTCGCGCATTTCCTTAGGATGTCAAAAGAAGGAGCTTGGTAACATCAAGCAACAACACTCCTTTGTAGGAGTAAACTTTAATAAAATAGAAGCCTCCTTCTTGAAGGGCTATATTTATGCAGCAAAAGGATCTCTTTACTATTTCATCTGCGTGATCTTGTAAGCTTGTATTGTATTATGATCAAAGAATAAAATAGACAACAAATTTTAATTAGAATTGCCCATCTGGAAAAAAAAATAGTAAAACTAGTGTAGTTACAAAAAGCAACTAGCCCTCACAGCTGCTTTGGGAGCAAGAAAAGTATGCAGAAACAAGGAAAACAGATAAAAACCACAAAGAAGAAGGAATACCAAAACAGAGGGCTAATAGGGGAGAAATAGAATAGAATAAGATGATGAGAAAAACAAGACCGAAGATATGGCTAACGTGCTCCAAGGTGCCTCCAGTGAACTCCTTCTCCGGATTCTTGTCGAAGGTGAAGGCCCATAAAAGCACACCAAAGAAGCCGCCGAATAACAAGTACAAACATATGAGCTCGATCATAAGTATTTTATTTCCAGCTATGGGGATTTTGGAGAGTTTCATATACAGGAACGTTGCAAAATTGGAGGTTATCAAAAGGATGTGCATCACAATGTCATAGATTACGTATTTGCTCTTCCTGCATCCAACCGACATTGATGGTTATACTTATATATATCCAAATAAAGAAAAGAAAAGAAAAGAAAAAGTTGGTTGATATACTCACCACCATGGATGATGCTTACTTGGAGATTCATCCGCAGTAGCAGGATTCATGGCTTCGTTTATTGCTTTTATGTATTGCTGTATTGGTATTGTGTAGATAAATTATCCCGCCAAACAAAATTTCACTTGGAAAACATAATTTTCGTATATATAACAAAAGTTTGGAGCTTATTCCTTTTCTTCCCTGTGAGATAAGTAAAAAAAAAAAAAAATACTGGATAAATACGTTACCAGAAAAAGATTTATCTATAGATTTTCAATATTTTAACCTAATAATAGTCTAAGGGTTTTGGTTGATAATTATATTTTGTAAATGATATTGAAATATTACATATTCGTGTGCCCTTTAGTATAATTGGCCCATAGAAAGGGACGTGAATTTAGGGGTCACTCGCAGTTTGCAGTATTCGTGGAGTGATGTTTAGAGGTCATTAGTTTGATTTTATTATGAAGTGAAAAGCAAACCAGAAAGAAAAAAACATTCAGTCATTGACAAATAAAAGCTTTGGTCAAACAAAAATGGCGAGCAAAAAGAGAGTGAAGTACTTCGTGGTTGATGCATTCGCTGATTCCGCCTTCAAAGGGAATCCAGCTGCTGTTTGCTTTCTTGACGAAGATAACGAAAGAGACGACGCGTGGCTCCAGTCTCTCGCCGCCGAGTTCAACATCTCCGAGACTTGTTTCCTTACTCCGATCACCGTCTCCGATGATCGCGATGTCCCCTGCTTCCAACTCCGGTGGTTCACTCCAGTCACTGAGGTTCGTTAATCTCTGCTATAGTTTTTCGAATTTTCTTATGGTTTTGACTTGGGATGATTGTTCGTTTGACTTGCTAATTGACTGAAGACTCTATACATTTACTAAATCTCCGATTCGAATTCATGTAACTGCTACAAATTAGATTTGACTGGTGCAAGTTCCTGAGATTCTAAGAGAATGGAAAAAAAGAGAGAATTGGATCTTGTTTTGCATTTGCCTGGCTCTTGTGAATGAATTGAATGAGGCACTGTTTTTTTTGGCAGGTGGATCTGTGTGGTCATGCAACCTTAGCATCTGCTCACATTCTCTTCTCAAACAATTTGGTTGATTCACAAGTAGTTGAGTTCGCCACAGTATCAGGGATTCTAACAGCTAAACGAGTTCCACTTACTTCAGGGCTCAAAGATGAATCAACCTTGTTGATCGAATTGAATTTCCCCGTTGTTCCAACTTATGAATTCAATGCCACTGATGATCTCTCTGTGTTCTCCAAAGCTTTGAATGGAGCTTCCATTGTTGATGTTAAATCCACAAAGAATGACATCCTCGTAAATCTTTCAGCAATTTTTTCTTTCTTTCTTTCAGGCTATTGCAATCCATTGAACTAAATGTGGATTATTGTTTTCAGGTTGTGCTTTCATCTTGGGAATCTGTCATTGAATTACAGCCAAGAATAGATGAGATATTGAAATGCCCCTGTGAAGGACTGATGGTGACTGCCGCTGCTTCTGCAGGATCTTCCTATGATTTCTGTAGTCGCTACTTTGCCCCTAAAGCAGGAATTAATGAGGTTAAAAAGTGACTCAATCTGTTTTCATGGACACTACATCATCCATTATATACTTTTTGCTTGTGTGATCAAAACAGTCAAATAAAAACATTACCTCTTTTTTGTTATTCAGGACCCTGTTACTGGAAGTGCACATTGTGCCTTAGCACATTACTGGAACCTCAAGATGAACAAGTGTGATTTCGTGGCCTACCAGGTTCTCTTTTTTTCCTCACAGACTTTTGAGACTAGTGATGAGTATTTGTTTCCTAAAGAAAGATTTGTTTTTTTTCAAATGGGGTTAGGCTTCAAGCAGAGGGGGAACAGTGAAGGTTCATCTGGACAAAGAGAATCAAAGGGTTCTACTGAGAGGCAAAGCAATCACTGTCATGGAAGGTTGTATCCTTGTTTGATTTGGCTATAACAATTTCATACGCCTTCTGTTTTCAGAGATGCATTTGTAATAAATTTGCTACTTGTGAGATCACATCACTACAATCCTCTAGAAGAATAAAGATTTGCTTAATTTTTATCATGGTTTTTTTTTAACATAAATATTTTCATGGTTTAAGAATAGATGAAGCTAAGAGAGAAAATGTTTTTGACCACACAACAACAACGCCCCCACCCCACACAACAACAACGTGAATATGAATGAAAACCTAGTCGTCCGGCTTCATTAAAACGAAGCAAACGATACAAAAATACGCAAATTTTCGTTTATGTAGGACATAATAACGAGTTACGATATGGAAGACGGTGTGGTTTACTAATAAACCATGTCTTGCACACCTGTCTCAGCCATCTTCTCCAAATCTCCTTGTGTTAACAGAGTTTTCCTGCCCAAGGTACCCGCCTTATCATACGGCTGAGCCATTTTTCTAAGGAACTGCACAAACCCCAAACTTTTTAGAATTTCTAATGCTTATGGTTTCTTTTAACTATGTGAGTTACAAAAAAAACCAGTGAATTTTGGGTTTACCTCTCGGGCAATGTGAATTGCCATGTCAGTGCTTAGATTCAAGTGTGCATCACGCAGATGCGAAAGTATCCAACCAGGTAATTTAGACCGTTTATCATGCCGGCTATATCTGCAAGTTTAACGTCAATGGCAGTAGTGTATTATCAGACCAAAGAGATGTAACATTCTAATCCAACAATACGCATAACTGTCTCTGTTCTGTCCTAAGAATTTTCCCGTTCACAAGGAACAGTGTGAAAATGATCATCTATTCGCGAGGTAAATACATATACTTGCGTATATATGTATAGAGAGAATCACATTTAGTAAGATTCTCAATGAACAGACTCAGAGAGAGAAACTTATATACCTTTTGTCTGCAAATATCATCATCCCATAATCAGCCTTTGACCGGATTACTCGCCCTACACATTGAGCTGCTTGCCTCTGTTTTATAGCCAAAAAAAGTGTTAATAACAGGTCAAAGATAAAGATTTGCACCCAAAATATAATAAGATCATAGAATAATAGTCATACCAAGGCATCAAAAGTTAGGAAGTCGCCTTCTTTTATCTGAAATGTATCACGCAAATACTCCAATCTTGCTAGTAATATCCTGATATTTTTACCATTTCCATCTTAGAATCTCTCACTGATCAGAAACCGGAAAATGAAAGGAAAACATTCATTTGATTAGAACTTACTTGCTTAACGTATACTGGAAAGGTACTCCGAACATTACAACCAGTCTTCCATAATGACGATCAAAATCAATACCCTCAGCAACTTTTCCCCTGCCGTTCAAATATAAAATTAAATTACTCAACTGAAACTTCCAAAAGAGAACTCACAGTGAAACCTCTTTAATATGTTAGTTAACCAACCAGAGATAAGAGAGAAGAGACTTCCAGTATTATATACATTAACGACAGTGTCAAAGAAGCAGAACCAGAAATTCCTTGCCATGAATTCCCAAACCATCTACCATTCACAAATAGATTTTTTACCTGGCTACAGAGAAGAAAACTGCACCTCTTCCGCAATCACAAGCCCTGCGATAATTGTCCAGTGCCAGTGTTGTTTCTACAACATCTTGTGTTTCAATAAAGACAAGCTTCTGTTGCATTAATTCCTACAAACATTAAGAGCATTGGTTATTTTGGGAAACACATACATTATTGTCTGTAGCAACTACAAATATTTTCAGGTACCATAAAATAAATATTCCCACTTCATGCAGAAAAGGTGAAAATCATATGGTATGGTAAAGCGTTGAAGAAGACCTTACCTTCAGAATTCCAGTTTCATTCCATGTAGCAATAATGCCATCCATGTATGAATAACTAACAAAGAAGCAGACAACTCCATCAGGAACAATAGATACCATCTCTACCAAGAGCTTTCCGTAATTCCTCACGACACCAGGATCACTTCTCATGTCAAATTTGGTGCTAACAGGAAGCTGATCACTGAAAAGCAAGACAAATAAGCACTAATATAAATAGATTATAAAATAAAACAATAAGGTCAGTGTTTAGGAACTTTTTTTCTTTTAACTGCATACCTTCCCCGAGTTAGAACCATAGGACAGATGCAGTCTCGTGTCATTGACATCTTAAAGCTTCGACTAACAACAGGATTGAAACTAAGAAGACGGGGATAAAGATCAATAGGGCTCAAGGTGCCTGATGTAATCACGACTGATTGGAAACGATCAAACACCGGTTTGATCGCCAGAGACGCATCATGACAGCTCAACTAGGATACAAAACGATAAATGTTTCAGATACATTTCTTAATTATTCAAACGGTAACATTTACATTTGAGTAGTAATATATTTGAAACCACAATAACAATACTCAGAAGAAAGCAGATCAACACATAGTTACCTGCAATATAGGATCTGGAATGTGAGGCATTCTCTCGTCATATGGCTCAATGATGATGGAAAATCCCCGTGCATATGTCCCAACAAGAGTTGCAAAGTCGCATACTGTCTGGATCGGCAAAAACTCATCTGTATCTGTAATTTCAAGGGTTAGCATGAGAGAGTGGAGCCTGTCATAACAGAACTTCAGTGTTTTCTGCTCAATTCCAGCCTGAGAATTAAGCGACGATACAAAGCTAACAGGGCTTTCTTTCTCCACGTTCTCAGTGTCCAGCCGTCCCCCCAAGTACTGAAGTAATCGGCGCAAAACATGAACAAAATGCTCAGCCCGTCTGATATTTCCCGGGACAGCCTCCTTCAGAATATCATGGGGCAGTGCAGGGTTTGCAAGCCATTGATCAGTTCCTGCAGAAAAACATATTTATTGCGTCAAGTTCATAGGATCAGAACATGTGCCCTATAATTTGTGTTTTCAACCAAACCACGCATCACCTTCCTACAATATACTTACCAGATAAGTCCCCTCTCAGTGCTAAACCCTCAACCAGCCGGTTGTATTCAGCTCGCAATCTTCCTGCATCCGTAGCCTTGAACCTTCCTACCAGTTGGACAATTTTAATAATGTGATAAGAACATAAAATAAGTATCAGCAGATAACCAGGCACTTCCTGTATTGAACCAAGATAATTATGCACCATAGGATCAACCTAAACAAGACAGTCATGTTTTTAAGTTGCTGACAAGATCATTTGTAAAAAAAATATTCTCCCCGTTAAGTTCTTTAAAAGAAAGCAGTCTCATAAAAGGATATCCATTTCGTACTAATTAAACTTCCATCAGAAAACCAAACAGAAAAAATGCAATTAACAACTAGAGTGAGCAGACACCCAGATGGCACTCAAAAATAATCAGGAAATTCAATTGAAAAAGAAAAAGAAATCCTCTCACCTATGTTTACTGTAATTAAGAGTGGCATGTGAAAGAGAAGAGAATCGGCTATGTAGGAAATATTAAGCGTACCTATCAATTTCTTGCCTTATCTTATTAAGATTTCGATTAGCTCCGTCAAGTGTAACCCTCCTCACACTGACGCTGAGTGCTTCAATACAAACGTTATCGATATTATGGGCCTCGTCAAACACTACAACTGACTCCTTTTGTAACTCCTTAGATATAATTCCAGCAACCTTAGGATCCAGTAAGTACTGATAGCTATAAACAATAACGTTGGCGAACTGAACCATATGCCTCGCCAGAAAGTAAGGGCACCATCCACGTTTCTTACCAAACTCCCTTAAATCCTAAAATCCAAACACACATAGACCATATCAGCCAAAATGTGCAAGTAACCTTGAAACAAGTTCCAAATTCAAACACCATTCCAATCTTAAACCTAAACTTGATCAAGAAACAAATGTGAAAAACCTTCTTTTAAAAACTTACCTCTAAAGTATAAACACCAGGAGGCAACAAGGCATTCTCAGCAGCCTTTTCATAGTTCTCAAAGTAGTCACAGAGTTCAACATTTGGATTCTCCGCTGACAAAGCTCTAACCCAACTAGCCGTGCGTTTCCTACACGCAGCATCAACAGAATCACGATTTTCCGCAGCTAAAACCTTAGTATTAACGCAAAGATTCTTGCGGGAGGAAAGACCAATCGCGAGGATCCTGGCCTGGTTACCGAGATTGCGTACTTGGTAGTCATGGAGTAGCTTAAGCTCAGCTAAAGTTTTCTCCATCTCATGGACAGTACGAGTGCAATAGACAAGCTTGATCGGAGAATCAGGACGAGAGAGTCGATAACTGGTGATTAAAGAGAGGAGAGCAATGGTTTTGCCAGTTCCGGTGGGCATCTCGAGAAGACAATGTCCCTTGGCGTCTAGGGCTCGCTTCAATTCAACCATGTATTCGTATTGTTCTGGATATATGTTGTCATATGGGAAGTACACCGTTACGTCTTCGATCTTGAAGATCATCTTCCTCTTCCCCGTTTAAGACCTAGATTATCGATTTTCGCTGAAGAACAGAGATATGTACAAGAGAGACTATAACTCTTATAAAATTTTTGAGTTTTGTTTGGCTTTTTCATTCTTACCCCTATTTATTTATTTTTATACGTTTGACCCCTTAACTTTACAAAGAGACAAGATTAGATTTTTTTTTTATCAGAAATTTAATTTTTTTAATACCCTTTTTTGGGAAAATATTTGAATAAGCATGTTTTTAATTCTTCTTTAAAATGTGGCAGACAAGTTTAGTAAGTTGTTAATAAACCAATAAAAGGGTACTACTACAAAAGGTTTGATTTGATTTGATACAAAAATGCTTGGTTTTATCTAAAATCTGCAACTGGGTTTATTAGTTACAACAACAGAGAGATACAAACTCTCGAGTCTTATTCTTCAACTGGTTGATGGAAAGCTAAGCCCTTTATCACGTGTCGACATTGAAACCTGCAATGCACAGAGGGCATTACTAAAAGATCCGGTGACGAACTTGGTTGGTCTGTATTGGAGAAAGGTGAAAGAGAATTACCATATTAGATCATTTGTGCACGGGTTGATAGGAGAATTTGTGGCATTGTCTTGTGTTCGGCACTTGAATCTCAACTTTAAAGGCACAAACTGCAATAACAATGGACATTGTTTACAAATGATTAAAGTCAGAAGCTTATACTTGGATGTGTTAATAGGATTAGCAGAAGTTTATACCTTTCTGTTGTATCTGAAGTCACGTTTAGGAATGAAATGTTGGGGAAGATTCAAAGAAGGTGGAGCATGAACCAATATAAAGAGCCTCATTGGACCTATAATTCAGAAAAAGGGAAAAGAATCATTTACATTTTACACCATAATTCACTTGACAAAATTATGCAATGGTATACAATGCTGATGAAGTTTTGGGAATTATGCAAAAGTTACCTGGGTAGGAAGTTGATCCAGCACCTGTCGAGATCAGAGCTCGGATAGTCTATAAAACCAAAAAGAGTGAAGAGGTTAACCTTTTTTTTTTTCATTCTTATAGCAGATAACAAGAGAAGGGACAGATCCAAGAAACATGAACACAGAGGTAAGAAAGAAACCTTTTTTGAAAGTGCTTCTGCAGCTTTGGATTTAGCAAAATCAGCTTCGTAGCCCACAACATAGTCACTGTGTGTGAATAACAGCTCATAAGCTTTTTGAGGCCGTAATGGACTACCACCAAGAATCAACACAACTTTCTGAATCCCAGGAGCTTCACTGATCATTAACTGCAGTGCATTTCGGAGACTAGAGATGGTGTTCATCAGTTTCTCCAGTTTCTTAATCTCATGCTTCACCTCTCTCTTTCTACTGACCAGGTTTCTTCTAACCAGTGGTTTCACTTCAGGCTGTGTAAGATTCGCCTCCTACAACCTAAGATTCTTAGAGTGTGAAAAAAGACCTTAACCGTACAGTGAAAATGGCGTCTGTAGAACTAACATACCAAATCCACAAATTCAGTTTGCAATCCATCAAATTCGAGACTCATATCTTGTAATACCCTGCACAGATGTAACCAAAATGCAAATCGGTAAACGCTTTTTGTATCGCCAAAACCAAAATCTGCAAATTTTATAGCCTCTAGCTTTGGTTTTCTGAGTAATACCAAACAGATAAATCACAAAGATTTAGCAATAAGCATAAGAAAATTGCCTTGAAACCTTTTCCAATTTCCCCTAAAGTTGAACATAAATCACACTAATCCATCCCGAATCCATAAAATCTATAACAAACGAATCTTCTCTTCTTCTAATAAAACCTATTAATTACGGAAAATCGAACACAGGAGACAATCTAATCCGTGAAATCAACGGAGACATGGAAGAACAAACAAACAGATACGTAGCCACCAGATCGAACATCAAATAAGTATAAATCTAAGCATAGAGATACGAAAAGGAGGAAGATAACACACGAAGGGATCTGCTGGTGCATATAGAGGACGAAACCGACTATGTCATTGATGATATGGAAGACGCCGGAGCCGCCGAGTGAAGAACCGGTGGTTGCGATGTCTACGTCGTACTTCTCCTCTGTAGTTCCTTCTCCTTCCACCATTTCCATTTCTGATCGAAAGCTCCGAGGAGTTGAAAACCTGTGAGTTTTTTTTTGTATTGGTGGAGAAATTTGAAAAATATCAGTAGGCGGGGGGGAGAGAAGAAGGATGATGAGGAACAAATCGCTTGAGAGAAATACAAAATATACAAATGACAAACCAAACTGTAGAGAGATTCAGAATAACAAATCAACCCCTAAACTTTGTTTCTTACAAACCTAACCTTGTTGTTGTTGATTTATCACCAAAGTACCCATACGCGGTAGCTAGTATTGGGCCGGAGCAGAGGGGGACTAATATGTCTCGCCTCACGTTGTTTGTCAATCATAATTGGGCCCAGATTCATCCCAGTTCTCTGGTTAATTAGTTAAAACTTTTAGTTTCATTTTATGCTTTGGTGGTTTTATATATTGTTTAGAGTAAATTAGCTAAACAATCCAACTGATTTACTCACTTAAATTGATACAACCAAATAACAAAGTCGTAGTTATGTTTACTTTTATTTCAGATTTTCGGATTCATCTGAAATTAGTTTCATCCCATTAAGGAGACATAACTAAAACTGTTAAAACATCTTGTTTGTGTGCGATGAAGAATATCATCATGCATATATTAGTCTAAACATTATAATTTAGTAGGAATTATAATGAATGCACATATTTAACAATTACAGATATCATTATACTGGCTTCTTCTTTTTTTTACCAAATTTATATAGTGGTTACCAGTAGAAAATTAGCGATTGTTTTGGTGTAATTAAGAGATTATGTTACCAAAATAGAAGGTGATGGGAATTAAAGTGTGCAAGACAATGTTTGATTTTTAAAAAGAATGATTGAAGCATCACAGAAATGGGTGCCGCATGAGAGAGTGGTCAATAATAAGCATCAAGTGGCACATAGAACCATAGAAATAGAGTTCTCTCTCGATATTCGTTTGCAGAGAAACAAAGCCCTCTTTAATATATTTACACACTTTTGGGACTTGGGATTGGACATTCCATTCATAAGTTGTCTAACTCTCATTGGTGAACATTTATATACTTTGCTAAATTTATATGTTAGGATGTAACATATGTACTATGTACGGGCACACTGTGACTAAATCTTCGTCCATGTCGGAGAATATATACAGAACATATACATACACCTAGAATCACTTTGTGTGTTTTTATAACCGTGATAAAGATTATAACTAAGACAAAAATATTTTAGTCAGACACGTTTTTAGAAAGTTTTCTTACATCCAAAAGACTAAAAGAGTAGATACAGAAACTTTGGTTTTATAACGAACAGTCTAAACAAAGAAAACATGAGTGAATAGTAGCTAGGAATACGTTTATAAATATCCTCCAACGAGTTTTAAGGGAAATGCATTTGAATTCTTGAAAGAAATGTCTATATTGGACTAAACTTAATTAAAACTATATATTTCTTTTATCCAAAACAAAAACTTAAAACTATTTCCAGGGAGTTAGAATTATAAGACTTTTTCTTATTATTTTTTTAATGTGCATTGATGAGGTCATGCATCAACTTTTAACAAACAAAAAATATGAGGTCATGCACTTTGGTAGGATATTGATAATAATTCAAAAAAAAAAAAAGTTAGGAGAAAGAAAGTAAGAGAGAGCCTCTTCACAATTCGTACAAGGAAAATCCAGAAACAGAATCAAAATGAGAGCAAAAGGAAAATTAAAGAAATTTTTTTGGTTCGAATTAAAAGAAGAAAGAGAAGGTTTTGCATGTGACGGTCATGTGGACGTGTGGGAAGTGGGAACAATCTCTCATTTGTTCATGTGGGCTTTGTACGTGCCACATATGTTTTTTCCTACGTAAATTAATAACAAAAATCATTACTAACTATTGCATAGTACGATAGTCGTAAAATACTTTATCAAAAAAAGAGTAGTAAATTAATAACAAAAATCATTACTAACTATTGCATAGTACGATAGTCGTAAAATACTTTATCAAAAAAAGAGTCGTAAATTAATACTCTCTCCGTTCCAAATTAATAGATGTTTTGGCTAAAAGCACACATATTAAGAAACCTACTTTTTTTTACAAAATTATCATTTAATGTTTTATTTAAAATTTATTTAGCCAATCAAAATGTAAAGTTTGCATAAAAACTAACAAAACATCTAATAAAATGGAACAAGAAAATTGACTCAAAACTTCTATTAATTTGGAACAGAGGGAGTAACAAAAATCATTACTAACTATTGCATAGTACGTGTAGTCGTAATATACTTTATCAAAAGAAGACGAAAAATAGTCGTAAAATCAAAAAAAAAAAAAAAAAGATGCATATAAAAACTGGTACGTAGTCGTTTGAACTATTAAAGATTTTTGTGACAGTTTAAACATCAGAAAAGTTTTGACATTGTTTTTTTTTTGTCAAAGGATTTTCAAAGTTTTGACATTGTTAGAAAAAGAAAATAGTAAAGTTAGTTATCGAAAAAAAAAAAAAAAAATTAGTAAAGTTGGGCATTCGATATTCATTTTATAATCTTTGATCATTTTCGGTCTGTTTTTTTTTTTTTTTTTTTTTAAAAATTGGATTTTTTTCATACAGACTAATTGAATTTCCTGCAACCACTATTTGGTCTTGTTTTCATAATTAATCAAATTAGTAACTGGTCTCTTGTCTTGTAAAATTTCCTTTTTTTATTAATAGAGAAACATAGTATCTCTCAATAATAAATAAGAAAATAATCACCATAAGCGTACGTAATCGGTCATTTCAGTTTGGTTCATAAATATATTTCCGGCTTTTCAAATTTCGGACCTATTACTTTCTTACATAGTTGTAATTATCGTCGTGTGCGGCTATATATTAAAGTTTGTCTGTTAACTTTAATATCTTGCTACTTCTGGTTTTGGAAAAAAATGAACCGCTCAGAAATTTTTAACTACAAATTTTTTTGGTCTATAAGTTATAATCAGTCGAAATTCTATGCAAGAGAACATGAGTGGAATAACCATAAAGTTGTGTTTGGGAAAATCATTTTAGGAAGCTTCCTAAAGGACAATTTCGGTTTTTTTTTTTCTCCTTAACGTACAAAAAGAAGATAACTAGTACATTATTCAGTTTTTTTCTTCTAGTAATTAGGATTACTCATAAAATAATAAGGATACTAAAATAATAATTATAAAAAGTCCCATTTAACATTACATTAAGTAGTCTCCGCGAGAAATCATACTAAAACAAAACAAAAAAGACAAGAAAACACATATTTCATATAAACCAAAACTTAAAAAAAAAAAAAAAAAAACCAACATTTATATTATTTAATTAATTATTGGAGTTGAATAAAGTCTTAAGTGGCGACCCAGAACTGCTGCTGCTTCCAAGTAAGCATTGGTTTAGGCTCACGGCCATTCTCCTTGCATCTGCTACTTAATCTGCTAAACTTTTTATTTCCATTTTTACCCTCCAGGTTCTCACTATTTTCCTCATCCATGCCCTCCTCTGTTTCTTCTTCTTGCTCATGATTGCGCGTAAGTAGAGAGCTTTCCGACGATAAACAGAGACGAAGCCTTCCTTCACCACGTTCTGCTACAAAGCAACGAAGCGGAGACGAAACCCTAATTGCTTGAACTACAAGACGACCATCTTCTCCTACGCATCTCACCATACGATTATACTTTGATCCTTGAACGAACTTTATCGGCGGCGGGAAACTTTTGTTGCGACTCATCTTCGATTTCTTCGTCAGCAAGTTAGTGTCTTCTCCTTGAGGTTTCGGTTGAGGAGCCCTAGGTGGAGTGGTTGCTTCAAGTGCAAGCAATGACAGCTCGTCACCACTCTCGCTTCCTGTCTCGGTCCCGAGGCTCTCAGTGCACATCTCTAAGCTTTTCTCATTAAGCTTAGAAACAGAGCGTTTCTCGACAGGATGAACATAAGTTGTCTCCTCCTTTTTTGGGACAATGGCGGTGATATCGGACATCGACTGAAGGAAACTCAACCCACCCATGTCGCCTTTTTGACAGAAACTTTCGTTTCTTGGATTCTTGGTGGCGATTTGATCTTGAGCATGACAGACAACAATGGACATTTTTCTATGTTCTTGTGAAAAACAGAGCAAAACAGAGGACTCAAATGAGAGAGTGTGATTGTTATTGAGATCTTTCAGTTTTTCTCGTTGGTTGGTTTTGCTCAATGAGAAACTGGGGAGAGAAATAGAGGTTGATTGGTCTGTTGAGTTAAAAGGTAACTAAGAAAATAGGAATGAATGTGAAAGAGAAGAGGGAGGGGTGAACAAGTATTTATAGTGGCAGAGTCCACTTGGCATTGGATTCTTTTAGGCTTTTATTATTCGACAACTTTGCTGCATGAACATATATATACTTATAAGATATATGAACCATATGGAACAACTATGAACTAACTGGCAACATACCCATCCAATTTTTGCTAGTTCATCTATTGCATTGACCTCTTTTTTTCCCCAAGGAAAACATTGAATCCTAACCATCGAACTCTACATTTTATCTGAAAACATTATAGATTGAAATTTGAAAATTTATTGTTGTAAAATGCCCTTTCAGTTTGCAAAAAAGTGAGATCGGATGGTCATGGTGCACCGTAGCGTCTGAATTAATTCCCATCAAATGAGCAAATTAATGGTGAAAGATTCTTTTTTTGTGGAATTTGACAAGTAAAAGAGTTTTATAAATTTTATGGTGCTATTAAATAACTACTCCTTAGTTTTGCATCATCTGTTTTGTTTTGCCTCTTAAGTTTGATGGTTTGTCTTGGATATTATCGTATATCCATAAGTTCGTAGTATTTTATATTATGCAAACCAATAGGGTCGGAACTCGGAAAGATGAACATGTAAGCTTGTGTTGTGTCGTGTCAACAACTAATTAAAAAATTTGTAGCGGAAAGCTTAAATAAATAATAAAACAAAAAGATGATACTTATACATATAATTTAGACATTTTAAACATTTTCACTAGCCCTTAAACGCATATTCGTCCTATCAGGCGGTAGCACTATGGAGAAAATGGCTTTCCTTTTTTTTATTTTAATATTTAATTGCCCAAATATCTGTGAATTTGCTCGTTTTAATACACTATTATTATTTCATTTAGGAAGTAGGATTAAAAAAAAGCTTGCATCAATTTACCCGTTTATTCGGCTCACACTGCAAGTGACATCATTACAGTTCGTTCTAAGTTATTTTAAAATTTGATACCTACATATTTTATCTTTTCCGAATAAACTTTTACCATATTAGACCATTTTTTGTAAAGCAATACTTCAAAATTCCGCCAACTGTATTGTTTCTTGGCTGTAATTTTGTAAACCGACCAAATTCTAAAAGTTACATTCTTTATTTACGAACATAAAGAAACAAAACTCAAAATTAGTTAATGAACTACTTCCACCAAATTGGGAATTTATATCTCATTTTCCTATGTTATGCTGTGTATTCTGCAAACACTATATGATGATCACTCTGGTCTTTAGTATAATAAAGGAGCAGATGTTAAAGGTTTTTTTTTTTTTTTTTACAGGTTCTAATAATAAATAGCAAAATCTTAGCATCGGCCGGTTTAATTCAAGAAGTGCATTGACATATTTCAGGTCTTTTTCAAAAAGTGTTTTTTTTTTTTTTAAGCGAAGCAATGTGTTAGTGTGGTAGTAACTTATGGTAATATGTCAATTAAGTATAAGCAGTTCAAGTTTATAGTGGTGTCGTGCTTTAAAAAGATTTAATAATACAAACTGAAAACAAAAATACTATATATGATTCGTAGAATTTAGTGGAAAGTATCCTACTGAAGAGGCTGACCTAACCTATAGTCACTTGAGAGATTTTATGTATTTTGGTATCTTCCTCAACTTGTGGTTGTAACTTGAACTTGTTGAAATCACTGTCTACAAGAATTGGTAGGTTCTTTTGCGTTCTTGTACGTAAGTATTCTTATAGGAAATACATATTTTCAGGTAACTGATTTTTTCCAGCAAAAAGACCGAATTTAAATACCCAAATTAAGATAGTTCATCTGGTTGAGCAAAAATTCTTTTACAATAATCTTTTTTTTTTTTTTTAATGGAAATAAATGATTTGCAGTTTGCACTTTTGAAAACCATCAATAACTGGTCCATAATTTCTCCTTTTCCATATTTTTTAAAAGACTTACCATGATCTGAACAAGTTAACAACCAATCATGCAATGCCTTTTTTGCTAACCCATAAAGAAAAATAAAAAACAGTTTGAACACGAAAATTAATCACATATTCAAAAGAAAATAACAACACTCTTTTTTTTTTTTTTTTGAAACGGGAAACTCAATGCAGAAATATATCCAGACACCGCTCGTAGCCTCGTACAGCAAATGACCAAAATGCCCTTAGTGATGAAAGTTTCCAAATTCAATAATTGAAGCGAAGAAATCACAAATACAAGGAGGTCGAAGTCCACACCTTCCTGGGAGGCTGGGACCTTTAAGTTTCACTGCCAACTTGCAACTGTAATGCAAAGTGACATGAACCATAAATAATAACAACTAACATAAAGATATATTTCCTGATTCCAATATCAAAACGATTTTAACCGAAATTCGTGAAATTACTGAGTTATTACTTCTGTTTCGAAATTGATTAGAGTAAGTCCATAATCAAACAAAAGCTGTAACATACTTCTTACCAATCAATAGTAGAATGGCCCAAAATCAGTTTTATGTCCAAGTCCTTGAGATTGTGTTTCTGATATTGCAGCATCACAAGATCATATTTGACAGTTTCCTAATACTCCTTGGTACATTGTAACCAGATTCAAAGAACAAGGAAGTACGACATGCGAAAACCGAGTTTTCTTGTTATGATTAATCTACACCTCGAATGTAATGAATGATGAAAACCATGTATGCCCTGTAATAGAAAACTTATGGGAATACGTATTTTAGAGCACAAATCAATGCTCGGGTTGGAGGGTGACTCCTCTATAGTCTATAGGTTATCAAAGAAGTAATAAATGTAGGGTCAGTTAAGGAACATAGACAATAAGCATGTCTTATACTATTAGGGATTTTAAGTAGTGATGTCTATTACAATTATTCAGTTAATGGAACAGTACTTTATAAAGCTACGGGTAGCAAAAGAAGTTTCCATTTCAGGTGAGGAAAACTTTTCAAATCTTCATGTGTTGTGAAAACAAAAAGGTTTTTGGTAATACAAATCTCGACAAAGCCGAGTTAAAAACGTGTGCAGTAACTTAGTGGTAAGTAAAGCTATAATCAAGAATCTGCATTCACCAATAGTTGTTCTTCTGTGTTTTCCCCTTTTGATTTTCGATTTGTCTAAACCAATCAGAAGACGAGAAACTTTGAAACAAGAACCAGAAAAGTGGGCTTTCTCTGCATCATAATCCCACTTCTGGTCCCTAAAAGAAAAGGACAATCCAAAGCTAGATCCTTTCAAAATTTCCTTTTTGTTTTCGAAATTTTTGCAATTTTTAATTTTTTTTTTGTTTTGCTAGTCTATTTAACTTTATGGTCTTTAGCAACAAAGTAAGGTGGAATCTATTTCACGTTTACACAAAAAACCATGTCAACTGGGGATTTTCTCTTTCCCTAACTTTTGACCATACTTAATATTCTCTCTTTGTTTTTAATTAAAAAACAAAAGGTTTGGTTATCAAGCATACATGTCATTAGCTTAAAGCTGTGACTTTCATTACAAAACTAACAAGGAACCTATGAACAAGCTTTTATATAATGTTAGTCTAACGTTAATTCTAAATAATTTCCAGTATCAAGCATTAAGTAAGGTTTATTCTACCAATTTTGGATTTTAAAACTTTTTGAACCAATTCTTACCTAGAAAAGAAATTTATCTTTAGAAATCATAGCTAGCATATGCTGAGAATTACTCCCCATGGAAACCTATACTAAGATTTTTTTTTCCATATTTAAGTCACTAAAGTCAAGAGATTAGTATATTAACAGCAAAGTTTAAATGCTCTATGCAGAGAATCAATAGCATATGAATGTATATGCTATTCATGAACTCCATAAGAATATAAATTTCCCTATGATAAAACAACATGAGTCAAATAATATACTAACCTGTGATGTGAGGTTAACATGTGCATGTCAAAGAACCGAAGAATATTTCCTCCACGAGTCTCCTGAGCTTCCAATTCATCCAGCGATTTGTATAAAATCAATCTGAAAAGAAGAAGTAAGAATACATTATACCAGAGTTTCATGCCCATAATGCTATTGTTTGGTTCTTTCAAGAACCTCTCCAATGATAAACCATCAGTGAGTCAATTTCAAGTCGGAACTGGCAAGTCTTATTCATTATGACAAAGTACATACACTTGCCCCCAATGAACAATGTCAAAAAGGGAAAATACGACATTGTGTTGGGACAGCTAAAGTCTCATCTCGTCTCGTGATACATGAATGTTATCAATTTCAACTTGTAGCAACTGTAATCTACTTCTAATATCTGATAGTTCTTTCTGGATGCCCAATAGACGATCAAGTCTTAGCTGAGCTTCTTCTCGGTAAGGCTTGGCAACGATATTCACAAAGTTTAATAGATTATTTGTCGCATCTGAAAGATCCTTTTGCATAGCATCTTCGAGCTGTTGAGCCAATGCATCAGCCACTTTATTCACCTTACCAATTATAGCTTGCCTACGATATGGGAAATTTGCTACAGTCACGTACCTGCCACATTAGATTATGTTACATATACAACTAGTATTTTGTCTATATAGCATAATATGCTGTTGGGGTTGGAAGAAAAAAATACACTAGGTGACATGATATAAGAAGGTGGAGTAATAAGATCATGGGAAAGAGTAGAAATTCAGAGAAGTGTTATTACCCTCCAGCGGAGCAAAGGGCTAGAGCAAGAAGGTCTTCCAATGTGGTGGGTAGCACTGAGGTTAGAAGTGATGCAGATAGTCCCGCAGCTCCAAGCCCACCAACTGTCACAAAGAACTAGAAAAGGCAAACAATACTCAAACATGTCAAAAGACTCTGTTAACTTGATTCTTGAATAACCTAACGAAGTATCTGGGAAAATAAGATACTGAATAAACATGTTCTTAAGATCTTAAGTTCAGATTGAACAGATGACACAATTACACAACAATAAACTATCAAGACACTTAGATAAACAGAATTCTATTTAGAATATCTAAGTATTTAATACTTGAGACTCACCACTTCTCGAATATCTTGTTCCAATCGTTTTGATGTGGTTCTGGCACTCAAGTTCTCTAATGTTTTCAAGCTGAATTTATCAGTTTTCCGAAGCAAGTCATATGTGTCTATGCCCAATTGAGTTTTTGAATTGACATATTTTGGCCATTTGTTTTCAAAGGATTTCAGGGACAGACTCCCTTCACGGGCAGTATTTGATTTTAGCCATTCAGCATATTTTCCAAGCAATTCCTGCACACCAGTAAAATGTGAAAACAAATACATCATTTCTCACGTAATGTCAAAACATGCAAAAGGTAATGGTTACAAATTGAAGGCAAAGTCAGTAGCCAAAAGTAAAATCAATTCCCTAGGGTTAGAAACCAGTAAGCAGCATCAGGTCACAACAAGAGAAAAGTGGAAAATATTTACTTTATGCATGAACAGAAACTATATCTCAGACCTCAAGTACATTATAGATATGTCCACATTGAGAAAAAAACTCAAAAGAATAAAGCATGAGACTTACTTGAGCATTTGAGAGTGCTGGAGCAAGTATTTCAACGTCAACTTTGGATGTAGCTGCTACTGAGGCCGAGTTTCCCCCTCTAAAGACGTACGAGATGGCAAGATCGAGACTTGATAGTCGCAGGGTAGTTCCTATAAGATCAACAACTTGTGATCTCGCATTATCAATCTGCAATTATAGCCAGATAAAACACACATAAGAAAGCCAAGTTAGAACAATCCAGTTTCCTCCTACGTGATTCAACAAGATCTATTTAATAGAATTTATACCAATGAGAGAGCCTGCCTTCTCCACGAAATGCTCTCATATTCCATCTTAATCGCGTACTCTTTAGTTTGATTGATGATCTTGTCAGCTGAAGCCAAGTCTTCCCTAGCAGCTACGCAATCTTGTCGCACAAGAGATTCGACCGAAGAAAGCAGACGCTCTGCAATCGCAATGGGTGTCTCCAATTTAAGCCTTATTCTCTCCATCCCGGTATCAGTTGAGCTATCTAAGAAGCTGTAAATAAATTTCTCAAGTTCATTGAAGCTCTCGAATCTCCAATTAGAATCAGGATCTACGGCCTCAAGATCATCTCTGCCAACCAAAGAAGATGTTGAAAGCTTCGCCTCGAGAGCAGACCGTGCGGACACCGGATACAATATCACATTTTCTGTATTAAGCAACTTCCGCGTATTATCTTTAATAAATGAAATAGCTTCCTCAAGCTGCAGCAGTTAAATTAATCTGAGTCAAGAAAAGTCTAGCGATTACAGAAACTATCACGGAAATGTCATAAATCTTGTTTCTCATAAACCTCACGAGCATCACGGTAGATATCAGATTTATTCAGGATAAACATAAATTTCTTTTTCCACTGCTGCGTGTACCGGAGAAAAGCAACCTGACATACACAATAAGATGTAAATCAGCCTATAGTACAAATATAACAGCAGGAAACTGCAGAAGTGGAGATAGAAATGGCATGCATATGACACTGAGAAACTTGTTCTTAATTTGTGAACTTCATATCTATAACTTTAGTACTTTCATGAATGATCATGTACATACAGTTTGCCACAGATACAAGATATGTTTTTCTGAACCATTAAACAAACTAACCTACGTCTCAAGTGTCTTGGCCTAAGCTTTACCACAAAATGGACAAAAAAGACATACTGTTGCCAGCAATAGCTACAACATCCAACTTGAAAAGATAATTAGTCCAATTCATATTTATAATCAATAAAACCTTGATATATGCATTCAACATATTAACACCTTCCTCTTCCCTACACAAGGTCTTGATGATCTATACATGACTTTACCGATTAATTTCGTGGGAGAACAATTCTGCTTAGACAGAAACATATTGAGCAAAAGTAACAACAACTAAAATGCCAGGCAAAACAGTAACCTCTACCTCACTTTCAGTTAAAGGGCGGTCAGCCGAAAGAACGAAAACAAGCAGATCTGCACGTGGAACGAATTCTTCTGTAAGACGTTGTTGCCTTTGAAGGATCACATTGGTCCCAGGTGTGTCCACGATATTTATCTGCTCAAAAGGAGAACATCCCAAATCAATTCCTCCAAATAATTAGAAAAAGCAGAGGAGTGCGATGGTAGAATTTTGAATGGCTCACATCCTTAAGTATTGGCGCAGGGAGATAGCAGATGTATTGGCCGTCTGGATGCCTTTGGCAGCGTTGTTGCTCTTCAGATTCCAAGTCAGAATAGCACAGAAAAGTGATTTCATTGGTAGTGGGGACTACCCCCTCTTTGAGGTATCTCTTCCCAAGAAGTGCATTGATAACCGTGGATTTTCCGGAGTTAAATTCCCCCTAGTGCCACCAAAATATGGATTCCAATAAATGCTTTGCTATACAAAAATGATTTTGAATCATGAAAGCTACTTGCCCAGCTATAAATAAGTTCCAAATATGAAAAAACAAAAAAAAACAAAGCAGAAATAAATAGAAAACTTGTTGGAATCCTCTAGATATCACAAGCAATGTTTCAAAAAAAAATACACGAAACATGATAATTTCTGGATTCTTCTAACCACCAAATAGCTAGGATAACAGCATACTTGTTAAAACTATATCTATGAACAGTTCCCCTATAACCAGATCCAAAAGCAAAATAGGAATCGAAGCATAGACAGAGAGAAAGAAGGGGCGAAACATCAGAGAGGATTAAAATAAATACATTAGAATAACTTATAGACAGCACAATATTGAGAAGCACAAAAGAAGATGTGACTAGAAGCATGCCAATTGTTTAGCAGAGGTCTATCTTCAGCTATCTAGTCATGGTAAAAGTAAGTAACTAAAAATGTTTTTCATGAATATAGAGCTAATACCAATGCATATTCCTGGAACCACAATTTGACGGAGTTGAGTGCAGAATTACCACTATAACCATTAAAAACGGCTCATCAATTCGGGAAACTGCATCAATAAGAAGGGAGACTTCCTCCATCTGTTATCGAAAAACAGTCCAAGAAACAAAGTAATCCATATTATAACCGCAGAAAACCTAGATTATAACTATTTCAGAAAAAATTGATTTCAACTACCAAATGTTTAAAAAAAAATCACCAGTGGAGCCGCCTTCTGGATAATTTCAATCGTCTCACTCAACACTGATTTCTCCATTTCTACAATCTGTTTCTGTTTGTCCTCTAATTTTATGAAGCCAGCAGAATTATTTTTCTCCTGCAGGTCAACTAATGATTTTTCAGTGAGATTCTCATTTTGTGTTTCATGATTCACAACGTAAGCTCCATCAAGCCACTGGCGAAGAACTACATCCCTAGAAGAAGACAGATCTTTCAACGAAATAACAAAACCAGAAGCGCCTGATTTCAGTAACTGCAGTTCTTCATTAGCTTCTCCATTCACAAAAATCGGTATTTTCACGCTCTTCAACAAAGAATCTGCCAATAAACCCACTTGGTTATCTTCACCAGATCCAAGTATAAGGAAATCAGCACCCTCGGAGCTAGAGGCACTTAGAGCAGAATCAACATCCTTCACAATCCTAGCTACCAACGGAAGAACAACCGAGTCGGGATTAGATCCCATCAATGTGTTTCTTGCCACTATCGCCGGAAGACCTGTACATAGCATTAGGATAAATGAACAACACCTACTAAGGAACTGCATGGAGGAAGCAGAAAACTAAAAATTGAATGAAATTGCAGAAATTAGTTTTACCTTCGTCGGAGAGAGCAACACCACTAGCACCAACGGCGGTGGCGATATCAACACGTTCAGCGATCAAGAGGTAAGCACGACCCTTGACAAGTGATTTCAGCAAACAAGCCGCCTCATAAAGCCTACCGGCGGTAGCTCCACCATCAATCACGATGATTTGAACCGATTTAGCTAACGCACGGTCGATCAAATCAAGAGTCTCTTCACGATTCCCGCTCATAACCTCATCCGCATCTAGCCGGAGAAGAAGACCGGGAACGGCGAGTTCGGGACGCTTGCAACCACCAGGATAAAGAGTTCGCGGCCTAGAGGAAGAAGCCTGATCGGCGGATTCATGCGAAACGTTTCTGATCGAGAAAGATGAGAGACGCCTATGACGTGGAGGAGTAAAGGACGACGACGAAGATAACCGATAGCACCGGCGAGAAAACGGTGGAGATATGGCGGAGATAACAAATGGTGACGTCACACATTGCCACTGAGAGATTAGAGTTCTCATGGAGAGAGAGAGAGGGGAGAGTGAGATTTCTTCTTCTGTGTTTCTGATTAGTTTTCTTATCTCTTAAATATCCGCTTGGCCCATCACAAGCTATACAACGGCGCGATTAATTTTTATTTTTTCAAAACATTAGTTATTTATTTAATTAAATTTAGATCATTTTAATTATAAATTTGTGTGGTGGAAAAAGGGAAAAATATTATTCAAATACGAAACCATTGAACAGTAACATATATAAGGATCTTGGGTTATTTATGATGCAAAGAGGAAATATGACAACAAGGAAAGGAACATAGTCTTTTAACAGTAATGACGTTACCAAGTAAAGGTCTTAATCATACTCTAATTCATCAGGTGTGATGGGTCTCTTGAGAGGAATCACAGACTTTTTCTCTACATCTCTTGATAATGCCTTCCTCATATCTGATTATTGAGATCAAACAATTTTTAGTTAAATCTCTAAGGAAGGTGAAAAGAAAAGTAAAGGCCATTATAGATTAGAAGGATCAAATCAAGCCTCACCTAATCCGTCTTCCTCTCCTGAATAATAGCGTAGAACCCGCCTATAGATTATGTAGCCAAGCTGCGAAAAACGGTTTTTTTTTAGCAATGATGAAGAACCTATGAAGGCATGTTAACAATACGAAATGGATATATTAAAAATTTGTGCAAGTCTTGTTTGGGAAGTTATAAACTTTTCTTTTTCTTCACAATACCATCCAAATTATGAGATCTCAAAGCTTCTAATCAGTTCATAATCCTAATATTATTTACCTTTTCATACATCTTGATGGCTGGTGTATTAGAAGCTCTCACGAAAAGATCCACAAAGTAGGCCTTATCACTGCGATCAATAACCAAGAGTATAATGGTCATTAAGAAGAACCAAAAATTACCAGAGAAGATAAATCACAGAATAAGCAGACTACAATGAGCAGCAAGTCAAGAGTTTTCTTCCTTGAAACTATCTAAATATCAGTTTTCACAAAAATGAAATGGTCACCTTTGAAAACCAAGATCAAAAGATAATTGTTTCCATCTTTTGCTCAATCCTAGAAATCCATCTAAGATAATTCTGCTCGATTTTGTTAGGTCTTACATCTTATCACTGATATCTTCCAGAAGGTTCATCAGTTTCTTTGCGAGTTGCTGTCTGCGATATTCTGGAGAGACAGTGACAGCTGTCACATGACCATGCCAGGATTCACCCTGCCCTTCAACTTTACCCATAACTGAAACCATACAGAATATTAGACATGGGCATTCAAAATGAATACAGACTGCACAAAGAGAAGCATACAATTTCATGACATATGGTTGCAGTTATTCATACAGCTCTAGTTCTTGGATTTTTGTATAAAGAGGGATCATCCGGGAACAACCAGCGAAGCCACTAATGTGGATTCCCAAGAAGATCAACCATGATTACAACTATGTAAAAGTACATGTTCAGGAATATTGCTAAATTTTCACAGGGAGTAATATCCAAAAGTTTTAGTTTTACTCTCAGTTCTTTCAATGGATTAGCTTTACTTCCAAAGGTTTCTTTCCTAACTCTATACTACAAAAAGGAAGCAAAACAGGTTTGAATTCGTGAAATCCTGCTTCCACTAGATCTTCCAAACAAAGCCAAACGGCTTGATCCAGTCAAGTACCAGGGCACCACAAGTTTAGAACATTGCAAAGATCTGATCGATATTGCAGCATCAGAAAAACCACTAACTACAGAAGCTGGAGCTAATACAAGCATATCAAGCAATCCCCTTTCCAAATTAAGCCGAATGGCACAAAACAACCGAAATAGCTGAGAAATTTGATTAAACTCTTTTACATTAAGAATTTCTCGCCCAAATTTAAAAGTCCAGTCTACCCTATTTTCGAATTCCTAGTTTATCAGTTTTTCAAAACACAGCCAGTCTTCCAGGTTTTAGCAACATTCCATCTGATAACCTAAAATACCAATAGTGGCTTTCCACTAACACTTCATCATCTAAGTTAAAACTCAAGACTAAAACGCAATCTCCAGGAATTCACATCTCTAAATGATAAGCCAAGGCAAAATTCAACGGAGACGACAACCAAAACGAAGAGAAAAAAAAAAATCTTACTATAGCCCATGACACGATTCCCTGGACCTTCAGCAACATGGAAATAGTCGGGCCATCTCGCTAAGTAGGTCATGTAGAAAGACATATTGAACTGTTTCATGAAACAAACTTTGAACAATTAACAAAATCGGGCATAGCCAATATAAAGCAATAATCAGAAGAATCATGAGATTACAGTTTCAGTGAGGTGGTCTAGATTCACGGAAGTGAACCGGAGAAGGTCGTTGCAGCTGAATCTACGTATCGTCGTCATCTTCCTTTCTTCAAATCCCTTCGACCTTCGTTGGATTTCTAGAAGAAAGAAACAAAAACAAACGAAGCTATTTGAATGGCCTAATTAGAAATCTAATAAAGCCCATTTAGATATGGGCTCAAGACAATGGTGACGTCATATATATGATTATTAAGATTTAGGCAAATTTAAATAATTTCAGTCGTCACGACCATCTCAGATAGAATCGAATCCTCGGCGGCGATTGAAGCAACCTTCTGATGGATCTGCTCAGGCAAGAGATTCTGAAGAAACGGAAGAGTCTGGCTGAGGAATCTGGTGGCAAGAAATTCTTCAAGCGATCTGAGATCGAGCAGAAGAAAATCCAGAAGCTTCGTGAGGAAGAACGACGCGATGAGGAGCTCAAGGCTCAGCGGAGAGCCGCCGTAGCAAGTGGCGGTGGAAAATCATCCGGTGATTCATCTGCCCCTGGTTCTTCTACAGCTTCTGCATCTTCCAAATCCTCCGCTCCTGACGCGGCTGCTATCGCTGATTCCAAATCCCTAACCGATGAGCGAAACATCGAAAACCTAATTCTCCCAAGGCAGGAAGTGATTCGTCGATTGAGATTCCTTAAACAGCCGATGACTCTCTTCGGAGAAGATGATCAATCTCGGCTCGATCGACTCAAGTATGTGTTGAAGGAAGGATTGTTCGAGGTTGATAGTGATATGACTGAAGGACAGACGAATGATTTCTTGCGTGACATAGCAGAGCTTAAGAAGCGGCAGAAGAGTGGTATCATGGGAGATAGGAAGAGGAAGAGTAGAGATGAAAGAGGAAGAGACGAAGGTGATAGAGGTGAAACGAGGGAAGATGAGCTTAGTGGTGGGGAGTCAAGTGATGTTGATGCTGATAAGGATATGAAGCGTTTGAAAGCTAACTTCGAGGATCTATGTGATGAGGATAAGATCCTTGTGTTCTACAAGAAGCTACTGATTGAATGGAAGCAAGAGCTTGATGCTATGGAGAACACTGAGAGGAGAACTGCTAAAGGGAAGCAGATGGTAGCCACTTTTAAGCAGTGTGCTAGGTATCTTACTCCTCTCTTCAACTTATGCAGGAAGAAGGTAAAAATTCTTGCTTTCGCTTGTTGTTTGGGTGTATAACATTTTGCTAGACTTGCTGTGTTGACTTGTAATGAAATTGTTATGGAGATTAGCTCTGAGATAAGTCTTTTAGTTCAGTTCTATCTAATTAAGGTTGAAGAACTATGTTGATTAAGCTTAGTTTGAATAGGAAGACATATGCACAACGTCTAGGTTCCATTAGCTTGGGTATTTTTGATTTCAGATATGGTGGTGACTGGTGACAAGAAAGAGTTTTTCCAAACTATTAATGCTACATAGACATTTAGAACTCTATATGCACCTTGGATTTCCCATTGAGGTCTCTGTTACCTCCTTTTAGATGAAAAGAAATAGGCTGGAGTGTTGGGTGCTAAGCAAGTTTCTACCTTTCTGTCTTATTATGTTTAGTAACCTTTTCAGTTATGGCTTACAAATTGCAGGGTTTACCAGCTGATATTCGTCAAGCTTTAATGGTGATGGTTAATCACTGCATAAAGCGAGACTACCTTGCTGCAATGGACCACTACATCAAACTAGCCATTGGGAACGCACCATGGCCCATTGGTGTTACTATGGTTGGTATCCACGAACGTTCAGCGCGAGAGAAGATTTACACCAACAGTGTTGCGCACATCATGAACGATGAAACCACTCGGAAGTATCTTCAGTCAGTCAAAAGATTGATGACATTTTGTCAAAGACGTTATCCAACTATGCCTTCTAAAGCCGTTGAGTTCAATAGCTTGGCCAACGGAAGCGATTTACAGTCGTTGCTTGCAGAAGAGAGATTCTTTGGTGGTGATCGTGAACAAGTCTCGGAGGAGAGACTCCGGCTCATGCCTTCTCAGAGCGAAAGTTAGTCCACACACACTGTTATTTCTGCTTTGTTGTGTTTTGTTGTGTATTCTCAGAGCGAAAGCTAGTCAAACGTTTGACTCTGTAATATCGTCTATTTAAAATTAAAATTTTAAATCGTTGACCTGATCCTCGAGTCTTTGCCATGTGGCAGTATAGGAATATATCAAAACTCGCATAACATAACGACGTCGCGTATAGTAGATGTTAAGGGTAAGAGAAAAATCAAAACTTGGAACCTTATTGGTCCAAATAATATGAGCACCTTATCCAAAAATGTTCGATTCTCATAACTCTCTCGTTGTCAGATTCTATTAAGCCATTTCATCTCAATCCTTGTAGTTCACAGAAAAAGATTTAGAAAAAGGAAACCAAACAAGAGGATGGCATCTCAAGCAGCCGGAATCTTTAGTCCCGCCATAACAACCTTCGCCGTCAAGAAACTCCACCTCTTCTCAACAACCCAACGTCCCAAGTCTATCTCCTTAACGAAAACCGCAATCCGCGCCGAGAAAACAGAGTCCTCATCTGCTGCCGTGAAAGAAGAAGCACCGGTTGGATTCACTCCGCCGCAGCTAGATCCAAACACACCATCACCAATCTTCGCCGGAAGCACGGGAGGTCTTCTCCGTAAAGCACAAGTAGAAGAATTCTACGTCATCACATGGGACTCACCGAAAGAACAAATCTTTGAGATGCCGACAGGAGGAGCAGCGATAATGAGAGAAGGACCGAATCTATTAAAACTAGCGAGGAAAGAACAGTGTCTGGCTTTAGGTACGAGGTTGAGGTCCAAGTACAAGATCAAATACCAGTTTTACAGAGTGTTCCCTAACGGAGAGGTTCAATATCTTCACCCAAAAGATGGAGTTTATCCAGAGAAAGCGAATCCAGGAAGAGAAGGTGTCGGACAAAACATGAGACCCATCGGGAAAAATGTTAGTCCCATTGAGGTTAAATTCACTGGGAAACAATCTTATGATTTGTAAAATTTATTCGTATTTTCCAATCAAAACAATCTTATGGTAAGTGAAAAGTGACTTCTCTAATTTGAGAAAAATCCATTACTTTGGGCATTTAATTATCCTGACAACTTTAACAACACAAGCCAGGGTGGTTCAAATATGTGTTAATTTGAGCATTTGTATAAAACATCATAGAGGAGTATATGACTAATATACACGTTCTCGATACGCTTCTTAAGAAAGCTTATTGATAGGATCGCAGCCAAGATACAAAGCCGTAGCCTCCCCAATGGTAACCGCTGGAGTAACAAAAAGAATAATAATGACCTTATTTTTTTCTAAATAAATAACAATTTTGATGTTTGATAATAGTAAAATAGAAATTAGAACGGTAAACATAAATGATAAGGTTACAATGAGTCACAAAAGCAGAAAGTAATAAGCCAAAAAATCAATTTGACAAAAAGCAATCATTTATGTGGTTTTCTTGTCATTTCTGGTTCTTTTCCTGAACTCTCTCTTCTCTTCAGAATATTGCTTCTTCATCAAAAGGCTGGACATTGCTGCTCTCACAGCTTCTGCTGCAGCACTCATTACACTCTCTTCTATTTGAACTTTACCTTGCAATTGCTCCAACAGTTTGGTCCCTCCTGGAATCTGCTTGTCTTCAAGGATTGAAGACCGTTCAGTGTCGATGCACGAGATGACCTGAACCCTTGAGAAACTAGGATGGTTCGAACCAGGTAGGTTTGAGGCTCCTGATACCATCCATAGTAATCTTGTTGATGCACTTACACAGATACTTGTGGGAATGAAACTTTCTCCAGGGATTTTTATCACCTAAAAAACAATGTACCCAGTTAAATTATAGTAGTGCTGATTTTACTGGATTGGCTAACAAGAGTGAGTCATACCTTTGTGATAGAGAGAGTATGTGCTGCCAAATCACAGCTTAACAAGTATATTCCTTGAAAGCTGCATTTTACAATAATAGAAGTAGTCAAACATCTGATTTAAAAGAAATGTAATCAAACATCTGATTTAAAAGAAACAAATGTGGGATAAAAGATTTGACTTGCCTTTGAATTGCCACTGCTGCAAGAGAAGAATTTGGGAGGGTGCATATGTCGGTAACTGTGACTGGGGCCGGTGGCTCACTCTCATTAGACTCTAAATGCCCTGACTTCAATAAGCACAAACAGCAATCACTTACTCTAACGAATATCAAAGATGAAACTAGCAGAACAACTAAAGATCGAATCTTATACCATTGTACTAACTTCACATGTGTCAAGAAGAGACCCGGATGAAATATCCCACAGTCGAACCTGAAATTAACAACATAAGCAAGGATTCAAGCATCACTTAATGGTCGTAAGAACTGGAGATGGAGACTTACAGTTGAATCTCCACTTCCAGACATGAGATATCCCTGAGTAAGCTCTGGAGTGCTGATAAATGCTGTGCTGGTGATGAACCTATCGAGGGTTTAAGACAATGTTGAAGGAGCTGTTTAGTAATCAGTCTTATTAACAATCTTTTCTTTCGTAAGCAACACTCTTATAAATATCCTAGAAACCAAACCAGGATATATGGGATGAGATTACATGTTGCTTGAAACTCTCACTTACTCTGTATGTCCAAGACAAAAACTCTGTATTTCATGAGCCCCTTGTAGAGGATTATTGGGAAAAACAGTCACCTGTGATGGCAAACATAATCACTATAAGAGCAATCCGAACAAGAAAGGCATGACACTGTAAATTAGTGGATTAGAGTAGCTTACTCTTATCTTGAAGTCCCGATCTGCACTGAGAATATATCGACCATCTGGGGAAAACTCCTATGAACAAGAACAGATCAGAAATGAGTGGCATAGTAAGTTTGAGGTTTGTCCTAATGCAACAAGAACGAGACACCATAAAAGAAAGGTATTTAGAGAAGAAAAAAAAACTTTATCTTACCAGGCTAGTAATAATACTACAATAATGGGAAAGCAGCGGCACACCCTTCTTACCCTCATTGATTCCATCAAGCTCGACCACCCATACAACACCAAACTTGTCCGCATAGCAAACATGTGAATCATCGCTACTTATAGCAATTGCACTAACTCTCTTCTCAGAACATCTGCCATTATGGCAATCTAAGATAAGCATAAAGTCGGTTCTGGAAAAACTAAAGCCTAATACTAACTTACACGGTGTTAAGACAGCTCCAAGACTCTGCAGACCAAATCTTAACGAGCTTGTCATCCCCGGCAGAAACAAAAAGCTTTCCGCTTGCACCATAGCGAATAGCTCTAATGGAATCCTTGCGGGAAGGCCCATCAGATTCATCCACCAAAGTAACTGGACAATTCTCTCTGCCGATAAAACATTTAAACCAACCGGTTAATTATCACTAGATAGATAAACTAAACAATCCTCTATTCCAAGTTTATAGAATTTACATTGGTGACTAAAAGTTCACCGGAATCAGCTTAGAACAACATAATCAAATTCGTTAAAAAATCATATATAAATAAATTTCGCAAAAGCCAAACGAAGAGAAGTTTCAGAGTTCAAAGGTCTGAATCCAAGTCAAACCCCAATTATCGATTGAAAGGAATAAAGAAACATCTTCGAATTCGATTTTGAAAGAGCCAATGAGCTTACATGAGATCAAATACACGAAGATCCGACCCGACAGCGACTGCGATAGATTTCTGAGATGGGTGAACGGATATCAATGCAGGAGCTACTTCGAGTTTATTTTGGATATCTCCTTCTTCGATGTTGTGAGCTTCTTCCATTGTTACACAGAGAAGAAAGGTTGGAGTTTTAGGGTTTAAAGCAGTTCGTGAACTAAACTATTTAAGACCATCGATTTTATTTTGATTGATTGGATGTTAAGTCTAACTAGTATCAAATGACCGTGAGACTAAATTAGGCCGGAAATATAAAACTCTAAGGCCCATTGGATACCTTTACTTTTCATATATTTCAGTTGATTTCGGTGTCTTTATAGTTTATATGTTTTTAAAACAAACTAGATTTGTACCCGCGGTATACCGCGGATCAATTATTTGGATATAAATTCTATTTATTTTTATTTTTTATTTTAATAAATATTTTTATTTTGTTTGTATAATTTTAACTTGATTTTTTTATAATGTTTATAAATATTTTTATTTATGTTAATATATATTTGTAGTTTTTTTGTTTATTTATTTTTTATAATATATCTAACGTGCTTTCAACATCAAATTGTTTTATTTTTCTGTAATAATAGCAAATTTCTGTTATTTGAATCAAACATATGCCAAATGAATGATGTTCTATACTCTCATTCAAACAATTTAGACCAAATCGTACTAAATTAAATATTAAATTAATCTGAACTAAAAAAAAACCAATACAATTGTCAATCATATGTAATTGTGAGTCATATCTAAACCCATTTTAATATTTGGTAAGTAGTTCTAATATTGAAAATATTAATTATATTTCTTATTATATATTTTATGATTAGTTCTCTTTGTCTTAAACCTGCCCATTTTGGGAAAAAAAACCCGTATTGTCCCGTACTTGTCAAAAAAATTTCATCATAGAATCGATCATTGTTATATAATTATCCATTTTTGATTGATTATTTTAGAATTCTTAGTCTATTTGTATTTAAAATAACTTTCAATAAATAATTTATTATTATTATAAATAAATAGTTATATATATATATTATTGATTAGTCGATATTATATAGTTTTAGTATTAATAGTATTTTAAACTTAATATTTTAATAGAGTTAAACCGAATAAATATTTTAAATTTTAAATAATATTTTAAATTATTTCAAATAAGTATCGGATTAAACCGGATATTTTTAAAAACATTTGTATTTAAAATCATTTTGGTCTATTTTATAATATGACTTTGAACTGTTGCACAAAAAAATTAATCGATGTGTGACTTTTAAATTATTTCAACTAATGAACTGGATAAAATTGAATAAGTTTTTTTAAAAATTTGGACGCATGATAAGTCAAGTTTCTTGCTCATTCGCATTTAAAATTATTTTTGTGTGTTTTATAGTATTACTCTGAACCATTGTCCAAAATTTTAGTCAATGTGAGATGTTGAACATACTTTTTTTTTCTTTAATTGAGTAATATATGTCCGTTTTTTAAATTTTGAATCATAATATATGGAGAAAAAATTTAATTTTTTTTATTAATTATATGTATTATATAATAATTTTAAATAATTGGGAAATAAGATCTAACAAATGTGATAGGAGAATCATAATTTATAGTATTAACATTGCACCATTAGATAAAGAAATAAATGATAAAGAGGAGAAAGAAAAAGATGCAAATAAAGTGTTTAATTTAATTTTGCTGGAATTAATATTTCCTTTTATGGGTGTTTGGATATAGGATTAGCCATAATTTTTTTTAAATTTTATACTTTTAGAGTGTTTGGAAACACCCTCTAAAATTTGGTCTTTTTTAATAGTATAGTAGATTTATCACTTTTACTTCTTTTTGTTTTTCTTGGAGTTTTATCTCTCAAAATAGGAAAGATTTCAACGTATGTATATACAAATTTTATGATAAAGTAACAGATTTATAAAAAAATATATTGGTGGATGGATTACAATATGACATATGGAGACATAAAATGTGGTAAAATGTATAAATAAATAAATAAATAAATAAATATATATATATATATATAAAAAGTTGAATCCCATATTTTAGTGAGGCCACAAAAATGCACACGAAAGACTAAGATAATCATTTCGTGTTGGACGAGCTTTTGTTACTCATAGATATGTCTTCGATCATGTTTCCAAATTCACCGATAAGACCAAAATCTTCGATCATGTTTCCAACTATCAAGGAAGGTTAGCATGAATTTTTTTTCAGTTTCATCGCTTTGTTCGTTAGTAAAATGTTTGATTATAGCTGCAACTAAATCTTTTATCAAAAGAAAAAATGAAATTTTGCAGACATCTATGAAATTATAGATTTAGGATGATGGAAGTGCACTTGCCATGCACCTTTTATTTTGTTTCTCTAGTTATTCAATTTGGCAAGCTTATTTTTATAGTTACAAAAAAGTATATCTTTAGTAAAATTGTATCTAGACAATATAAAGTTTCCAGAAAAATGTAAAGGTATATGTTTATGTATCTTTAATTATTTTTCTTCCACAAGATTATAAAGACTATAACATCTTATTTACATAAACATGTAAATAAATATATTATATGCATATTACATACACAATTAGAATATATATCCTCCTCTTGCTATGTCACCGACGTCGTCCTCTGTAATATCGCTCATATCTTTCAATTTTTCTCTCTTTCTCAATTCTTCTACTCGGTTTACACTCTCTCTCAATAGTGTATGCGTGCATTAAATAGAGAGAGGGAAGACAATGTAAGATGGTTGGGTGATTTGTCTTCACATCAGCAACGAGTTTGAGGAGGTTGGAGTTCACGGTAGGTTGTGCTGCTGGATTTCCTCCGGTGATGAAGAATCCGGCCGGAATGAACAGTAGCAACATCACGACGAGCCAACGTATGTTTTATCTTTCCATGTTTCACCAATTCGGGGTAAAACGTACAGTGAAGGATCTGGAAGAAGAAGAAGAATCCTCAAAGCAATCAGATCAAAATAATATCAGCCGTACACATGTCAAGTAGTAATCAGATCGACTAAATAAAACCAACTGACAATTACTAAAATAATCTTGTGAGGTGTTCGTTATGTTTGTCTGCTATGTTTCTTGTTTGATACGTTGTTGTTTTGCAAAAGAAATGTCCAAAACACAGATTTTAGTTACGAGGAAGAATGTTGGCCACCAAATTATATTCCCGAAAGGCCGAAACCAAAAGTACCTCAAAAATAAACAAAAAAAAAAGTACCTCAAAGGCTTAAACGTTGTAGTTTATTAATTTATTTATATAAAGATATATATTTATGTCGTTGCATGTGATTTGTTTAGGGAAATTTATGAAAACTGTCATTCATTTTGGATGAGAGAGATTCTAGAAAATCATGAGTAAAATATCCTATATAACTACAGTAATCTTAAAAACAACTAATCAGTGGAGAAGAATGAAGACACAAAATTGTACACAAACTAACAAACAAAACAAACGCGTCTATAACTCTACACAAACGGTAGTGAATCAATTATTTTACAACTTATTGAGATTCTCTATGCATTGTTTCAATATATAAATGTGTTCCCTTACGGCCTTATCTTTGTCTTTCTAAGGCTATGATTCTCTACAGTTATTTTAAACGAGCGTGAGACTAATTTAAACCATTTGCGTACAAATAATTGGGCCGGAATTGGAAAGCTTTAGGGCCCATTGGCCTATCTTTACTTTTCATATATTCCAGTTTCAATCATCTTTTAATTAGACGACCCAAAGAAAAAATTGTCTATTTGAGAATTTGCTTAGAAAATTGTAACATTGATTAGTTATAAGGCCTTGAGCCTTTATTAATGAAATAGTTGACCAAAAAAAAAAAAAAAATTAGTTATCACTTATCAGCCTTTTGGCTTTTTGTCCTAATCTGTCGTTGATGGTATATTACGCTTGTTGGTTCAGCTGGCGCTCCAAGTGTTCGATGAAATGACTGACTGAGAAGACAGTTTTCATCAATTCCACATCCTCACCGAACGAAGAAAAATAGTATCTTTTGAGTGAAAGATGTTGTCTTGGAGAAAAACAAAGTTTCAGGCTGTTTCACTTCACCAGTATCTTTTGAGTACTTTGTTTCGCGGAGTTTTCGTCGGAGCCATTGAAGTTACAGGTACTCAATCTCAAGCTTCTTTACTACATGATTTGGCGGGAAAAGCAGTTTTATCTAATGCAAGAAACCTCAATGCGTTATCTAAATTTCGCACTAGTACCAGGTTCCATGTATGGTATATCCATAGAACAAAAGCATTTTCAACCATTTCTGGATCTATATTGCTTCAAGCCAGGGATCCTGCTAAGCTCAATGAAGACATTCAAATTGCAGTTGATGCACGTAGATGTGATGAAGCTTGGAGATTGTTTGAACAGCATGTGCAAATGGAAGGGTTTCCGCGAAAATCTGTTGTTAACAACGTTTTGGTTTGTTTTGCTGAGAGTCTTGATTCCAATTGGCTACAAAAGGGTTACAGTTTAGTGGAACAAGCCTTTGAGGAGAGTAAACAGAATTTGATGGAGAAAGAACCTCTTCTATATCTCTCGTTGGCTCTCGCTAAGTCAGGCATGGCTGTTCCTGCATCAACGATCTTGAGGAAGCTAGTCGAGACAGAAGAGTATCCTCACGTGAGTGCTTGGTCTGCGGTGTTGGCGCATATGTCTCTTGCGGGATCAGGAAGTTATCTTTCTGCGGAGTTGGTTCTTGAGATTGGTTACTTGTTTCAGAACAACAGAGTTGATCCACGGAAGAAGAGCAACACACCTTTGCTTGCAATGAAGCCTAATACTCAGGCGTTGAACATTGCTTTGGCGGGTTGTTTGTTGTTTGGGACAACACGAAAAGCTGAACAGCTTCTTGATATGATACCCAAGATCAGTGTTAAAGCTGATGCTAACTTGTTAGTAATAATGGCTCATATATACGAAAGAAACGGGCGGAGAGAGGAACTGAGAAAGCTTCAAAGGCATATAGATGAGGCTTGTAACTTGAATGAGTCTCAGTTTTGGCAATACTACAACTGCTTGCTTATGTGTCACCTGAAATTCGGAGATCTCGAATCTGCTTCGAAAATGGTTCTGGAAATGCTAAGAAGAGGAAAGGTAGCAAGGAACTCACTTGGAACCTCCATTCTTGAGTTTGATACGACAGATGATGGTAGATTAAATCTCAAAAAAGTATCTGGAAAAGGATTAGAGGTTAAAGAACACGATAATCCTGAAACTCAAGTGGTTTCTATTCACAGTATGATTCCCTATGATGAGTTCTTTAGAGACAGGAAGTTTTTGAAACTCGAAGCTGAGGCAAAGGATATTCTTGGTACATTGTTGGCTAAGTTGCATGTACAAGTCGAATTGATTACCTCGGAACGCGGTGTTCTCCAGCCGACGGAAGAGATTTATGTGAAATTAGCAAAGGCATTCCTTGAAAGTGGAAAGATGAAGGAGTTAGCAGAGTTTCTATTAAAGGCAGAGCATGAAGACTCCCCTGTTTCTAGTGATAACTCGATGCTGGTGAGTGTTATCAACGCATGTATTTCTCTAGGAATGTTGGATCAGGCGCATGATCTACTCGACGAGATGCGTATGGCTGGGATAAGAACCGGTTCTTCGGTTTATTCTTCGCTCCTCGGAGCTTACTGCAAAACAAACCGAACTAGAGAAGTGACATCACTCCTTAGAGATGCTCAGAAGGCAGGGATTCAATTAGACTCTAGCTGTTATGAAGCTTTAATCCAATCTCAAGTGATTCAGAACGATACTCATGGAGCTCTCAATGTGTTCAAGGAGATGAAAGAGGCAAAAATACCAAGAGGCGGAAATCAGCAGTTTGAAAAGCTATTAAAGGGTTGTGAAGGAAACACAGAGGCAGGACTTATGTCAAAACTTTTGAGAGAAATCAGAGAAGGGCAGAGTTTGGATGCGGGTGTTCATGATTGGAACAATGTGATCCATTTCTTTAGCAAGAAAGGTTTGATGCAAGATGCAGAGAAGGCATTAAATAAGATGAGAAGTCTCGGGCTTTCGCCGAATGCTCAAACTTTTCATTCTATGGTCACAGGATATGCTGCTATGGGGAGTAAATACACAGAGGTCACTGAGCTATGGGGAGAAATGAAGTCCATAGCCGCAGCTACTTCATCGATGAGGTTTGATCAAGAGTTGCTCGATGCGGTGCTCTACACGTTTGTTAGAGGTGGGTTTTTCTCACGGGCTAATGAAGTTGTGGAGATGATGGAGAAAAAGAATATGTTTGTTGATAAGTACAAGTATCGGATGCTCTTCTTAAAATATCACAAGACTGCATATAAAGGGAAAGCCCCAAAAGTTCAGAGTGAGTCTCAGCTCAAGAAGAGAGAAGCCGGTTTAGCATTTAAGAAATGGCTCGGTCTATCTTGATTATTAATGTAATCCCCATTTTGTATACTAATGAGTTACTTTCAATCTCGAGCCACACAGATATGAATAATGGCAGCATATTACATTGATAAAGCTTTGAATGTATTTATTTATTATTTATTTTTGTAAGATTTAGGTTTATATACACACCCAAATGCTTATTAGTTCAGGTTTTGCGTAAGCCAGTGGATGGGTTCGATCAATCGCGAAACGTGTTATTTATCCTACAAAGATTATAAAACCGGTGGAGTTGGTTAAAATTCTCAAATGATGATAAGAATGTATAAAAGAGAAAAAAAGGTTAGTACTAAACTACCACTAACCTTTGATCCTGAAGAGAGCACTACCATCTGAAACCTGTTGGCCTGCTTTAACTTTGAGGTCATATATGCTTCCAGAAAATGGGGCTTTCACAACGTGCTGCTCCACCACAGTGTAGGAGAATTAAACGATTTATTATATTCATGGTATATGACTATATGTGTTGCAGTATAAGAAAAAGGTTTGTATACAAACCTCCATCTTCATTGCCTCTAGGACTAATACAGGTTGACCTTGATCTACTTTGGCTTCGTTTTCGACAAGGACCTTAACTACCAAACCAGCCATGGGGGCCACAACGGTTCCTGGAGGGTGCGATGATGCTTCGGAGCTTGTTCTGTGTTGGACACCTTCTTCATCTTCAGAGAATTCGATTCCTACCTTCTGCTTGAACTGGATGTGTTCTGAACCATGCCATATATGGATATGCTTATAACCATCCTGTCACCAAAAACACATCATAAGCAGCAGTTTCGAGAGAGACAGAAAGATCATGAGATAAAGCTGTGAAGAGTTGCTTGAACATGACGCTAAAGATTTACCTTAAAGTATGCGGCTAGGCTAACATTCATGCTCAATCCGGCTGCTTCAACTCTAAAATCGCACTCTCCTTCTCGAGTTACTCTGACTTCTAAACTTGGAGAATCATTTCCTTCCTGTCTTGTGGAATAGTTTCAAACAATCAGGAGTCATAAATGAAGTATGTGTATCATACAACAATGGGGTTCAGCGTCATCCTTTTAAAAAGAATCTCAAAGTGAGTTACTACCTGAATGAGATAGCTTCCATCTGGTTGATATATTACACCGAGTGATATAAGGTTGGAGTCAGTTCCCTCACATTCATTATTCCACTCTAGCTCAATGGTATGTTTGGCTTCATGATGGACTCTAAAAGGAGGATGAGAATACCATATCGATGGAAGTTTCCCTGGATGAGTTTACACATAATAAATTAAGGCATGCTGGGGAATCGTGTAGCTTACGTAGAAGAGACTAGACTCATGTGAACTGACCATGTTTACTTTCATTACAAGCTGAATGCTCGACTGCGGATAGACAAGCAGCCACCAATGCTGCACTATGCTTAACTGCTTCTGCTGCAGCTGGATTGCTTTCATCAGCAAATAGATCACTTTTATGGTGCTCAATAAAATGAGTTTCTACATTGCCCACTGCAAACTCCTTATGACTAGCAAGTTTTTGAAGGAAATTTATGTTTGTAGGTACACCTGCTACCTGCCAATAAAGATACCATGTAATTACTTAACTATTGTGGCAGCTAAGAAGCTATGTGCGAGAAATTTGAAAAGGGTTTCTTAAGAAATTGATAAATGGAACCATAAGGTCTTGAAAATTTATAGTTAAAGCTACAAGAGAGCTCCAAAATTTGCTATGGGTTCTCAGGGAATGTACCTGAAAGTTCGACAAGCAATCCTTCAGTTTCACTAAAGCTTCACCACGATTACCTCCCCAGACGACAAGCTTTGCAATCATAGGATCATAGTGCATGCTAACAGTATCTCCTTGCTCAACTCCAGTTTCAACCCGAACTGCTACAAAAAAAAATTCCAACATGAAAGAGGTATACAACATGACAAAACTAGGGTCTGATATCTGACAACAAAATTTCCATAAGATGGAAGACAAAACAGTTTTACACACAATTTTGAACCGCACCTGATGATGAGACTGCAACAGGGCGATAATGATTGAGGATCCCAGTTGCAGGAAGAAATCCTTTTGGAACATTTTCAGCATATATCCTGGCCTCAAAGGCATGACCTACCAAGAGGATACATATGCAGATTAATAGCGGCAAGTTAATAAATAAACTTTCACCAGATAATTGTTCAGATATTTTTCTGCCTTTAATATTTTGCAAAACCATGGATTCAACAGTAATATCACACTGTTTTCCATTTATCTCAAGGAGGTAGTGCGATACCTGACATTGGCACCTCCAATTGGCTTATGGGGAGAGGTTCCCCATTGGCAACCCGAATTTGCCATTCCACAAGATCTTGACCAACAATCATCTCAGTTACAGGATGTTCGACCTAAGAAGGATTATCAGAGTTCCTTTGGATGAGCAAATGTTTCTTGAGGTAAAATTTAATTATACATTACAGATCAAAGAGGCACCTGGAGACGCGTGTTCATTTCCATAAAATAAAATTGATCAGATTCGGTGTCAACTATAAACTCCACCGTCCCAGCACTGTAATATCCAACTGCCTTTAAATATCAGAAGTAACAGAATATAAGCGCTTCTTGTGGAAGTTGAAGTGAAAGATAACCTAGCAATAAGAGGTTTCAAATGGCTACACATCAATGGAACTCAAGATAACAATGGTGTAATCTTCGATCATATAACTAATGATCAGATATTAGTAATGCAAAACGTAAAATATAGAAATTAGAGACCCATGGGACATGCAGTCTACTATTTAAATGAATGCAACATACAGATACGGAAACATTTTTGAATAAGGTTTCTCACTGAAAACCATTAAATCTTTAGAAGATGAAAGCAGGATTTAAAGGGATACCCGTGCCGCAGAGACAGCAGCTTGGCCTAAGCTTGCGCGGAACTTTTCAGATATATTAGGCTGCACCAGCAGAGTTTCAATCAGTCCCACATCCATTTGTGCTAGAAAAGATATAAACCAAAGAATACAGTCATTACCGCAGGAGCTTCTTCAATAATCTTTTGGTGTCTTCTTTGCACACTGCAATCCCTTTCATACAGATGAAGAACATTTCCGTGTTTGTCACCAAATATCTAAAAAAAGTGGAAACACAAAAGGAAAATTAGTTAAAATGCTAGAAAAAGCTAAGAGGCAGATAAATATTACTTAATCCATACAACTTAAACAGAACATGGCAGTAGATATAGAGGTCAAATACTTTAAGCCAAAGCAATAATATCTGTCTTCCTTCTATACATAACCAGAGTTTCATAAAAGGAACAGAATATGGAATTTCCCGACCCACTACCTGGACTTCTATATGCCTTGGTTGAGTGATGTATTTCTCAAGAAGAATTGTGTTAATCCCGAAAGATGCAGCAGCCTCTCGTTGAGCCCCCAGAAATGAATCAGAAAAATCCTTCTCACTTTGCACAATCCTCATTCCCTAACACACAAGAGCTTATTTATTTCAAAACCAATAAACGTTAAAAGAGTATCAAACTTATTGATCAATGATCTGTACTGGAGGAAATATCATAGGTGAGATCAAAATAAATGGAAACATTCCAAGGTGACATGAGTAACTAGACTATTACAACAAGGTATCTATTAGAAAATGAATGCTGTAAATCATAACATACCTTCCCGCCACCTCCATGTGTTGGTTTGATTATTATAGGGTATCCAATCTTTTCTGCCTCGGACTTCATATGATCAATATCTTGCTCATGGCCATGATATCCAGGAACGAGAGGAACTCCAGCAGCCCCCATTATTCTCTTGGATGCACTAAATAAATGCACATGAGGACAACATTGTCAGAAGTTAACTATAATAGCCAGCTTGTGCATAAATAGTATATGTTACCTTTTATCACCCATGTCTCTAATAGCAGATGCTGGAGGTCCAATGAATGTTAAACCTGAATCTTCACAGAGTTGGGCAAAGTCGGAGCTTTCTGACAAGAACCCATAGCCAGGGTGTATCGCCTAGTTATTATAATTCAAAGAACACATCAGCTACAGAGAAACGACTAATCTTTATTAAAAATATATATATTGGACTAATCACTTATCAAATATTAGCAAGAAACAGTCCTATGAACTATATATATATATATTGGACTAATCAAATTCACACCTGCGCACCAGTCCGAGCCGCTGCCTCCATGATAGTAGCACCGCTGAGGTAACTGAGCCGAGCCGATGGCGGGCCAATCCGTACCGCCTCATCTGCAGACTTCACATGAAGCGAATCCTTATCAGCGTCACTGTAAACCGCAACGGTCTGAATCCCCAAACGCTTCGCCGTTCTCATGATCCGGCAAGCTATCTCACCTCTGTTCGCTACCAAAATCTTCTCAATACATCGCTCCTTAGGCGTAATCGAGGCTCCTATGAAAGATGGGGAGCCGGAAATATATCTAAAGATCATCGAGTAACTTTTCCGGCGACCATTCCGGCGACATGCCCATACCGTCATCGACATTGATCTCGATTTTCGAATTTTCCGAGTGAAAACAAGTGTGTCTCAGCAACTGTCTTGGTTGTCTAGCCGTAGATAAACCAAAACCATGAGGGTTTTTTGGTCATTTCATGTATAACTATTCAATAATTAATAGTGACGTGTCACACTTTTTCATGTTTGATCCACTAATATGGGTCATATGGATATGCGTCTGATGTTGCGCTCGCGTTGCGTCTTTATCCTCTTGTACCTGACTTTACCAGTATGGGCCATTTATGGGCTTAAAATATTTTATGATGGGTCTACCTTTACGAAGCATTAGAGACTACAAGGCCTTGTTCCAATTATGAAATACATACAAGTACTTTTAAATATAATCGATATAAATCGCAGTGATGTTATGTATTTTTAAATTTCACTTGGTCTTACTAGTACTTAAGAGTTCAATATAGGATCGTCTTTGACTATTAGTCTTAGCCTATTAAAGGCATATATGGAGGGATAATCATATACAATTTCTGGGAAAATAATACTATTATAAGTTTTATCTGTGGCATGAAACCGATCGAGCTGGAACTATTAAAGTGTTAGGTAGGTGGCTGTTGAGTGTTGACCCTCCTCTATTCATTTTTTTGTTTTCTTTATCATCGACCTCCTCTTCCTCTATTCTAGAACCGACAAAAATGAAATTAAGAATACTCCTTTAAATTAATTCAATATTGGCAACAAAGTGAACAGAAACATATACTTTTAAAAAACTTCTAACGAAAATAGTTGATTCGAAGTCACGTTTTTTAATTTTAATTTACAATATATGAATCTTATTCTTAACTAACTCGAAACGTTATGTAAACACTATATATATATATATATATATATATATCCCTTTGTGATGCTTAGAAGTCAGAGACATAATTAAGTTTCCCAATAGGTAAATAATTTATTTGTTCGTTTCTTGAAACTTCGATTTCCAACCGAATTAAACGAGTTCGGTTGGTAACAAAAGAAAGGATGAAATAAGTTGTGTCAAAGAAGGAATGCACACTAAACACAAAAAGCATGTCCAGTCATGATTTATTTCTTCTTTCTTTTTTCTTGAAAATGAGATTACTTAATTCTTGTAAATCTGGTTTCATTTCTTTTCTTTTTTCATTACTAGAAAGCCGAATGAAATGATTAAAAGGTTGATTTGATCGGATAATTGAAACTATAGAGGAACATAATACAAGAATATATTAACGGTGACTCAGCATAGTTTGTATAGTTGTTACAAATATTACATGAGGAAGTCATGAGCAACGCAACTCCGAGACTCAACTCTAGCAGCCTCTTTAAGAATGATTGGAAATTTTGTGACACGGAAGATCGCAATAGGTCGAATCTAAAATCCAACGTGGAGAGGGTGACGGAAGTGGACCGCAAGCTCACCGTCCAAGACATCCTGTCTTTGTCACTTTTCACTTGTCAGCCTCCCCTATCATTATTTCTCATCTAATTTGAAATATTATTATTATTCCAAATAATAGATGAATTTAAATTATTAAATCATTAGAGTTTTTAAGCAGACGGCCTAGTGTGATATCATTCATATAAGAAAAAGGATCTTACTGTTATCATCTAGATCCATAGCATTTGAAACAAATTGCATTATAAAAGAAAAAATAAATATAGAAAAAATGATGTGATAAAAAGTATATTTTTCATGGGGAAATGGAAAGTATCAGATCGAATCTCTTATTTTTTTTCTTTCATGGCGCATACCAATTAAGAAAACAAATAAAATCACACAAGATTTTATTTTAATTGAAGATGGATAAAAATCATTTCTTTAGGACATAAAAGTCGCATGAAGTTCTTTTTAAAAATCGCAGATCCCTTTGGGCAGCGAAGGCGATCCCAATGGCGCAAAGTCACGCAACAGTAGAATTAAAATATTGTAATAAAAACATTTTTGGGAAGAGTAGAGGAGGGTGATATCGTCATTTCATGGTTTCTCTCTAAGTCCACCGTACCTAACATAATTCTTCACAACGTAAAAAGTAGGAACCCAGAGCAGAAACGTCTGTAGAGAGAGAGAGACGGAGAGAGATCTAGATGAAGAAGATGAGATGAGAGATATGCGAAGAAGAAGAAGAAGAAGAAGTGAAACCGGAAGCTGATCGGAAGAATTGTTCTTTCCGGTAATTCCTCACGATCTTTAATTCCGGTACTGTTAGGTTTGTTTGGTAGATAATAAATTGCTGTAGCTAAATTCAGTTTCGGCTAAGTATTGTACTATAATCTCTGATTCCTGTAAGATCATATATCATATGGTTTATATTGCTATCTTTCCTTTGGATTTTTGGATTTAGAGCTTAAGAATCATTTTTTTAATGGGTGATCCGAGTTAACATCTGTAACGAATTGTTTGATATTTGTTTGACCAGGTTACTCTCGATTGCTTTAGCAAGTGAATTATTTGTTTGACTCGATTTTGGCCTTCATTGACTTGGTAATTCGTTTCTATTTTTTTTTCTTTGTATCTGTTTTCTATATAATTGATTAGCTTGTTCATTCTTATAGAAGCTTAACCCTTATGCTACTTTTTTTTTTTTTTTTTTCTCTCAATTTTAGGAATTTGGTGTTCTTGGCATTGAGACTTTGAATTTGCACATTCTGGTTCCGGATTAAGATCTAATATCTTCACAGTCTGGTGGTGGTGTGTGTAATTTGACTGGGGAAAAATGACTGCTCTTGTGAATGGTAATACGAAACGCTATTCTTGGTGGTGGGATAGTCACATAAGCCCCAAGAACTCAAAATGGCTTCAGGAGAATCTTACAGGTATGTAACTAAGACTCTAAGGGAAGCTAATAGCTCATCTGAACTGAAACGTTCTTAAAGTGATTTTGTTGTTTTAACGTGCCTTGTATTTCCCAAGGGAAGGATCATTTTTGTTTAGTAAGATAGCGAGGCTTGATCAATTTCATCATGATGTAGCAACCACAAATTTCATTGACTTAAGTTAAGTTTTGTGTCATGCGGGGAACTTTTTTCTGTGGTTTACTTACATGTTCTTTTTTTTTTTTTTTTTGTTAACAGATATGGATAGTAAAGTCAAGCAAATGATCAAGGTTATTGAAGAAGATGCAGACTCCTTTGCTAGGCGAGCAGAAATGTATTACAAAAAGCGGCCTGAACTTATGAAATTGGTTGAGGAGTTTTATAGAGCATATCGTGCATTAGCTGAAAGATATGATCATGCTACCGGTGTTATTCGTCATGCTCAGCAGACTATGGCAGAAGCGTTCCCAAACCAAGACCCCATGATGTTTGGTGAGGAGTCACCTCTTGGTTCTTCAACCGATGAGTTTGATCCACAAACGCCTGAGAATTACCCTCCTATCCGAGCTCCGGTTTACCCCAATGAGTTACAGAAAGATGCTTTGGGGATCTCTCATATGAGTACAGTAAAGCGAAATATAGCCTTCATGGAAGACCCTCAGTCTATGAGTAACGGGAAAGGTTTTAAAACTGTAAAGGCAAGAAAAGGACTGAATTTCAATGATGTTGATGGAAAAGGAACAAATGCTAAGGTTCTTTCAGAATCTGAACGAGCAAGCAAAGCCGAGGCTGAAATTGTGGCTTTAAAAGATGCTCTTTCTAAAGTGCAGGCTGAAAAGGAAGCTAGCTTAGCTCAGTTTGATCAGAATTTGGAGAGACTGTCTAATCTGGAGTCTGAGGTATCTCGTGCACAAGAGGACTCCAGGGGGCTTATTGAACGAGCCACAAGAGCCGAAGCTGAGGTCGATACACTCAGAGAATCCCTCAGCAAACTAGAGGTTGAAAAGGAGTCCAGTCTTCTTCAGTATCAGCAATGTCTGCAAAACATAGCTGATTTGGAGGATCGCATTTGCCTAGCCCAGAAGGAGGCTGGGGAAGTAGATGAGCGAGCCAGCAGAGCCGAAGCTGAAACTCTAACCTTGAAGCAAAGCCTTGTTAGATCAGAAACTGACAAGGAAGCCGCTCTTGTTCAATATCGACAATGTTTGGAAACCAAATCTAACCTGGAAGAGAGATTGCAAAAGGCTGAGGAAGATGCAAGGTTAATCAATCAGCGGGCAGAAAATGCTGAGGGTGAAGTTGAAAGCTTGAAGCAAAAAGTCTCCAAATTAATTGAAGAAAACGAAGCTTATGAACTCCAGTACCAACAGTGTTTGGATACAATTGCAGATTTAAAGCTCAAGTTATTTCATGCTGAAGAAGAAACTCAGAGGCTTAGCCGTGAAATAGAGGATGGCGTTGCTAAGTTAAAATTTGCAGAGGAAAAATGTGTTGTGCTTGAGAGATCAAATCAAAATCTTCATTCTGAGCTGGATAGTCTATTGGAGAAAATGGGGAATCAAAGTCAAGAGCTCACGGAGAAACAGAAAGAGATGGGGAGATTGTGGACTTGTGTACAGGAAGAACATTTGCGATTCATGGAAGCTGAGACCGCCTTTCAAACCCTACAACAATTGCACTCTCAGTCTCAGGAGGAGCTAAGCACTTTGGCATTGGAACTGCAAAACAGGTCTCAAATCCTGAAAGATATGGAGGCCCGTAACAATGTTTTACTGGAGGAAGTCCAGGATGCCAAAGAAGAGAACAGAAGCCTCAGTGAGCTCAATCTGTCTTCCGCTGCATCAATTAAAAGTTTGCAGGAGGAGGTCTCAAGATTACGGGAGACTATACAGAAACTTGAAGCAGAAGTTGAACTGAGAGTGGACCAGAGAAATGCTTTGCAGCAAGAAATATACTGTCTTAAAGAGGAATTAAGTCAGACAGGGAAAAAACACCAGTCCATGGTAGAACAGGTGGATTTGGTTGGTTTACATCCAGAAGACTTTGTTTCTTCTGTCAGGGGGTTGCAGGAGGAGAACTCAGAGCTAAAGGAATCCAAGGAAAGAGAAAGTATTGAAAAGTTGGCCCTGCTTGAGAAGTTAGAAATGATGGAAAGTCTTGTTCAGAAAAACCTTGTTTTGGAGAACTCCATATCAGATTTGAATGCTGAGCTGGAAACAATCAGAGGAAAGCTGAAGTCATTGGAGGAATCTTGTATGTCACTCGCAGAAGAGAAATCCGGCCTTCATTCTGAGAAGGACATGTTGATTTCCCGTCTGCAGAGTGCTACAGAAAACAGCAAGAAACTCTCTGAGGAAAACAGGTTACTGGAGAATTCTCTATTTGATGCCACTGCAGAACTTGAAGAACTCAAGTCAAAATTGAAAAGCCTAGAAGAGTCATGCCACCTGCTGAATGACGACAAGTCCAGTTTAACTAGTGAAAGAGAAAGCTTACTCTCTCAAATGGATATAATGAGAAAAAAGATTGAAGATCTGGAGAAAGAACAGGCAGATTTAAAAGTGAAAGTGTTGGAATTAGCGACCGAGAGGGAATCTTCCCTTAAGAAAATTGAAGAGTTGGGAGTGTCTTTAGATGGCAAGGACCGCGAGTATGCTAGTTTTGTGCAGTTCTCTGAGAGTCGGATGAATGGCATGGAATCAAAGATCCATCACCTTCAAGATGAAAATCAATGCCGGGAGAGAGAATATCAAGTGGAGCTGGATCGAGCTCATGATGCTCACATTGAGATTATTGTTCTTCAGAAATGTTTGCAGGATTGGCTTGAGAAGTGTACCTCTCTGATTGCTGAGAATCAGAATATCAAAGAGGCTTCTAAACGATTAGAGAAGTTAGTCTCTGAACTGGAACAAGAAAATACTGGGAAACAAGTGCAGATTGACTCCTCGATTAACTGTATTAAAATACTGAGAACAGGGATCTACCAGGTATTGATGAAGCTTGAAATTATTCCTGGTACGGATTCTGGTGACGAGAATTCGCGAGACCAGAAATATGTGCATGACATATTGAGTAGACTTGATGACATGCAAACTATGCTTTTGAAAATTCGGGATGAAAACCAGCACTCTGCCATTGAGAACCTCGTTCTTGTTGAATTTCTTCGGCAACTTAAATCAGAAGCTGTAGGTATTGCAACACAGAAGAAAATTCTTGAGGGAGAACTTGAATCTCAGCATCAGAAGCTCTCATTTTCACAGGATGAGACCCAGAAACTTATCTACATGAATGGAGAATTGACTACAAAAGTTAATGAAGGAGTCAACAGAGAAGAAGGCTTGAAAGTGGAAATTGAGGATTTGCACAGGCAAGTGTTGCAATTTCGAGATGACTACACCATTTTGCAGGAAGAGAATAACAAGACTTTGGACGAGAAAAGATACTTGACAAAGTCGACATTGCGGTTGGAGGAGGAGAAACGTAAACTAGAAGAGGATATGTCTTTGCTTCTTTCTGAAACTATGTACCAAAGCAATCTCATTCTTCTTTTGGAGGATGTCGTGTTGGAAAAACTTTCAGGAGCGTTGAAACTAAACGGGCATCTGGACAGACTCAGTTTGGTTAAGTGTAAGCTCGAGGAAGAGGTAAAGGAGGTTGGTGATAAGTTCAAATCTGCAGAAATTGAGAATTTACAGCTTGAGGGTTTGCTAGAGAAATCGGAAGCCGAACTGCTCTCTGCCAGATCAGCCAATAATCAGTTGGAACATGATATTGCTAATGTGAAGGATCAGTTGGGTCAGAAGGAGAAAGAGCTTCTAGAAGCAATGCTAATGATCTCCATCGTGCAAAATGAAAAATCTGAGTTATCTAAGGCAGTGGAGGGTTTAGAATGTAGATACAAGGAAGCTAAAGCGATTGAAGAAGATAAGGATAAGCAGGTTTTGGAACTTCGTGGGGACTACGAGGAGCAGGTTAAGAAGAATAGTCATGCGAATGAAGCTAATCTGAAATTGGAAGACGAACTGCTCTCTGTGAGATCAGCCAATGATCAGTTGGAACATGAAATTTCTAATGTGAAGGATCAGTTGGGCCAGAAGGAGAAAGAGTTTCTAGAAGCAATGGTGATGATCTCCATCGTGCAAAATGAAAAATCTGAGTTATCCAAGGCAGTGGAGGGTTTAGAATGTAGATACAAGGAAGCTAAAGCGACCGAAGAAGATAAGGATAAGCAGGTTTTGGAACTTCGTGGAGACTATGAGGAGCAGGTTAAGAAGAATAGTCATGCAAATGAAGCTAATCTGAAATTGGAAGCCGAACTGCTCTCTGCCAGATCAGCCAATGATCAGTTGGAACATGAAATTGCTTATGTGAAGGATCAGTTGGGTCACAAGGAAAAAGAGCTTCTAGAAGCAATGCTGATGATCTCCATCGTGAAAAATGAAAAATCTGAATTATCTAAGGCAGTAGAGGGTTTAGAATGTAGATACAAGGAAGCTAAACTGATAGAAGAAGATAAGGATAAGCAGGTTTTGGAACTTCGTGGAGATTACGAGGAGCAGGTTAAGAAGAATAGTCATGCGAATGAAGCTAATCTGAAATTGGAAGCTGACTTAATGAACTTACTCATGGAACTTGAAGAAATCAAAGTGGAGAAGGAAAAGTTGAACCAGGAGCTTTTTACAGAAAGCAATAAGATTGAACAATGGGAGTCTCAGGCTGCAACACTGTTTGAAGATTTGCAGATTTCTGCTGTTCATGAAACATTGCTTGAAGGGTTGACCCGTGAGCTGGTAGAAGCCTGTAAGAACCTTGAAAGCAGAAGCACATTAAAAGACATGGAGATTGACCAGCTTAAAGGAAGAGTGGACACTTTAGAGGATGCGAACAGAGGACAAAATGATCTTATGTGCAAATACGCCCATGCTATTTTCTTGTTGAAGGAAAGCATAGAATCTCTGGAAAAACATATTGACATGCCTCTTGAATTCGAGAATGGATCCAAAGTAAGTTATCTTAGCCAAATTTGCTTCTTCTAATGGTCAAATACTTTGAGTCACAGATAGTAATCATCAAGTTTTAGATAGCTTTGCTCTTGGTGTAAGTCATATTTCCGTTGAACTGAATGTTGCATCTGTTTTGTTGTTAATTCTGAATTTTCTTGTCGGAGAGTAACCAATCTTTTGTGGGTATATCTCTTACCAGGAAACTGCTTCAGTGGTGGATAACGACGATGGATTCTTACGGTTGCAAGAAATACGTTTGAGAATCAAAGCTATTGAGGAGTCAGTAACCAAAAAGCTTGCAGTGGAAAAACTAAAACATTCTTCTGCCAGAAGAAGCAGAAGGAGAAGCGGAAGCCTACGGAAACAGAACCATGAAATCTTTTCCGAGGAAAGCGAGATGATCACAAAAGATATTGTACTCGATCAGGTTTCTGATTGCTCATCATATGGGATAAGTAAGAGAGACATTTTGAAGGTGGAAGATGATCACAGTTTAGAGGTGAAGCCACATAATCCTCAGAAAGGTAAATCCTTGTCTGAAGAATCATTGGTTGTGGACAAATTAGAGATCTCCGATAGATTCACAGATCCAAACAAAGACATAAACAAGAGGAAAGTTCTAGAGAGGCTTGATTCGGATTTACAGAAGCTTTCAAACCTTCATATAGCCGTTGAAGATTTGAAAAGCAAAGTGGAGACAGAGGAAAAAGGCGAGAAAGGAAAAGAAGATGAGTACGAAACGATTAAGGGACAGATCAATGAAGCAGAGGAAGCCTTGGAGAAACTTTTAAGCATCAACAGAAAACTGGTAACAAAAGTCCAAAGCGGATTTGAGAGATCAGATGGAAGCAAATCATCAATGGATCTTGATGAGAATGAGAGTAGCAGAAGAAGGAGAATATCAGAACAAGCGAGAAGAGGCTCAGAGAAGATTGGGAGGTTGCAGTTGGAGATACAGAGATTACAGTTTCTGTTATTGAAGTTGGAAGGAGAAAGAGTGGATCGAGCGAAAGCAAAGATATCAGATAGCAAAACGAGGATTCTTCTTCGGGATTATATCTATGGTGGAGTGAAAGGAGAGCGACGAAAGAGGCTGAAAAAGCGGTTTGCATTTTGCGGGTGCGTGCAACCGCCTCCATCTCCTTAAATCATTAGAAACTGTTGTTGCTAGTAAGCGTAATAATATCCATGTGAATGGAATTGAATTTTATGTTTGATATGAAAGAGAAACACTTTTGCTAGCCTGTTTATGCGATTCGGTAGGGTTTTTTTAAAATTGTACATTGCTTGTGAATCAAAGGTCCGCAAACGCAGACATAGCTGTGATGTGTTTAAACAACAAAATCTAAAAGTCTGTAGGCGCAAGTTCCAATACTATTCGTTTACTTAAAAAAATGACATTAGTACAGATACATAAGAGTCTTGTTAACTATACATATTAACATATAACTTGATAGAGAATGACACTGATCGAGACTTAGAAAGAGCAAAGAAGGTTCTATCATTTAACCATCGGCAGCTCTGAAAATGGTAAGGAGAGACAAGAAGAGGTTGATAATATCTAAGTAGAGCGAAACTGCTGCCCAGATGTACTCATCGTAACTGTAACGCTTGATGAGATTGTCCGTATCATAAACTATGTATCCGCAGAATATTATCGCAGCTAAACAACCATAGATCATCACTGAGATCCGACCCAACGGAAACAGTATCTGCAAAAAAACCAAGCTCAGATTTCAACATGAATTTCTAGATTCATCCCCTAATTGTAAGCTCAAAACTCTAGTAATTTTGTGGCATTCGAATGTTAAACCAAAACAAACAAGTATATTTACCTGAATAAGGGCAAAGACCATAAGAACGATGATAGCACCAAACAAGAATGGACCAAGGAAATTAAAGTCATATCCTTTCTTTGCTGCCCAGAAGGTGTAGAAGGTTAAGGAAAGCACCACTACAGTTGTCAAAATCGCTGACTCAAGAATCACTTTCCCTGTTCCAACAACAAAGTTTCATGAATAACGTGTTCAGGTCCCAAAACGTTATGCTTTCTTAAGGGTTTTAACAGATTATTAAATCAGAATTGGCATGTTAAACACAATTCCATAAATTCTATGCAACTATGGAAAGATTACTCTATCAATGAACCAGCTCAAATGTGTTGGAGATCTCATTCAGGCTAATAAAATTCTTAAGTGTGTGATTGCAAGCAATTAAGTCCCTTAAAAGACAAGAAACGAATAAGGAGAAGTAGAGTGTGTGACAAGGAAAGTCTTACCGCTAGTGAAAGCACAGATTAATCCGACAGCGAAAGCCAATGACACCGTGAAAATCCCTAGAAGCAAGTAATTCACAGGATGTTTCTTGTGGTAATAGTACAATGGACACATAACTGCAACAATAAATTATAAAATCAATTAAAAATAATTAAATGTCGATCATTGAATTGAGACTTGAATCTCGGTTAGTTACCTATTAAAGGCGTGATGATTAGGACTATCCAGAGGGCAAGACCAGCACTCGTGGTGGAGAAGAATACGGCAATCGGACGGACGAAGACCACCGTGGCGGCGACGGCGATGGTTGCTAAAAGCTGGAAAGTGATTATGGAATATACCTTTCTGATGAAACCCCATCGGAGTTCGGGGCTCTCAAGCATCGTCGGATACAGAGATCTCTCACCGCCGCCTCCTTCTGCTTCCACGTCATCTTTCCGATACGGAAGATTCCACTTATACATTCTGTAAACTGTGATCGAAGCTTTCTTAAAAAAAATGGATTCTGAGAAGGAAAAAAAAACGCGGGAAAATTCGAATCCTGGGGGAAGAGTATGGGTAGTATCAGAATCGGAGAAGACGATCGAGGAATAACAAGTATCGGAATTTGATTTCGCCGGCGGAGAATGTTATTTTGTTAGTTACGATTTTCCTGAGAAAAATATGGGATTTTGAGGGTTGCGAGAAAATTAGGATTATAAAAAGCAGTTGCGGGGAAGAGTAAAGAAGAACGTTCTTGAAGGCGCCAGGTATTGATTGACACGTGGCGTATTATGATGAAACGTTAAGTTATTAACCGCGGCTCTCAAAGTCTCTAGACGGCTCCAAAGCTTCCGTTAAAGGGGCGATTTACTTTTCGCTTCCACATTCATATTATTTCTCATGTACAATATTGCATAATGATGATCTGAGACATTTATATAGGAAAGGGAAACTATGATTAAGTATCCTGATCAACCACAGTATTCAATCTTATCTAGATGTATAGCATGAAGAACTGGATTATTAATTGTTTAAAAAAAATTATCTGTATGTAACTTATTATACGAAGATTTCTACAGATTCAACATTCTCGATCATCTAACGTGTGTTAACGTCCATAGCATAGAGAGCTTATATGGTGGGCCTAATTTGTGAGATAATTACTTAATACTAGGCTTTAACAAAGGAAATGATTTGGACCTTTAGCCTTATAAGGTCTATTACCTTTTTTTTTTTTTTTGTCAGCCAGGTCATTTCATTAATGACAGCCCAAATGGACATTTAGTACAAGTGGATATGATATTACAACCCTATAATAAGTTAAAGCCCAAAACAGCCCAATAAACATAACCAAACATAGGAGATATGAACACATGTAATACACGTGTTCATTACCTATATTGAGTTCCTCCTAACTCGAACTGGGTTTTAATCAGTGAGATAATAAAATACTAATTTTCCGACCATAACTTTGTCTGCTTTTTGTCGGCTATTGTTAAAATTTTCTGTCGTCAGAAATGATTATAATCGTCACACACAAATTTTCGTGTTTAGATATTGCAGGAATCAGACAAATGAAATACTAATTATTGTTGGAAAATTATTTTCGACGCAACACGGACAATTAGAGATTATATCACTTATCGCAAGAATTCAAAGCATAATTTTGACCAAGTTCTATCTTTTAATTATACAAATATTATGGTTTCTTTATCACCAAAGTTCATACTTTTGTTTGATGACTACTTACCACCAGCCGGTCCTGAGTTTTGGATAACTAGAAGCGGGAAATTTTTTTTGGCCCCTTACACATAGTAGAAAAACCTGCTCAATTTATGTGATAATAATTAACTTTCACCTTTGCAAGTTCTTCACCTTAAAACCGTTCAAATCAACAAAACGAAAAAAATTTGGCTTCGATTATAGCCTTAGACGATGTTTAAGTTTAATCGAGAATTCCAGATACAATGAAGCTCTTGAAGAGGTTGAAGACGACAAGAAGGGTTTCTAATTGGGGTTTTTTTTTTTTTTTTCTGTGTCGATTTCTAGTTTTTTTTGTTTCTATTAATTTTAACAATTATTGTTAAAAATCAAACACTTAAAACTTGACCACAAAAAAAACAAATTGCAAACACTTAAAACCGACCACAAAAAAGAAAACCATTTATGGTTTCGAACCCAAGACCTCAACAACTAGGAAATCTGAAACAGACTCATCAAACCAACAACACTAATAAAATTTCTTAGAAAATTGGCCCCTAAAAATCTTATAAATCTCCCGGTCCCAAGCACATGCTTGATGGGCTTGTATTCAGGGCCGGCTCTTCCACCACTACTATTTTTATTTGTTTTTTTTTTTAATATATATGACCTCTGCATATTGATTTTAAATATAGCTTATGTAAACATATTGTTGGTTTTTTTTTTGTTTCCTTCGTTTTTTCCCCACAGCTCCCTGATGTTAAAAACTATATTTTCAAGAAACTACTTTTCATTTCCAACCAAAAAAAAAAAAAAAAAAAAAAAAAACTACTTTTCATTTCCGTTTATATTTTAATTAATACGATAGCTTCAATAACACATTAGATAGAACAAACTAAATTCGATTTGTTTTGTTTGTTTTATCATATTGAAATTTTTCAAGTTGGATAGTTGCCTATACAAAACATAGGTCTCCACGACCTAATTAACAACAATAATATTATTTATCTACACAAAAAACAACAGTAATATTACCCCCGATTGTTTTCTTATAAAATAGAAATGAAATATGAAACAGTGTTTAAATGTCTTACATATTTATAAATTTATTTTAAATAACGTGAAAACAAAGTTTTTGGCCGTAATAAGTGTTTAATTTCCAACGAAGGCATCACGTCTCGCAATCGCTCGGCAAGCCTATACGAACACGTGGCATTCTCGTTCCGTGGGCTCTACTTCCGATTGGATTTTTGACCTCTCATTGGCCCTTGTTTTTCTTAATAATTATGATTTAGCTCTTGTTATTTTAAAACCTCCATCCAGATTCATTATTTGCAGACAATTTTCTATTTTCATATGTTTTTGTCTCTTTGTTTTCATTTTTACTTACTTGAGATTTTGTTTAGCCACCAACGTTTACGTGCGTATATGCATATTTACAATTCTATAGTTGCCCGTCATTCAATTAGGTAAGAAAATCTTATCATATACATAAATCACAAGATAATAATTTATAAGAATATAATTTGGAAATGTTTACTTTGTTTAGGTTCTAATAATAAAAGAAAATTCTTTAACTAACAAACTAAATTAGTTATACTCATATATATTAAAAATTATATATGTATAAATTAAATATACCTTAGCGGTATTAAAATTTAAAACTGAGTTAATTTTGGCTTTTAAGTAAAAAATACTGTGTATAAGCTAATAACTGAACAAGGTAAAAATATAACTTTATTTTAAGTATATTAGTTAAGACTTATTGTAAAAATCCATAAATAGTTGTTTTGAAATTTTAAAAAGTCCAATGTGTATCTCTCTAAACATCCTTATTTGACCATTTATACACTCATATAAAAAATGATATAAAAGAAGGAGTCAACCATTGTTACCTTCACGAATGAAATGTCAAAGGTATTCTTCCAAGTGTTTCTTAGTTTATAATAATTTCCTATAACTTGGCTTATTGTCTTTGCCATTTGTTTTGGTCTACAACATATGTTGTTGAGTTGCAAATCAAGACTAATGGGGTCAAAATAGGAATTTAATACTATAGTGGGTGAAAAATAATAATAAAACAAAATTACGAGGGTTAATAAAGTAACAAAACTGGAAATAATAATGAAGGAGGAACAAACAATATCGTGTAGAGAGAGAAAGTGAGACGACTTGTGCGAGAAACAAGGCGCGGAGAGAGACGCCGTCAACACAAACAGAAGAACCAAAAAAAAAAAAAAAAAAAACAAAGAAAGAAGGAAGAAAAAAGAGAGAAGGAGATTTGATTAATCTGTTAATTTAAATAAAACTACGAAAAAAGAAAGAAAAAAGACAAAATCGCGTTATTTCGCTAAGCTCTTTTTTTTTTTTCCTTCCTATATTGTCAAAATTGGTTTAGCTCATTCTCGTGGGAAAGGATTTTTGAAGTGTTTTTGGGAGGGTAGGGGGCTTTGAAAATTATTGGATCTTAGATCTTTCTTCTTCCTACGAAACCCTAATTTGACACATTGTATCAGCTCAATTTGATCTTAACAAAAAAGAGTTTTTTTTTTTCTTCCTTAAATTTGAATTCCTCATTTTAAGGATTATATGTGCTTTTTGTTTTCTTGTTGTGAATGATGAGAGTTTTGGGTTGATCGCATTAGGGTTGATTTTTTTTTAAAAAAAATCTTCTGATCGACGACTCGGATCTGGGTGGGTCGAGACCGAGTCAGGGTCTGGTCTGGTAAGGTCGTCGTCGGATGAAAGTTTCTGGGATCCAAAAGGACAACGATGAAATGGGCAACATTGCTTAAGGACATCAAGGAGAAGGTTGGATTAGCTCAATCCCCTGACGCCGCTTCCTCTGACGCGTTTTCCGTTGACCTAACTGCTCCGCCGTCTTCTTCTTCTTCTCCTTCTTTTACTCACGCCTCCTCTTCTCTACATGACTTCAACTCATCTCCTTCAAGGTAAATCCTTTTTGATCTGGTTGTGCTTCCGCATTCTAGCTAGTTATATAGTTTGCTGACTTTGCTTTTGTTTTGGGACCAGAGTCTTGATTGTTTAGTTGTTTCTCTTTTTGATTGCTTTTATAAGTGATAGACCTCAACTTAATAGACTCTTTTAGATTTGCTTTATTGCAACATTTTGTGGTGCTACGATGTTTGGCAGGATTGATTTATGAGAGTCAATGGCTCCCCTCCTACTTTCATTTTTTGACATGTTTAATTGAACTAGTAAGCCAGTTTTGTGAAATACAGTTGTCAGCTGCAATACTTTTGAATTGGATTCTGTAATTTTGTTGACCTTAGACAATTGTTAATCTTCTCTTTACTCCTTGCGAAAGCAGAGATAACCATGAGTTGGAACTGGACTTCAAGAGATTATGGGAAGAGTTCCGTTCATCTAGCTCTGAAAAGGTTCTTACTTTGATCATATATACTCTTGTCTTACCTTTAAGCTTGGAACAATATCTTTTCTTGTTTTTCTATACTGGATGGGCCTAGCAATTTATGAGTACAAATCGTTAATTTGTCATGCAGGAGAAGGAGGCCGCCTTGAATCTGACCGTGGATACATTTTGTAGATTAGTGAAGCGCCATGCTAATGTAGATCAGTTAGTTACCATGTAAGCTGTTCCTAACTTTTTTTTTTCCCCTTTTTGGTTGGGTATAAGTTGAAATAGCATCTGCACCAAATTAAAGTGTCTTTCAGTCTTCACATGATTTGAACTTTTATGGTGGAAAATCTGTTTCTCAATAGATGTCCTTCCCCTGTCTAGCGGTTTCTCTTCTGTACCTCATACTCTATTAATATCATCAATATTGAGAAAAATATTTTAATTGCAGGTTAGTAGAAACACATATATTCTCTTTTGTCATTGGGAGAGCATTTGTGACAGATATTGAAAAGTTGAAGATCGGTAGCAAGACAAGGTCACTGGATGTAGAGAAAGTATTAAGGTTCTTTTCAGATGTCACAAAGGTCTGCTTTTTCTTTTTCAATATTGTGCATCTTGATACATCTAACCCTCTCTTCGCTATTCTTAATTCATAATTTCTTCATACAGGAGGGATTTAGTCCTGGTGCAAACCTCTTAACTGCTGTTGAAGTACTTGTATCTGGGGTACCTTTTTAATCTTTTCCTGTCTTCCACTTTCCACTCCATGAAAGCTTGCAGGGATCAATTTAACATTGGCCAGGATGCCTGACTCTTTGATGGTTTTGTGCCTTATATATTGTGTTGCCTCCTAAGCCCAACCTCTTATGTGTTCTTTTCAGCCTATCGACAAACAATCACTACTGGATTCTGGGATATTCTGTTGTTTAATACATGTTCTTAGTGCGCTTCTAGCATATGATGAACTAAGCAAAAGTAAAATAACTACCGATTTGGAAGAGGTATCAGCGGAAAAAGATGCTGGATACGGAGTTCTCCAGACTAGACGACTTGAGGTTCTGTTTCAATAGTTTTATTCCAAATCTTTATAAGACTATATTTTCCTACATTTTTTTGTGCTGGATATTGACCACCAATTTTATACTACACCAATGCTTTATCAGTTAAAAAAAACTTTTTGCCCCCTCATTCTTGTAGGTGGAGGGTAGTGTTGTCCATATCATGAAAGCATTAGCAAGCAATCCTTCTGCTGCTCAGAGTTTGATAGAAGATGACTCTCTTGAGTCGCTTTTCAATATGGTTGCCAATGGTTCCGTTACAGTTTTCTCTCAGTATAAAGAAGGTCTAGTTCCACTCCATAGCATACAACTTCACAGACATGCAATGCAGGTATTTTTTTGTACTTCTGTTTTAGAGCATCTCCGCGCCATGAAATGGGAATTTTCCGTGAACGGCTTTCTAGCTTGACAAGTGAAACTGAATTGAATAACATGATGCTTATAATTTCAGTTGACACCATTTCGTGTCTTTTCCAGATCCTTGGACTTCTTCTAGTCAATGACAATGGGAGCACAGCAAGATACATACGCAAGCACCATCTGGTATGTCAGTGAATTTTGCAGACTACCTGAGTGTAGTATATTGATTCTTGTGCTTACTTATAAGCTTTGGCCGTGGGTATAGTTTAATTCGTTCTTGCTATTGTTGAAACTATGTGAGATTTCTGTGGTTGAGAACTTTAGAAGCTTAGTATTACAAACTGATAAGTGCAATAAGGCATTGAAAAAGGTTTTGATTCTCTTCTGTGACTTGCTTATAATAGTCTACAATATCTGCCGGGAAAAGATAGTCTACAAAATCTACAAACAAAATAATATTCTGAGTTCGTCTGCAGATAAAGGTCCTCTTGATGGCTGTCAAAGATTTTGATCCGAATTGTGGTGATGCAGCCTACACAATGGGCATTGTGGACTTGTTACTTGAATGTGTGGAACTGTCGTACAGACCTGGTAAATATGGTCTACCCAAATATAAGAGCTCTAAATATGTTATGTCCGTACGAGAGTAGAACATTTAGCAGTCACATTAATATATATATATATATATATATATATATATATGGATGGATATGTAAGCTAAAGCTGTTCTGATTATGGCTAATAATCTTTTTCAAATTTTGACTTTGTAGAGGCTGGTGGTGTTAGGCTCAGGGAGGACATACGTAATGCACATGGTTACCACTTTCTTGTTCAGTTTGCCTTGATTCTATCTTCCTTGCCAAAAAATCAGATTTTGGTGTCCAGTCGTTCATTTAATAATCAAGATCGTGGTTCAGATGGCTCTGAAGTGTTTCCTAATGGAGAAAATACGAATAGTACGGAAAATGCTGATTTTTCTTCACAAAACTTTTCTCCATCGTTGTCGAGATTGCTTGATGTCCTCGTCACCCTGGCTCAGACTGGTCCAGCTGAGCCATCTGTAGGTAGAGCCTCACGATCATTCCAAGCAAAGCCAACTGGGCATAGCAGAAGTAGAACTCTATCTGTTGACAGTATATATGATGAGACATGGGAACAGGGAAGTAGTAAAGTTAAAGACCTGGAAGCTGTCCAAATGCTGCAAGATATCTTCCTGAAGGCAGAGAATAAGGATCTTCAGGCAGAAGTATTGAACAGAATGTTCAAGATATTCTCGAGCCACGTGGAGAACTATAGATTGTGTCAGGAATTAAGGACGGTTCCATTACTTGTCCTCAACATGGCTGGTTTTCCTTCCTCGCTGCAAGACATAATCCTCAAAATTCTTGAATATGCTGTCACAGTTGTGAATTGTGTTCCAGAGCAAGAATTGTTGTCACTTTGTTGCTTATTGCAACAGCCAATCACATCTCAACTGAAGCACACCATACTTTCTTTCTTTGTGAAGCTCATATCTTTTGATCAACAATATAAAAAAGTCTTACGAGAAGTTGGTGTTTTGGAAGTCTTACAGGATGATTTGAAGCAGCACAAGCTTCTTATGGGTCCAGATCAGTATAGTGGAGCCACTAATCATTCGGATCGGAAGCCTAGTTCGGGTAGCTTCAAAAAACACTTAGATGCTAAAGATGCCATCATTTCATCACCAAAGTTGATGGAATCTGGGTCAGGAAAGTTACCTGTCTTTGAAATTGATGACACTATTACTGTTGCTTGGGATTGTATGATCTCTTTGTTAAAGAAAGCTGAGGCTAATCAGGCATCTTTTCGTGCGGCTAATGGTGTGGCTATTATTCTTCCTTTCTTAATATCTGATGCCCATCGAACTGGCGTTTTGAGGATCTTATCATGTCTAATCACCGAAGACATTAAACAGGTAAATTTTCCTATATACTTAGCTTTACTATTCTTATTACTCAAATTTGTTTCCTTCTTTTTTCTTGGATCATCTACGTCACAGTCGATTCTATTGCAAAGTTGATGTATTAGATTACAATGATGCCATTATAGTTATTTATTTTGCATAATTGGCAAACATTCTTATTTTTCTTGCAATGACTCTCCAACCAGGTCCATCACGAAGAATTAGGAGCTGTTGTCGATTTGTTGAAGAGTGGAATGGTCACAGGTATATCTGGCCATCAATACAAGCTTCATGATGATGCCAAATGTGATACAATGGGTGCTCTATGGCGTATTGTTGGTGTCAATGGCTCTGCTCAAAGAGTCTTTGGCGAAGCCACGGGTTTTTCTCTTTTATTGACGACCCTTCATACTTTTCAAGGGAAAAGAGAGCATATGGATGAGTCTGATTTGATGGTTTACATCAAATTGTTTAAATATCTATTTCGCCTTATGACAGCTGCAGTATGTGATAATGCTGTTAATAGGATGAAACTGCACGCTGTTATAACGTCTCAGACATTTTATGAGCTTTTGGTAGAGTCTGGATTGCTGTGTGTTGATTTGGAAAGGCAGGTTATACAGCTGTTGTTAGAACTTGCACTTGAAGTGGTGCTTCCACCATTTTTGACATCAGAGTCTACGGCCTCTGCTGCTATATCGGAAAGCGACAAAGCCGCTTTTATTGTAACAACCCCATCAGGCCAGTTCAATCCTGACAAGGAGAGAATTTACAATGGAGGTGCTGTCAGAGTTCTGATCCGTTCATTGTTGCTTTTTAGTCCAAAAATGCAGCTCGAATTTTTGAAACTTCTAGAAAGTCTTGCACGTGCCAGTCCTTTCAATCAGGAAAACCTCACATCAGTTGGTAAGAACTATGTCTCATGGCTCCTCTGGGGTGTATTTTTCAATCAATTTTCAGATCCCTATCGCTGTTGGGTTTTCCCTCTTATTCTCTCTCACCCCATCTCTATGTCTTCATGAATATTGAGCAGGTTGTGTGGAACTTCTGTTGGAGATCATTTACCCTTTTCTTGCGGGTTCATCTCCATTTCTTTCATATGCTTTGAAGATTGTGGAAATTCTTGGAGCATACAGGTAGAGAATATCCTATATTAGTAATTTCAAAATATATTTTGAACGTTTCTGCTTTTGTTTCTATCTGTTTTCTTAGTATATAGTTTTCTTTTTTTGTAGATTGTCCCCATCTGAGCTCCGAATGCTGTTTAGATATGTTTTGCAAATGAGGATTATGAATTCAGGTCATGCAATTGTTGGCATGATGGAAAAGCTAATTCTCATGGAAGACACAGCCTTGGAACATCTATCTCTGGCTCCTTTCGTAGAAATGGACATGAGCAAAACTGGGCATGCTTCTGTTCAGGTGTCCCTGGGAGAAAGATCTTGGCCTCCTGCTGCTGGTTATTCATTTGTTTGTTGGTTCCAGTTTCGTAATTTTTTAACAACCCAAGGAAAAGAACCAGAAGCCTCCAAAGTTGGTGGTTCATCAAAGATGCGCAGTTCGAGTGCGCAGCAACATGAACATAACATTTTCCGGATGTTTTCTGTTGGTGCTGTAAGCAATGAAAGTCCATTCTATGCAGAACTTTACTTTCAGGAGGGTGGTATTCTGACCCTTGCCACTAGCAATTCAAATTCTTTGTCGTTTTCTGGATTGGAGATTGAAGAGGGCAGGTGGCATCACCTTGCTGTTGTTCACAGTAAACCAAATGCTCTTGCTGGACTCTTCCAGGCTAGTGTTGCATATGTCTATCTTGATGGAAAACTAAGGCACACGGGTAAATTGGGGTACTCTCCTTCTCCTATTGGAAAATCTTTGCAAGTAATAGTTGGAACTCCAGCTACTTGTGCCAGAGTTAGTGATCTGACATGGAAAACACGCTCATGTTATCTTTTTGAGGAGGTGCTCACTTCAGGTTGCATTGGTTTTATGTACATTCTTGGTAGAGGGTACAGAGGTCTTTTCCAGGATGCAGACCTATTACGCTTTGTGCCTAATCAAGCTTGTGGTGGGGGCAGCATGGCTATCCTTGACTCATTGGACACTGACATGACTTCATCATCGAGTGGGCAAAAGTTTGATGGAAGCAATAGACAAGGAGACTCTAAGGCAGATGGTAGTGGAATTGTCTGGGATCTTGAGAGGTTAGGGAATCTTTCCTTTCAGTTACCTGGAAAGAAACTTATCTTCGCTTTTGACGGAACATGCTCGGAGTTCATCCGTGCGTCTGGAAGTTTTTCCCTCCTCAATCTGGTTGACCCATTGTCCGCTGCTGCTTCTCCAATTGGAGGTATATTGTGGTCTTAAATCCTCTTGTTCGTTTTGCACATTTCGTCTGATTTAGTTTCATATTTTGATTCATTCTGCTTTTTCAAATGGTTTAGGAATACCACGTTTTGGGCGTCTGGTGGGAAATGTATGCATCTGCAGACAAAGTGTGATTGGTGATACTATCCGCCCTGTGGGCGGAATGACTGTTGTACTCGCACTTGTTGAGGCCGCCGAATCTAGAGATATGCTACATATGGCTCTTTCATTGCTTGCCTGTGCGCTTCATCAGAACCCTCAGAATGTGAAGGATATGCAAACCATTAGGGGATATCATTTACTAGCTCTGTTTTTGCGTCCCAAAATGACCCTTTTTGATATGCAGTCTTTGGAGATATTTTTCCAAATTGCTGCATGCGAAGCTTTGTTTTCAGAGCCAAAGAAGTTGGAAAGTGGACAGAGTACAGTTAGTATGCCACCTACAGAGACTATATTCGAAAACAGCTACGAGGATCTTGGTCTTTCGAGGTTCCGCTACGAAAGTTCTTCAGTTGGGTCTCATGGGGATATGGATGACTTTTCTGTTCCCAAGGATTCTTTTAGTCATCTCTCTGAGCTAGAAACAGATATGCCTGTTGAAAATTCAAACTGCATTGTCTTATCCAACGCAGATATGGTTGAACATGTCCTCCTTGACTGGACCCTCTGGGTAACATCCCCTGTTTCCATCCAGATTGCTTTACTTGGATTTCTGGAAAATTTGGTATCAATGCATTGGTACAGGAATCACAATCTTACAATTCTGCGCAGAATCAATCTGGTGGAACATTTGTTAGTGACACTTCAGAGAGGTGATGTGGAAGTTCCAGTCCTAGAAAAATTAGTTGTTCTGCTTGGATGCATCTTAGAAGATGGATTCCTGTCTTCTGAGCTTGAAAATGTGGTTAGGTTTGTGATTATGACATTTAATCCACCTGAAGTGAAGTCACGAAGCTCATTATTGCGCGAGTCAATGGGAAAGCATGTAATTGTGAGAAATATGCTTTTGGAAATGCTCATTGATCTCCAGGTAACCATAAAAGCAGAGGAACTTCTGGAGCTGTGGCATAAGATAGTCTCGTCAAAATTAATAACATACTTCCTTGATGAAGCTGTGCATCCTACTAGTATGAGGTGGATCATGACTCTTCTCGGTGTTTGTCTTGCTTCTTCTCCGAACTTTTCCCTTAAATTTCGGACAAGCGGAGGTTATCAGGGGCTGATGCGGGTACTTCAAAATTTTTATGATTCCCCAGACATATATTACATATTGTTCTGCTTGATCTTTGGGAAACCTGTTTATCCAAGACTACCAGAGGTTCGGATGTTAGACTTTCATGCCCTACTGCCAAATGATGGAAGCCATGTGGAGTTAAAGTTTATAGATCTGTTGGATTCAGTGGTGGCAATGGCTAAGTCTACTTATGACAGGTTGATCATGCAATCAATGCTTGCCCACCAGTCTGGAAATCTTTCTCAGGTGAGTGCCAGTCTTGTGGCAGAGCTTGTGGAGGGGGCAGAAATGACTGGGGAGCTTCAAGGGGAAGCTTTGATGCACAAAACATATGCTGCACGTTTGATGGGTGGTGAAGCATCAGCTCCTGCTGCTGCGACGTCTGTTCTCCGTTTCATGGTTGACCTTGCAAAGATGTGCCCTCAATTTTCTGCTGCTTGCAGACGTGCGGAGTTTGTTGAAAATTGTGCTGATCTTTACTTTTCCTGTGTCAGGTTGGCATCACAAATCTATATTTTTTTTTTTCACTACCTACAAGATATTGATGGTTTTTTTGGTTTTTGATAAATAAATTATGTTTCTACGTCGATTTTGTAGTCGTTGAATAGGCTTAATGTGGACAGTATAGTCCCCTGGTTTTAGATAAGACTACGATATTGGATTTAGTATGACTTGCAAGATGTTTATTTGCATAATTTGCGCCTAAAAGCTATTTTGTGCTGTAGGGCTGCTTATGCTGTGAAGATGGCGAAACAGCTCTCTATGAAGGCGGAAGAGAAGCATATAATTGACGGCGACGATAACGGCTCACAAGGAACTCTCTCTAGCTTGCCTCATGACCAAGATCAGTCCACAAAAACCTCCATCAGTGTTGGGAGCTTCCCTCAAGGGCAGGTCAGTCTTAGTTCTGAAGACATGTGTTTACCTGCAAATGCTGTGATTGATGATAAGATGGAGAACATTCTTACACCACCACCGCAGGACTCAAGTAAATCATTTCAAGGTGTTGAAGACGCTAAGAAACAAGATGATAATCATGTTGGCCCTGTATCAGTTTCCAGTGAAAGGGATTTTCAAGATCTCAAAGGCAACCCAATTCAAGTTCAGGCAACAGATACTCAGAGTTCTGCGTCTTTTCCTATGATCGAGTCTCCCCTCCTATCTGAAAAATCAAGTTTCAAAGTCTCATTCACTCCATCACCATCTCCCGTTGTTGCACTTGCATCCTGGCTAGGTTCTAATTATAACGAATCCAAAAGTTCTACTATTGGTTCTCCTTCTCTTGAATCGTATGTCTCTGTAAATGAAGCTGATGCATCTTCAGAACGAAAGTCAGGCTCCCAAGGGTCCTCTGCTGTCAATGCATTCTTCACAGTTAGCCCAAAACTTCTCCTTGATACAGATGAAACTGGCTATGGTGGCGGGCCTTGTTCTGCTGGAGCGAGTGCCGTGTTAGATTTTATGGCAGAGGTACTTGCTGACTTGATGACTGAACAGATTAAAGCAGTCCCGGTTCTGGAAAGCATATTGGAAATGGTACCTTTCTATGTTGATCCTGAAAGTGTGCTGGTCTTTCAAGGCTTATGTCTTAGCAGAGTCATGAACTATCTTGAAAGGCGTCTCTTGCGTGATGATGAAGAGGATGCAAAAAAACTGGACAAGGCCAAATGGTCTGCAAACTTGGATGCATTTTGCTGGACGATAGTGGACCGTGTTTATATGGGTACTTTTCCTCAACCCACTGGTGTTCTAAGGGCTCTAGAGTTCTTGTTATCGATGCTCCAATTAGCTAACAAAGATGGTAGGGTTGAAGAAGTCACTCCTTCAGGGAAAGGTCTGTTATCCCTTGGAAGAGCAACTAGGCAACTTGATGCTTATGTGCACTCAATCCTGAAAAACACAAATAGAATGGTACTATATTGTTTCCTGCCATCGTTCTTGATAACTATCGGAGAGGAAGACCTACTATCACAACTGGGTTTGCTTGTTGAATCTAAGAAGAGGCCATCTCCGAATCCGGCTGTGGATGAATCTGGGATTGACATCTCAACAGTTCTGCAGTTGTTGGTCGCAAACAGGAGAATCATATTCTGCCCAAGCAACCTTGATACGGATTTGAATTGCTGCCTGTGTGTGAATTTAATCTCCTTGCTCCTTGACCAGAGAACAAGTGTGCAAAACATGTCACTTGATATTGTCAAATATTTGCTGGTCCACCGAAGATCTGCGCTTGAGGATTTGCTCGTTACTAAACCAAACCAAGGGCAAAACTTTGATGTTCTACATGGGGGTTTTGATAAGTTGTTGACTGGAAATCTACCAGAATTTTTTAAATGGCTTGAAAGCTCTGATAAGATTATTAACAAAGTACTGGAGCAGTGTGCTGCAATAATGTGGGTACAGTACATAGCTGGCTCGGCAAAATTTCCTGGTGTCAGGATAAAAGGCATGGAAGGTCGTCGGAAGAGAGATATGGGGAGAAAGTCACGAGATATGTCGAAGTTGGACCTAAAACATTGGGATCAGTTGAATGAACGGAGATATGCTCTAGAAGTATTGCGTGATGCTATGTCCACTGAGCTTAGAGTTGTTCGGCAAAACAAATATGGTTGGATACTTCATGCTGAGAGTGAGTGGCAAACTCATCTCCAGCAGCTTGTACATGAGCGTGGAATATTCCCAATGCGTAAATCCAAAGGGTCTGAAGATCCTGAATGGCAGCTCTGTCCAATTGAAGGCCCATACAGAATGCGCAAAAAGCTTGAACGATGTAAGCTAAAAATTGACAGCATCCAGAATGTTCTTGACGGAAAGTTGGAACTTGGAGAAATTGAGCTTCCCAAAGCCAAAAATGAAGATGGACCAGTTATTTCTGACACAGATTCTGAACCAGCTTTCCTGCTCAGTGAACTTTATGATGAGTCGTTTTTGAAAGAGTCTGATGATTTTAAAGATGTCGCTTCTGCCAGAAATGGATGGAATGATGATAGAGCTAGTAGTACAAATGAAGCAAGTCTTCATTCTGCTCTTGATTTTGGTGGCAAATCTAGTACAGCCTCTGTGCCCATAACAGACAACACACATGTGAAATCTGAGACTGGCTCTCCAAGACATTCATCTTCTGCTAAAATGGATGAAACTAAAGGGCCGGAGGATAACTCAGAGAAGGAACTAAACGATGATGGTGAATATTTGATTAGACCTTATCTGGAGCATCTTGAAAAGATTAGGTTCAGATACAACTGTGAGAGAGTTGTTGATCTCGACAAGCATGATGGAATCTTTTTAATAGGGGAATTCTGTCTGTATGTGATAGAAAACTTTTACATTGACGATGATGGGTGTATTTGTGAGAAGGAATACGAAGATGAGTTATCCGTTATTGATCAAGCGTTGGGTGTGAAAAAAGATGCCTCTGGAAGCTTGGATTTCCATTCCAAGTCTAGCACATCATGGACTACAACAGTGAAAACAGGAGCAGTAGGGGGAAGAGCGTGGGCATATGGTGGTGGTGCTTGGGGTAAAGAAAAAGTGTGCATGACTGGTAACTTGCCGCATCCTTGGCGTATGTGGAAGCTTAATAATGTTCATGAAATTTTGAAACGTGATTACCAGCTACGTCCGGTTGCTATTGAAATATTTAGTATGGATGGATGTAATGATCTCCTTGTGTTCCACAAGAAAGAGAGGGAAGAAGTTTTCAAAAATCTGGTAGCCATGAATCTTCCAAGAAACAGCATGTACGGTATCATCGTTCTTGTCATCTCGTTTCTTTTTGTTCCTCTCTATTGGATTGAACATAATGCATTTGTTTCCTTTGTATCTTTTATAACTGTTTATTTTTCTCTAGTAAAATGAATAGATCTGTCAGTCTACTTTCATGTGTTAGCATGGGTTGACCATCTTTTTAAAGCTTAGTTTGACTAGTGTGTTAGGCTTCTATTCTTTTATTAGTTTGTTTGCTAGCATCCTTTAATGGGTTTCAGTTTCTTGACCGTAGTACTCATATGGCTGGTAAATTATTGTAAATCAGATTTTCTGTCTTCATTGATCTGCGAAAGGGTTACTTATTCTTTTTGTATTTTTCCCAGGCTCGACACTACCATTTCAGGGTCAGCAAAACAAGAAAGTAATGAGGGAAGCCGCCTTTTCAAATTGATGGCCAAGTCTTTCTCGAAAAGATGGCAAAATGGAGAAATCAGCAATTTCCATTACCTAATGCATCTCAACACCTTAGCAGGACGTGGATACAGTGATCTCACGCAGTATCCTGTATTTCCATGGATTCTCGCAGATTATGATAGTGAGAGTCTTGATTTGTCAGATCCAAAAACATTCCGCAAGCTTCACAAACCAATGGGTTGCCAGACACCTGAAGGAGAAGAAGAATTTAGAAAACGGTTTGTGCTGTGCATCTTAAACTATTTCTAGTGCCCGTTTCCCTCTTGATCTTCGTCGTATATCTATTTTTCTTTTTGTTAATTAGCTGTGGTTCGTGATAGCTTAGTTGTGTCCAATCTTTGCTTATCATGCATTCCCTTTTTCCTGCTCGATTTCAGATATGAGAGCTGGGATGATCCTGAGGTTCCAAAATTTCATTATGGTTCTCACTATTCAAGTGCTGGAATTGTTCTGTTTTACCTTATTCGCCTCCCACCATTCAGTGCTGAAAATCAGAAGCTGCAGGGCGGTCAGTTTGATCATGCTGATAGACTCTTCAATAGTATTAAAGATACTTGGCTAAGTGCAGCAGGAAAAGGAAACACTTCAGACGTAAAAGAATTAATTCCTGAATTCTTCTACATGCCCGAGTTTTTGGAAAATAGATTCAGCCTTGATTTGGGTGAAAAACAGTCAGGAGAGAAGGTTTGTGCCAGTTCAAGGTCTTTCAAAGGTGCTTGAATGTACCATTTTCCTTTCATGTAGTGTTGATATAGTTATATTTTCCTGCAAAATTTCAGGTTGGCGATGTCTTTTTACCTCCATGGGCTAGAGGTAGTGTACGTGAGTTCATCCTCAAGCACAGAGAAGCGTTGGAGTCAGATTATGTGTCAGAGAATCTGCATCATTGGATAGATCTCATCTTTGGGTACAAACAGAGAGGAAAGGTACGTTACACAATATTTTCCCTTTGCTGCTAGTCAAGTAGAATGCAGAATTCAAAGTATTGCTATGTTATTTACTTTCCCTATTGGAATGTTTATTCTCAGGCGGCTGAAGAAGCTGTGAATGTTTTCTATCATTACACATACGAGGGAAATGTTGATATTGATGCAGTTACCGACCCTGCAATGAAAGCTTCCATATTAGCACAGATTAATCATTTTGGGCAAACTCCTAAGCAACTATTCCAGAAAGCTCATGTCAAAAGAAGAACAGACAGAAAAATTCCTCTCCACCCTCTGAAACACTCGATGCATCTAGTTCCTCATGAAACACGTAAATGCTCATCTTCTATAAGCCAGATCATTACTTTCCACGACAAGGTACTCGTTGCCGGAGCCAACTGTTTCCTGAAACCTAGAGGCTATACAAAATACATAACTTGGGGCTTCCCAGACAGGAGCTTGAGATTTATGAGCTATGATCAGGAAAAACTGCTATCAACCCATGAAAATCTCCATGAAAGCAACCAGATCCAGTGTGCTGGTGTTAGTCATGATGGGCGTATTGTGGTCACTGGAGCAGAAGATGGTTTAGTGTGCGTGTGGAGAGTAAGCAAGGATGGTCCCCGTGGTTCACGACGTTTACGGTTAGAGAAAGCTCTATGTGCCCACACGGCTAAAGTCACATGTCTACGTGTAAGCCAACCGTACATGATGATTGCAAGCGGGTCAGACGATTGTACAGTCATCATATGGGATCTCAGTTCATTGAGTTTTGTGAGGCAGCTTCCTGACTTTCCAGTTCCCATTTCAGCAATCTACATAAACGACCTTACCGGGGAAATTGTAACAGCTGCTGGAACTGTCCTTGCGGTTTGGAGCATCAATGGCGATTGCCTTGCTGTGGCTAACACATCGCAGTTACCATCTGATTCGGTATTATCAGTAACAGGCTCAACATCTTCCGACTGGCTTGAAACAAGCTGGTATGTAACTGGTCATCAGAGCGGAGCAGTCAAAATATGGCGGATGATACATTGTACTGATCCGGTGAGCGCCGAGAGCAAATCAAGTAGTAGTAACAGAACAGGAGGGCTAAATCTGGGTGATCAAGTGCCAGAGTACAAGTTGATTCTACACAAGGTGTTGAAATTCCATAAGCAACCAGTCACCGCTCTCCATCTCACGAGCGACCTGAAGCAATTACTAAGTGGTGATTCAGCTGGACAGTTGCTTTCATGGACATTGCCAGATGAGACACTAAGAGCTTCACTTAAACAGGCTTCATTGAAACAAGCTTCACTGAAACAAGCTTCACTGAAACAGGCTTCATAGGTTTAGAATCTAAAGCAGAGACCAGTTAATCCCCTTTTGGTTTCTTTGGCTAGTACCGAAAGAGCTGGCCAGGGAACTTAGGGACACGACCCTATAGGAGAAAGCAGACCGAAGTCTGAACAAAGTGTTGGCTCTGTTGCATCTCTTACATCACTGGCTTGCAGGTTAGGAGAAAGAGAGCGTGGTGAGCCACTCTCAACTCTGTTTTGCTGGTGAGTTTTCAGGTTTGAGGACAAGGAGAAGGATAAGTGGTTTGGTTTGAGAATTTGTGTAAATAGATGGGAAAATTACAAGCTTTACAGGGGAGTGTGTGTACTGTGTACAGTATGGTAATTTTGCGGCCTTTTTGTTTTTTTTTTCTACCTAAAAAAGTATTTCGTCTTGAAAACTCATTGCAAATAGCAAAGCTGGGCATATTAGGTACTTACAGCCGCCCCATCTGTATCTGTATTTTATCAGATGCAATTCTTGTATCCTTTATCTTTTGCTTCAATGTCTATCAATGGTAATTTGTGTTTTTTTTTTTGTGTTTTTTTTCTTTTAATTTTCTCATATATTAGCTTTATCTCAACAAGTATACAAATATTCAGAACTCAGAAGAATCATATCAAATAGTTCCTAGCTTTTTTCTTGAATTGACATGATAAATTATTTAATTTTTGTTATATCAATCGGAAAGTAAACTTTATAACAGTTCATGTAGTTTATTTGATTTAAAAAAAAAAAAAAATCGTCATGAAAATACAATAAATATAAATATATGAAAGTACACGATGATTTTTGTTCGGGTCCAAAACAATTTTTTCAGCATGATGATTGGTTTTTCTATTTTAATGTTATTTCAAAATCATCTGGGCTTATAAAGCAATGAGGCCCATTATATGATCCCAGCTGCACATCTCGCGCGGTCTCTATCAATTCTGGTCTACAAAAACGGTCTTAAATAAAAGTGTCTTTTCTTCTTTCTTTTTAGGTCTGAGCGACAAAACCACATAACAGATTCAATTCAATCTTGTCTGATTTTATTTAGCAATATTTATTGTCAACAGCTGTAGCAAGATTTGTTTCTAAATATATTGCAAAAAATAAATACAAATATAGTAAATATACTAATTAAATATAATAAAACTAAAATTATTCAGTATCTTTCGTACTAATTTCTTAGACTAAATTTTTTAATCGTGAGTTCTATATAATACAAATATCTATCTATATATATATATATATATTAATTTGATATTTATTTTTCTGTGAATAGTAGTGAATTTTCTATTCAATCTGTATTGCTAATTCAACTGATATTGTAGATATTTATATAAAAAAAAATATTATACCATTTTAAACATTATTGCCATGATGTCTTTTGAAAAGAGTATAATTCATATTTAAAAAGGCAAAAAAATATGAAAAATAACAGAAAAAATATGTTACCATGAGAGGAAATTTTTTTCTAATTTATTCTAAATATGCACTAAATGATTATAAAATGAAAAGTTATTAGGAAAATAATTATGACCAAAAGTGAATATGCAGAGGACAAGAAAAATAAAATAAAAACTTCTTTAATCTCTTATCTCTCTGACAACTGTTTCTTTATTGTTCAATACACGTTTTTTTTTACCAGATTTTTCGCATGATTCTCAGCCACTATCTCTGCAAATTTCACTCCCTCATGCTCTCTACATAAAAAAATTCGCTGGATTGTTGTCGTCAAATCTCTCATCTCACCTTGTAAGTTTATCTTTCATAATATATAATTCTCTCTCTCTTTCTCAAGATATCACCATCGTCAAATCTCTTGATAATGATACATACCTTTTTCATTTGCTTTTTTGTTGTTTTTACTAATGATATGTTCTTGTTTTCAATATAACATGTTAATTTGAAAATTCGCATTAACATATTTTATTAAATTTTTCTCTTACATCAAAATTTAGAATCTAATCTAAATGTTCTCTCTTCTCTAATTTCAAATTATTATTTTTATCTAATATTATTTTTTCTTAAATTACAATATTTTGCTAATGTGTTTCATTTCATCTATGGACCATTTCCCAAAGATTTCTAATACAAGGTTATTAAAGTAATTTTATCTAGGAATCAAGTCATTTAGCTAAATAACTCTTTTCTTCTTTCTTCTTATTTTTTGGTTATCTCTTTTGTCCTTTTTAGCATAAAAAACAAGATAAGACAGCGATTCAGGGCCTATAAATACTTTGGAAACGTCAATTACTGGCCTTAGAAAAAACAAAAGAAACCTGCAACAACCTCTTCTTCTACAAGACCAAAAGATGAACACTAAGCCATCACTTTCTTCTCATACCAAGTTCCTCACTTTCACAACTCGGTTCAACCATAAACGTACTCGAAGTGGCTTAGACAGACGCTCAAGCATGTCCCCAACTCTCAGTTCAAAGCGCATCTACTCCGGAGGACTCAAGGCTGCAAAAGAGACATCAAGAATCGAGCCATCCAATACTAAGAATGCGAGTGATATTGAGGACAGCTTTGTCTCGAAACTTGCAATTAATTTTCTATCAAAGAATCTTCAAGACGCAGCAGGTTCGTACCTCACATCTATTCTTTGAATCCCTGCTTGTTTATTTCATCAAAAATATATACTTATTGAGGAAGAAATCTGAAAAAAAACATCTCCAGGGATTAGTAGTAGCAGCAAGGGTACAGATTATGATAGGTTGGTGGATACGGCAACTAGGGTTACAAATAACTTTGACGCCAAGAAACAACATGAAATTGTTCTTAGCTCTTTGGACAAAGCATTACCTACAGTGGTAGCCTCCATGGTAAGTTCTTATGGATTAATTAGATCAAACTATGAACATATTACACTAACATTTCTTGTTCAATTTACAGATCAAAATGCTCTTTCCACCTTCAATACTCACGAGGGAGTTCTTCGCGCTATTCACCACAATATCTTTCGCTTGGCTTGTTGGACCTTCAGTGGTAAGACCCTATATATTTTTGGTCCTTGTTTTCAGTCGAAATTAACAGAACAAAAAAAAAAAGGGGGTTTTAATTTGGGAACTTAATTTATTGCCAAGGTGAGGGAGACTGAGGTTAATGGAAGAAAAGAGAAGAGTGTTGTGTTCATAGAGAAGTGCAGGTTAAGTGTTATCTCTCTATTTGGTCCCATCTGATCCCTAAAATTCAGACAGATATCAAAATCATTCTTCCATAAACAATCATTATTACATTACAGCTAAAATTTTCACTGTTGAGAATTGTCACTTAATTATGTCATGTCCTTTGACTGTTGTTTAATCTGTAGGTTTCTCGAGCAGTCAAATTGTGTTAGTACCTGCACTCACATTTGTAAACTTCCAACCCAAACCTTCATGAAAAACTCACTTGGAATGCCTATCTACATGAAGCCCAGTACTACTCTGAATCTAATTCTCTTTGATTTTATAATTATAATCACTGCAACATGAACATTTAGACATAAATATAAACAGTTGAAATCAATCTTTAATTATATATGGTGAAAATAGTAGCCTGCACTTCTCAACTTGTGGAGGCTTAATGTGATCTTTAGGGGTCCCATTGATTCACCACTAAGGACACCATTAACTACAAGTAGCCCCGTTCAGTCTTCAAGTTGAATAATGATGTCTATAAAGTCAACGATTTGACTTAAGACACAAGCAATCATTTTGTTATTTTTTAAACAGAGAAAAATGTGACAACTCTAATTTTCATTTGTATTGAGTTTTGCAGATTTTGATGATCTTAGCTGTGAGATGATGTTTGGTCAGGAGCCTCCAGCGATCGAAGATGATCCTGCTCTGAAACAACCATGCTTTAAATTATGTAAGAATGGAAACCTTTCGTGATCCTCTAGTGATAACTTCTTTAGCAAGAAATTTGAGAAATCTTTACCAATGAAAGTTCTCTGTTTTTGCAGGCAAATCAAGCAAACGCAAAGGTGTGAAGCATTAGAGCTTTTTACTAGAGAGATTAGATATAATTGTGTTATCAAAACATATTTAAGTTTCTCTTTTAAAGTTTAACCAGAGATTACAATTACAGAAGCAAACTTCACAAATGCCCCAATGAATTGATTTCGACACAAGAACAAAAAAATAAATGAAAAGAAAAAAATTCATTAGTAGGTCTATAAGACCAAACTGATTGGTAGACACACAAAAAAAAATGACACAACTCAAGAAGAGAGCTCCTACTATGGCGCACAATCAGTATTGAGGTGTGTAAGAGTAAGGTTGGTTTTGGTTGTGCCTTAGATTCATATGTCCTTGTCTTCCTTCTCTAGAGTATTGGTCCCACATCACCTGTTCTTCCATCAGCTTCCTCTGTTTCTTCTCCATATCATTCATCTGCACATATGATGGTGGCGCAACCACCAATGACGCTGCAAATGGATCCATGGGAACTGGACCGTTGCTATCTCCACTGTTTCCATTAGCCGTTGCTGGTGCTGGAAGTGCCAGCATAGTTGCTGTAATCGATAGAAATTTCATGTCAAATCATCAGAACAAGAACTAAAACAGAGCAAAGTTATTAGACACTAAAACAGAGCAAATAGAAAAACAGAGAAAAGGTCATGTTTCTTTAAAACCAAACCTGCTGGTCTTCCTGCAGAACCATATGCCATGCTGCTCGCGCTTCCACTGGCTCCATAAGCTGTCGATGTTTTCACGGCAGCGTTTACAGCGCCGTGCTGATACATTCCGTTAAGCAACAACATATCAAAACCTCCTCCAAGTTCCGACTTTTGTCCGGCCAAGTTTGTAGCTGATTGCACCAAGGCTGTTTCCCAATCTGCCGAATCATCCTTAAACGCTTCCCATCCTGGACCAGACTCTGAACCTGAACCGCTTGCGTATGGCCCGTCAAATAAAGCCAATGCTAAGCTATCACCAGCTTCTGCTGCTCCACCCCCATTTGTATTCCCAAGATCCAATAAGTCACCCACTTCTTCTTGTTTCTTCTCAATTATCACTTCTTCCTCGGTTTGTTCGTCTTCTTCTTCTTTTGGTGGAGGTTCAGGTAAGGCCTTGATTGTGTTCATATCTTCTAGTTCTTCATTCACTTCCTCTGTTCTCACACCATCATCTTCTTCATCGGCCTCAGATTTAACAGATTTCGAATTCTTGGTCTGTTCTAAAGCAGATTTGTCTCTTATAAACTCATCCATAAGATCAAGCTTCTTCTGTGTGATCTTCTCTATCTCTGGGTACTCAGAAGACCTTGCAATCCCCATGTTCTTACACCAAGAGTAGAACGTATCGAGCTCTTCGAACTGTTTAGATACCCGACAGAAAATGTCATAGACCTTGATCGAATCAGGAATATCTAACTCCATGAATTTATCGATCAAAATCCCCATTATCTCTGTTACATCGTAATATATCTGAAAGCTCTCCTTCACGATCGGATACAGAGCCACAACCACAACTCTGTTGTTCCTTGCATTACCTGTTAAACAATGTTATCCAAGAAACAAAACAGAGAGACGAAACGTGAGGTGAAAGTAATATATATATATACCTGTTGGACGACAAGCCAAGAAACGGTCAAGAAGTTGCTGCAAATGTTGTACTCTGGTGAAAATCTGCTCTATTTTCATCTCAGCCACAGGTTGTGACCTAACCACAATAGCCGTGGAGAGATCAGCCGCGGCTTGATCTTTCTCATCTTCCTCGGCTTCTCCTCCAACGCAGTAAACTCCGCGTTTCCCATGTCTCGCTTGCATCCTGAAGATTGATATGAATGTTAAGATTTAGTTTATCTTTGGAAATACGTCTTTGACTTGAAATAATCGAATTCAAAGCTATATATATAAAATGATCCATAGTAGATTCAAATTTACATAACCGAGAAAGCCTGAAACTAAACCCGGATTGAGATTTCTTACCTAAAATCAAGCCTTTCGTCAAGGTACAACGCGTAAGTCCTTACAAAAGCAGAGTAATCCCACGAGTTAGACCGTGAAACATCCCTGAAATCAGACATATTGAGAAGCCTGGTCCCACGGCGAGTGGCGAAGAAGATCTCTTGCTCATAGGCTTGATCTCCTTCTCCTAAGAGCCGCTGGATCAAAATCAAGGTTTTAAGAGCAACGGTCCAACATTTGGTTTTGTTAAGCCGTCTCGAAAGCGTATTGACACAAGCGTTGATGTAATTGCGTGAGTAAGAAGTTAGGCTTAGAATCTCTCTGATGTATTTCTCTTCAGCTGGATACTCTTCGTGACGAGTCGCTTTGACGATGGCTACGTCAAGTTCTGATAAAGAGGCGCTTCGACCGTTGACTTTGGCTAGACTGACGCTGGTTTGGTCCTTGACGGCTCCTATGGCTCGTTTAAGTTTACTCGAACCCATTTATTTTGATTCTAGTAAAATGTATATTTAAGAAAAAAAAAATTAAAAATTAAAGATAAAAGACAAAGATTTGAAGAGAGAAAAGGGAAAAACGAGGGTTTGTTTAATTTGTTTTTATTTCCTCCTCGTTTCCTTTTTTTCTCCTCTGTTTCTTTTTTTTTTGTTTGTTTCTTCTTCTGTGTTTTGTTCGTTTGTTTCGTCAATGTAGAGTCTTTGGTGTTCGTTGATTTTTTTTACCATCCAAGTCGCCGAGGTTGTGGGAGATTTTGGTCGGTGAAAACTTTCGCCACGTGGGCTATTTTGCTTTTTATTTGACGGGTCAACTGAAATTTAGTTTCTATTTGCCATTAATAGGGGAGGGGAGTCATGGATAACTGGATAAATTAAAAAAGGGGGAGATTATTTTTCATCAAAAAATATTTAACCTTTTAAGTTTTTACATATGTAGGTTTAATTGATATATATTATTTTTAAAACAGTTTATCGCAATTTATTACAAAAAAAAATGAGTGAATTTAGCTTATTCCCTTTAGAAATGAAATTAAAAGCCAACTAGGATTAGTGATGGCTTGGCTATAAATCTAAATATAATTTCGTTTACGACAGAAACGATCTCTCAATACTGCATCCATATATATATAGAAGACGATCACAATATCAAAGAGTGTTTGAGGCAATCTATTTCTCTAGCTAAGGTTTGTTTACTCGAAAGTTAGAGATCCATCAAACCTAATCTCAGGTACGTACGTTAGGGATTCATTAGCTAACTAGGGTTATTTTGGAGCAGACTCTTCTTCTTTTTCTCTCCATCTTGTTATCTTATTTTACACAAAATTTTGTTTCAATCCGTCTATAGATCAGTCATTATGGAGACTCTGTTTCGATCCAAACGATATAGAGCTGGTGATGTATTATCTTCGTAACAAGGTTGAAAAAGGGGAAACCAGTTTCACGGATATGGACATCTACGAAAACGATCCGTGTCTTCTTCAGCACGTATCACCAAATCCTCTGTTCATGGAAAGAGAGTGGTTCTACTATGTCCGGAGGACACAAGTAGCTAACAAAAAAATGAAACGGACAGTGTCAGTGTCCGGAAGAAACGGAGAAAAGGAAGGCGGGAAGTAGAGGAACATACATCCGACTAAGCAGAAAGAAGACATCTTGGACAGTAACAAGGAGGTGATAGGGTAAAAGCAGAGTTTCGTGTACTACAAGAAAGAGAAGGGAAATCCAAAGGGGAAAATGACTGATTGGTGGATGGAGGAGTTTTCCCTTTGTGATGATCAGTGCCAAGATTGGGTCTTGTGTAGGATCCGACACACGCCACAGGATAATGAACTCCACAACGTGGAGTATGAACAAAAAGAAGAGGCTAGTTTATCAGATATCGATGCTGACATCACTCGACAACAACAAGAGACAGCGATTCCTCGAGCTCGAGATTCAGGATTCGATGCTAAGCAGAGCAATAACAACATCAAGTGGTGGGGGTGGAATTACAGATGATGCCACTGATTCTTCAACCTCAAAGATTCACGAGGATTTGCGGATCAAGACATCGTTGGAGGTTATATGATAAACCAAAAGTATTGAAGGCTTTAATTTTTTTTATGTAATTTAGTTTTCCACATATAACAGGTGGAGATGGATGTTAAAAGTGAGGAGGAAGCAAGTGGTAACATCATCTGGCAAATTTAACAGGTGGCATTTTTATATTGGATATTAGTAAGCTTTACTCCATGAGTGCTAAATTTTGGAAAAACGACAAGACGGAGAAATTTTTTAAAATGTATCTTATTTTCTACGACCCCGACAATACGGGGAATTCCATTACCATTATAATATAATAAAATTTTGTATTATATTAACATTCTACTAAAAAGAGTTTGGTATTTTCTTAGACCTTTTCTTAATTTTATATGTGAATAAATTAAAGAAAGTCAAAACAAAAAGCCCACTTAAAAACAAAAACAAAAAAAGCCCACTTCAAGTTTCTGGAAGGTAAATAAGAACAAGGGCAAAAATGAAAATAATGGATAAAGTAAAGTCCTTTTTTATCAAAAGAAATAATTTTATATTTGTAAGAAACAGAGCGTAAAGTCACTCTTTTTGTCATTTCCTTTATGGTCTCTGTCTCATCGTCCTCATTAGCTTAAGCATCATCATTCTCATCTCACCTAAAAATCTCCACACCCAAAGATTCGCATGTTCTTCTACTTCTCGCTAACTCGCTATCTTTAACTCATCCAACTCAACTCAACTCAACTCAACTCAACTCAACTGAGTCATAATCTTTAACCTAAACTCGTTTCCATGGCTAATAACAACAACAACAACCCACATAATAACCTCGCCGATCCATCTCCTACCGACGATTTCTTTGAGCAAATCCTCGGGATTTCGAACTTCTCAGGGTCTTCTGGTTCTGGTCTTTCTGCAATTCCCGGAGGATTAAGCGGTGTGGGTCCACCACCGATGATGCTTCAGCTCCGTTCCGGAGACGAAGGGAATCATAATCATATGGGAGCCATTGGAGGAGGTGGGCCTGTAGGGTTTCATAATCAGATGTTTCCGTTGGGATTAAGTCTTGATCAAGGCAAAGGACATGGCTTTCTTAGACCTGAAGGTGTTCATGGAAGTGGGAAACGTTTTCAAGATGATGTTGTTGATAATCGATGTTCCTCTATGAAACCTGTAAGTTTCTTGAAATCTTCAGTTTTTTGTTTTTTCTTTTCTTGTGTGGTTGTGGTTCTCGAGAATAAGAAAAAATGAAAATAAAATTATCTTTAGGGTTTCAAAAAGGTAACAGCTTTGAGAAAACCCAATTATGAAAGCTTGAATCTTGCTGGGATTAGGTCTAGTTTTTATAGATAAAGCGATTTTTGTCGGAGATTGGGCGAGATTTGACTGATCTTCGTTTGTTTTTGAAGAAACCCAAGTTGAAGATTTTGATGTTTCTCAAGTCATGACAACTAATTAACTTTGCAAGTAACTTTAGTAGTAATAAAAGAGTGTTCTTTATGTCAAATATCTGTTCTCTAATTTCTTTTCTCCTGTGGATAATTTCGTCAAAGTTGGAGTAATGTTGTTTCTTTAACTGGTCAAATGTTGTGGAAATGGTTTTTAAGCTTTTCTTTAACGTTCATTGTTTTGTATTTTGTTTAAAGGTTTTCCATGGGCAGCCAATGTCACAGCCAGCTCCACCAATGCCGCATCAACAATCTACTATTCGACCTAGAGTTAGGGCTAGGCGAGGTCAAGCCACTGATCCACATAGCATTGCTGAGCGGGTAAAATGTTTTATACACTTTTCATCTTCTGGTCTGTTTTGGAATTTTCCAATTTGATGATGTTCATGTCTAATGTTTGATCAAAGCCTCAATTGTAACTTTTAGTTGAGAAGATTCAGTTTTATCTTGCTTAGGGAAACCTAACCTGAATATGTTTGCTTTGCAACAGCTGCGAAGGGAACGAATAGCAGAACGGATCAGGGCGTTGCAGGAACTTGTACCTACTGTTAACAAGGTCAGTATCTATTGACTGGAGAGCTTCAGCTGTTTCAATTTTTTTCTAGGTTCGATTCTCATGTCGTGGAGGGAGCTTGAAAGAGAGCTCAAAGCTACTCAAAAATCTGGAGTTCTCAATGAGAATAAAGCTTTGTGATTGGCATATAGAAATTGCAGTATTCACATCTGTTTGTTTCTTTTGCTCTCCTTTTGCAGACAGATAGGGCTGCTATGATCGATGAGATTGTCGATTATGTGAAGTTTCTCAGGCTCCAAGTTAAGGTAAAAACCTATTCACATTTTCATTTTTAGTTCTCCGGATCTTTAATATCCTATCATTAAAAGTTTGTAGAGAGATTATTTAATATCCCCAGAAGGATTTGGTGGCTGAAATCCTTGGTCCCCACCACCACCTACTCTCTTCAACCAAAATTCCAATCTGAATAAAAGATTATAATTGTTTAATCTGGTTATAAAGAGTAATCAAAGAGCACATGATTTTGTGTTTTTTTGGCATTAGTCTCTTTCACTTTTTGCTTCGGATCATTACAATTGAAGACTCTGGTAATAAAGCTAATGAGAACATTGAAGAATATTATGTAATGATGGGCTATGATAATACTTTTCCTTGATAAGCTTTATTCTCTGGTCAACTATGACAGGTCTTGAGCATGAGCCGTCTTGGTGGAGCCGGTGCTGTTGCTCCACTAGTCACTGAAATGCCATTATCGTCATCCAATGAGGTTAGACTAAAGAGACAGAGAGAGTTAATTAAAAGGATAGCAGAAAAGAAGAGTACTTTGGTAATGGGTTTTCTTTAACTGACTTGTGGTTTAAAAACCTTTGTTCAGGATGAGACGCAGGCTGTGTGGGAGAAATGGTCAAACGATGGAACCGAGCGACAAGTGGCTAAGCTGATGGAAGAAAACGTTGGAGCAGCGATGCAGCTTTTGCAATCAAAGGCTCTTTGCATAATGCCGATCTCATTGGCAATGGCGATTTACCATTCTCAACCACCAGACACATCTTCTTCAATCGTCAAACCAGAGATGAATCCTCCACCCTAGGTTTTGTTTATGACAGCATCCAACGGTCCTCAGCTCAAGATTGACATTTTGCTCCTTTTTGTGACTGATGAAAGGTAAGTAAAAAGACACCGGAGATGGAATCTAAGTAGGATTTGTGCAGTAAGAAGTAAAAATGGGGTTTATCAAAAGGAAGTAAAAGTCTCTCTCACTTGCTTAGCTAATAATTTATCATTTTGATGAAAGTAATTTTTTTTTGTTTTAAGACTTTTAGTGGGAGTTTTGAGGACAAAGGGCTTTGAAGGTAGTAAAACTAGCTGTAGTAGTAGTAATGAAAGGTGTGGGACAATGTTGAATCATGTAAAAAAGGAAAAAAAAAATGTTACTAGTATTATTATATGCCTTTTTCCTCCTTGTGCGGCCAGATCTATGAATAACTAAAATGATTTAGTTAATCGGCTTGAATTCTCCAACTTTGTTTGTTCTCTACTACAAGAATTTAGATTTTAATCCTTTCGTTCAGATCTCCAGCGCTATGAAATGCTTAACTGTATGATTGGTCTGTTAGAAGTATATATAGCATACACAGTTTATATTGCAAACAAAATTGCTTATTGAAAGATTTATATTACAAGAAGAGTACAATGTAGAGCAAATACAATCTTGCCTTAAAGAGCAAGATTGTGACTTTTGTTTCTCATCTTTATTCCGTTTCACGCAATAGCCCCCAAGAAAGCAGATTCAAAAGTCGATGGATCTGATCAGTAGATCAGCGTTCGTCTTTGACTTCATTATCAGCTCTGCGTTGGGTCGGTCGTTATAATCAACCTGCCATTCAAATTTGAAAAAAAAAAAAACAAAGTCGCTAACCTTAAACAAACCATTGAAATCATATATAGCTGAATATTAAGCAAATTATAAACAGAGCTTTTTACCCGCCATTTCGCAATATCCGGCGGTTTACCTGTAATTTGCAAAGGAAAAACGGATAAAATATCAGTGCGAGTCTTTAAGAACAAAAAAGGAAAATTCTTGCATACCGGTTGAGATATGTCGGTCTTCAACACGTTGCATTGCTGTATCTAGATTGACATCGATGAACCTTAAGATGAAAATGGAAGACATTAATTGGGGAAACCGAAACCAAAAACCATGAGTAAGGGAGAAAATGAAAAAACACTTTCGACTAGTTTTTACCACTTCTCATCAAGCATATCTGCGATGTCTTTCCAAGATCCTTCTTCTAAAAGCACATAGTTTCCTTCTACGATTACCACTTTATGCCTGTAAAAGGATAACACCAGGTAGTAACTGATTGTCTCGCGATGACGAGGTAAACAAAAACCATTTCATGATATAGAATCAGGTTTGACTGGTTTAGGAAACTACTGACTACTTACTGGAGGCTAACAAAGATATCTTCTTCAACTGGATCTCCAACTCCGTGATCAAATGATGGCACATAAACTGAACCCTGGACATCTTGAAAACTAATTAGAGTCTAATGTAAGTGTCGTAACTCCAAGATTCTACAGACAACCAAAATCTTGTAACTATCTCTTTACCTCATTTCTCAGCTTCTTTAAACAGTTGAGTAATAGTGAGGGATCAAAAGTCCAAGGAGCTGGTTCAATAGATAGAAGAGTCAAATCAATTTTATCAACCTTTTGAAATCTTATGCAAAAGAAAATTCTAACATAGCTCACCTCCTCTTCTTGCATGGGCTTCTTTGGGATCCTAGAGAGAAAAAAACAAAACTCTGTTTAATAAAAAAAGAGCAAGAGAGAAATATAACTCTTCAAATAAAGTTAAGCTCAACCTCCATTGCATCAAGTTGCAAACGATATAAATGGAACCCATCCATGGGAAGTACTATGGCAACATCCGGCGGCTTAACCTCATCATCAAAAGAAGAAGCTTTCTGAGGCCAAAGCCTATTTACACGACGTACTACTTCATTTGCTAATGTACTTTTCCCGGCACCAGGAGGACCAGCCAAACCGACCAAACGTCTACATGAGACAACACAAAGTAAAATAAGAGAACAGTAGGAACACCATTCATAGAGTGTATCCAACAGTAGCAAACTTACTTAACATTGGGACTGAACATTGCTGCTCCTGTAGGGACAAGACGTTCCGCCAACTTATCATATATCTCATCCATACAACTTCCAAAGATTTAAAAAAAAAAAAAAAAAATGTCTTAATACTTTGTTATATGCAGTTAACAGGAAACAATACATAAAATCATTCATGAGTATCAGCTTCTTGAATCTTGATGATACAAAACAAGAATCGAATTCGATCATCTTAGAAAAGACCAACTTAGTCAAGTAAGTAAAAGGTAAATATCCAACACATAAAACAGCTACAAGAACTATGAGAATGAGGACTCTAAAAAGTCTAAAAAGTCAGCAGCTTTAGAGTTTTACCTTCCATCGACAACTAAGACATCTCTCTTCTGGCTGCAAGAAATCTGCAAGAAGACATCGGTTAATTCCAATTATAATTCCAGTTGACACAGAAGATTGTGCCCCAAATATGAATCTAAAACCCCACCAAATTACGAGGGATTCTTCTTTTTCGTATACTCAATTGAACAGGAGCAAGAGATTGGTCCCATAAGTGAGCTTTGAATCCTTTGAAACCAGACGATTCTGAAATATGATGAATCCAGAAAACAAATAAGTCTTCCTGGAAAATGGGAGATCAAATCTCTTAGTCGAAATCGAAAAAAGGAAAAAAAATTGGGAATTTGTGAAACGGAAAAGAAACCTGAAACAGAGGAGCATGATGAGTAACTGAATCTGGATGCAGTGGTGAAATAAGAAACCTCCATTGATTAACTGATATTAACAGTGATATTATATATAGCACAAAAATATGAAATCACAATCAGAACAGAGCCGAAACAAAACTCCGGTTTGTTTTGTTCCTTGAGCAAAGCGGTGTTCTTTGTTCTCGAGGCCACGTGTCATGCATGCTCCTAAGCTCCCAAAAAAAACACTATTCACACCGCTTCTACTTCCACCCTCAATGGGTTTTAAAAGCCCAATGGGCTTCATCATCGAATAATGACCCATTTATCCGAGGCTGTGTTACAAAGGATACATCATCATTCATGAGTGTTGTTGCATTCTGCATTCCACTTTTAAAAGCATTCGTGTTATTGTGCCATTTAACGGAATAATCTTCTTCTTTTTTTTTTCAAACATGCCGTATATCAGATTTATTTCATCTCTGCATCTGAAAAGCAACATTCATGTGCCTCTCAGTAAAAGAATATTATTAGCACACATCAAAAAAAAAAAAAAAAAATTAAATATGTTCTATAAGTTGCCCACTTCAATTTATGGGTTGAAATAAAGATTCACTCACAGTAATTTGGTAAAACAACGTTCATGTGTGACCCTCACATATAAACAAGCGGCCCTTCGAATTTCCATGGAGCCAATTTACTTTATATACCACAAGGATCTTGAGATATATATATACGAATGAACAAGAAAAAGGAAGATTATTTTCATCCAATCAAAGCATCAAAGTTCAAATATGAATAAACGTGTAAATTCTTTTGGTGTGTGAGAGATACGTGACATATCTTCTTCTTCCCTTCTTGGAATATTAAACAGCTTACCAATGCTTTTTCATTTTCACCGCATATACGCATAATTTCCTTGGATATTATTTGCTACATTATTTAGAATTGGAATAAATATAAATAGAAATACGTTTCGTAAAATCTAAGAGAAAAATGAAAAGCAATTTGGGTCCATTTCTAATCTCTTCTTCGTATCGAATATGTTCTATCTTTCTATCATATCCAATGATAATCTATCAGTTAGGGCTGAATATTTTTGGTTTCTCGTTTGGAATAACTGTTGATGAATTAAAACCAAAAATAACAAACTTATAACAATTTTAGATCATTTTCCAACTTTAAGGTATGACTAGGTCGATCAAATAACATTTTAGCCCTCTTTTTTGTTTACAATATTTGACTAATTCTTTAAACTATAAAATGATAAAATAACATTTTAACTCTCTTTTTATTTTGAGCTTATCTAGTTAAATGGTCATCCCTATCATTTTACAACCGATATATTTTATTTAGAATGGTTTCATTGACCAAGACTTATGTGTAACTGATGTAATAATTCGGCTTTAAAAATAAATAAATAAACAATTGAGTTACCACATTCGAGCTATTATTTTCGTAACTCTTTAAGTATAGTTTGGCAATTCGAAGTCCTCGTACGTTAGATGGTCGTACGAAGTCTAATAACTTGACGTACATATATGAAGTTAAGAACCAAACCATTTTTAGGGCAAAGTTCATATGAAGAAGTGAAAGAAAGAATAATTGAAATACATCAACTTGAAGCAAGTACGTACGAATCATTTTCCTTTTGTTATTCGACTAATCTAATAAGTGTGTTCTTATTCTCGACGGTGGTCAACCGAAGTGAGAAAGGAAAGAGTTATGCCTTACACCCGATCAAATACCACTAAGCCACAGTTATTTCGTGAATGATAACATAATGGCATCATGATCTTGTGAAATATTTAATGACGCATAACTGAAAGAAACACCTGAATTGGAAGAAAAAAAACATTAAAGAAATTAGTATTTCTCATTTAATATGTTTCAAAATAAAAACAAATGTGAGAAATAAACAATACTCTACAAAATTAGTTTTAATAATTTGAGTATATAATCCCGCAAAATCACATAGGAAAAGTCATTCCATGCACAAAAATATGTGATACTAATATAATATTCCATGTGTTGTAGTTTAGTTGGTGACTTGGTGTATTAGAGTACATCTTGAACTGAAGAAAACTCGTTCACGATATCGAATCTTGACAGTGGGAAATATTGATTTATTTCAATTTAATTTGTCATGCTCTTTTATCCTAGAAAATTACGAATCAAAAGTCTGTAATTTTTTTTTCTAAATGTCATTGATTTTTCTGAGATTTAGGCCACTAATACAAACTATCAAGTTATACGTAAGTTTAAAACACATGCATGCCATTAGACTATTTGTATTAGTGCTTAACTAACTTTAAAAAAAAAAAAAAAAAAAAAAAACCTAATACAGTTACATGCTAATAAGTAATAAGTAACAAGTCACATGCATGAGAATATATACACTATTTATACTAGCTACAGTGCTTAACTAAACAGTATATACTAACATGATAATAAGTGATCATATTGTTATGTATCGGGATTGTTCCGAGAGTATATAGATTGGTTCTCTTTTCTTGTCGGTAGAATAATCCGAACGTACAAAGGGAGCATCTTCCTCTTGATATTCTCCAGATTGTACGGCTTAAACGACAATGGCTCTCTCGTGTGATCTTACTAGTTACTAGTATACTTCCATTTATAATGTGTCAAACTTTTAGTTTAATAACTAATATGAATTTCTTGAAAATCGAAAACGAGATAGAATCTTTGTTGATTGTGGTTCTCCTTCCGATAGCTCTCCAATGTTCTTCACCTTTTTCTCTCGTTCTGTCATTTCAATAATCTAGTTTACAATATAGTCCAATCATTTTTTTTTTTTTAAATGTTCCTATTAACCCCAAATTTTCTTTATGTATTGCTTGGCAATAGTTTTATCAAAATGAGGATTCAGACAAACCAAATCATGATCAAATTTCGAGCTGAATGAAGTTTTGAAATTTTAATTAAAAAGATTTGATTTACCTTTGTAAAATATTAGAAAAAATAGATGAAATAGATACTGATTACTTAAAGATGTTTTAAAATCTTTCAGACATATTTTTTGTAAGAAAACTAAAATAAAATTATGACGTCTTAAATTCAGGCTTCTATATATCTGACAAAGTTATTCTTTCCAGATAGACAACATTAATAGCCAAATGGTAATTTGGATTTAATTTCACATCACATGGGTATCAATCTGAACAAAATCAAAAGTATAAAGCATTATTTGAAAAGCAAAGAGGGCTTAACAAGCAAATCATGTAGAATAAGAGGGGGTCCCGATAATTTCTACTAAACAAAAATACTCTATAAATATAACGGACTTCCTTTGGACCAAACTCAAACCAAATCTCCCGATTACTTACACCAATACACAGAAACTTACACTAATATACACACAGACACTCAGACAATATCAATGGAGAAGATATCAAGTTTGTTAGAAGACAAGCCAGTGGTGATATTCAGCAGGACCTCGTGCTGTATGAGCCACACGATCAAGTCGCTTATATCTGGATACGGTGCGAATCCAACAGTGTACGAGCTAGATGAGATGTCTAACGGACAAGAGATCGAACGAGCACTGGTCGAGCTAGGGTGCAAACCGACGGTGCCAGCTGTCTTTATAGGGCAAGAGCTCGTAGGGGGTGCAAATCAGCTTATGTCTCTTCAAGTCAAGAACCAACTTGGTGCGTTGCTTAGAAGAGCTGGAGCCATATGGATTTAAGACTTTAATCGTAATTATTAAACCCGTAATGTTTATATATATATATATATAGTATAGACTATAGAGTGGTTGAAACTATGTGATCAGCGTTTGAAGCATATAGATAAATATATATGTGAATGAAAAAAAAACGATCTGATTCAGTTTCGCTTTTGTGTTTTGAATGCAATCGCAATTGTTAAGAAATAAGATCGTATCATAAAGTGGTATATTAATCTTATATAAAAAGTGGTTATAAGTTTTTTTGTGTGTATTGATTATGATTATGCCTTGTGTTGTTGTGCATTTTTAATAACTAGGATGTGCAAGGGGTTTTGAAATAATTAAATATTTATTCAACCAAATAAGTAAACAATCGCATATTCACATGGTACAAATTATTTTAATGATATAACAATATATAAAACAATTCATGTCCATTTAAAAAAAAATCAAATCATAACATATATAGAAAAAATGTATATAATTTTATAAAAAAACTATATGATTATTTAATTATTTATTAAACATATAATAAAAAAAAGAAAGAATATTAACAAATAAGTAATATGATTTAATTGGAGAAAAAATAGGAAGAGAGATTAATTAGTTAAATTAAATTTAAATTTAAATTTAAATTAATTATATAATATGATTTATAATGTAAGTCCAATGACAAATAATGTAATATAACACGTAAAGAAATGTTAGTCTTGTTTTAACATTGCTTAAATAATAGTGTAGAGATGTTGAAAAACATCTAGTTGAATATTATAATGAAGAAGACAGAAAAACTAGGAAGAATTTATGCCCATGAATGAAGCATAAAGTTAATAATACGAAATAGTCAATAATTAAAGACAATAATCAAAAGTCGTTTCATACTTTTTTTTTTGTTTAAGACATTTTAATCATGAGAAAAAAAAGAAGAAGGGTAGCTTAATTCGCTTTGGTAGTCGGAGCAAGAGGTATAAAAAAAATTTGACGTGTGCTTACGATTAACGCATTGACTTTGCACGGTTATGGCTTGCTCTCTTCTTGACACATCCTGCGACATGCTTGCCTTTGTATTAGGAAGTCTCTTTGAAATAGCTATAGAGAAACACATAAACCAAAACTCAGAATGTAAGAACCCTTCAATTCAATGCTCCTTTGATCTTTTATATTCTCCTAGATCCCTTGCATCTAAGTAAACAGTTGGTCTTTGCAGATGAGAAGAAAAGTGACAATATGGATGGATATGTAGGCTTTCATGCTGCTCTACGGAATTGTTACAACCGTTTTGTGAAGAATCTATCGGCACATGAATGTTTTACGCCTTGAATAACAAATGGATTTTACAATACCTTTTTGTTTTTGTTTCTTAAGAATCACATTTTATCCATTCAAAATTTTCTTAAGAATTCTTTTAAAATAAAATCAGCTCTATAAATAATATTTGACTATTATTGATACTCTTGGATTTGTTCCTAAGATTTTTTTTATTATTTTTTATTTTTGTGTGTCTATATGTATCATTTTTTTGGATGATTGCTATTTTCTTATTAGTTGATTTTTTTAGTAATTTATAGAGTTGTTTGAAAATTGCGGTTATTTAAAGTATTCTTTTGCAAATTTCCCTTAAATTTACTAAAAAAATAAAGACCAATATTTGTTGAAAAGTGGAGGTGACAAAGAACAATATGAAGAGTTATGTGCATAATATGCTCATATTCCACTCACGAGGAGCAAATTTATAACAAATACATCTATGAACTTGTATACACAACCAGACAGGTAAGTCAAAGCTTTGAACTTCTTCTTTTCTTCTTTCAAAGAATAAAGAATGTATGTGTTCATATCAGAGTTTTATGATTTGCAGAAAAGATCAGCCGATGAAGGACAAACAACATATTACACTTGTCCCAATTGTGGACATAGATTCACTGAAAGTTGACATCGATTCCCATAGAAGACCAGTTTTGTTTCTTACATTAATGATTATTCAATGTCATCATAAGAACTTTTTGTATTGTTTCTTACATTAATGTTACAAATCATTCATAAAAACCTTTATTTATTCTTAAGAACCCCAAGTAGAGTTCTACCATTGGAAGAGAACAAATCTAAGAACTCTTAAAGAGGTTCTTAATTTTAAATTTTTCAAAATTTATATTAAAACTAATGGTAAGAACCCATGGTCTATAACAAGTCGTTAGCAAAGGCCGGAGAAAACAGTACCATCGCTCACATTTCAGATAGACAACTATATAAATCTGTACATACACAAGCAATCACAAATCAAAATCCCCAACGAAAAACACTCATTCACTATACAAAAGTGAATAAAAAATACTGAAATTTCAGGATTCTCTTCTTTAAAAATCAAGAAACAGAGTGTCGTCTTCTTCTCTGAAACAAGAAACGGCTCTCAGAACTTGCCTTGCCACTGAAGGAAGGTTTAAGACTACTGAAACTGAAAAGAGAATTGAGTTTGCTTATCTTTTTAGCAAATGACTTGAAAAGCTTAGTCCCTGGATTAGATTTCACAAGTTCTTGTTTAATCGAGATGTGATCTTTCTCTAGATCCGTTAATCTCATTCTCATTCTCGCAACCTCAAGCTTTAGCTCTCTGTTTTCTCTCCTCACCGACGCATAGTTATCTCTTGGAGATATCGCTCCACTTCCTAGGCGATCCAATCAAAACATAAAAAGGTTTCAGACGATGCTTGTTACTAGAAGAGGTTGTTTCAAATTAGGATTGTTGTGATAATTAAGAGGGGTAAAAAAAGGTAAATTACCTGCTCCACTCCCTGACCGTTGAGGAAACTGCTGACAGTTGCTGCTGAATAGAAACTGAGTAGGACCAATGCTACTGCTCATTGCGTTTCTGAGTCTGATCTGCTCAAAGTACAACACTTGTACGGCCATTTGCACTGGTAATCTCTCGTTCTGAGCCGCGTGGCTACAAGCTTCTTGTGATAGTTTCTGTGAATCTATCGTCTTACATAGACGGTAACGCTCTGAATCCTTTATATTCGGATGAACCTGTCAATACGAAAAGTGAATTTGACAATTTCTGAATTTAAGAGGGTTGAAAATGAAAGAAGGATTGATGATTACTTTGAGGTAAATGTCAACGGCTCGATAGAGTCCATCACTGATGATACGAGCATGATCTGGTAAGAGTTCTGCTAAAGCTATGAACTTTGAGGTTGTGAGATTTGGATCCAAAGCTATCTCTGCTAGATAGTTATCCATTAGCTTCGATACTTTCAAGATTGAGCTCTGTTTTGGAGACCCGGGACTGTCGAAATCGTAGATCATCTCAGTTTCGTCTCTAAATTGACGATGATGATGTTCTTCTTCTTCGTCGTCTTCATCGAGATTCAAGAAAATAGAGAAGATTCTCAAGATGGAATCGATGTCGTACATCGTGTTGTTGATTCCGTTGGGATTTATCGGAATCAAGACGTCTTCGAGGATCGCTTGGTCTAATTGTAGACCGATTCTTCGTTCTAGATCTGATCTACAGGATCCTGAAGAAGCAGATGATGATGATGTTGCAATGACCATTTTGAGAAGGCTTGAAAGGAACGCCATTGGAACAGAGCTTCTTCTTCCTTGTGTAGGAAGTAACCTCACGATTGTTTCCACAATTAATCGCTGTTTCTTCTTCAATTCCAGATCAATAACCCTTTCTTTCTCCAGTTTCGGATCGCGAACGATTAGCCCTTGAAGCGATTTATTCGTGTAACTGATTAGAATCTTGCTGATCACGTCTTGTCTTAACCCTTTAGACTTAACCGCAGAGACAACTCTCTGGAAGAAATCAAGATTTAGTACAGCTAGCGACTTCCCCCACCAGTTTAATGGAGTCTCTGGTTCGATGCTCGTACCCGAAAATGTATAGTCGAGCTTTAAAAGACCTGAGGTTAGCTGTTCTTTGCAGGCATTGTTGGCGATAGCTATGATTAATCGATTCACCAAGCTGAGATCTTCAGAGACTGGGGTTAGTGTTTCGCAATGATGTAGAACAATGATGGAGTTCAAAATACTCGGGAAGATTGTGTCTTTCAAGAAATGTTCTGTTTTGGTAGCGAGGTTCTCCTCTGAGAAATCCTCTGTCATCTCTAGATAATGAGATGCACAATGGAGCTTAGCTATGTTAAGAAGGTTGATTTCAGTGCTGATTCCATAACAGAACTTAGCTGCGAGCTCAAAAGCTTCGGATCCTCCAGGAGCATTCGAGAGACAAATATTCGAGGTTTTGGAATCCGTAAGAAGCTTCCGGATTTTTCCACTCCGAGACACAAGAGGAAACTAACAAATCAAAAACAAGCAACAGTTGAAAACTTCAATACAATTCAAGAACAGAGGATGCTCTGTTTTAAGACTGCTTTTACCTTATGAAGACAGAAACTCGAAGATCCAACTTGAACTGTAAGATCACTAGAGACATCAGATATCGGCCTGCGAAAACAGATAATAACCAAATAAGGTTCTGAGATTTTTCAACAAGCAAAAAGGATTTCTGAATTATGAATCAAAAGATTTATGTGGACTTGAATTTGACGATCATATAAGAAGTGCTTCTGTAATCCATGACTCCAACGCTAAGATTCTAGGATAATGAAACAGTGAATTTATCGTCAAAAATAGTGTATTTCTTTTCCTGGTTTTGAAGACATTTGTAGATTCACAAGGGACAAACTACATGCTTATGTCTACATCAAACTTTTCAAATGAAGACAGAACCAAATGAAGTGTTAATGTACGGATATGTTCCACATGGATACAAAATAATATGGAGAAAATTATTGGTTTTGATGAACAGTAAGACTTTAGAAATAAATGACTTGTGGCTAGTGGCTACAGATTCACATCACATACAAGAATTTCTGAATTTCATCAGAAAGAACAAATCTTTAATTCGTTTTCTGACAGTTTTTTTTTATCATCTAATCTGCGTCGAGAAACAAAGATGTGAATGCAAACAAAACAAGAACCATTCTCACTGAATTGTTTTCTTTTTTTGGTAATAATAATTGCAAAACTGGTTTTTGGAACAGAGTATATATTACCATTCAGAGGCATGTCTGATGCTTGTATTCAGACGAAACCCTCTCTTTCCTGTGAAGGTTGGCTTCAATTCTCCGACTGTAACAAGTCCCATCTCTCGACGACTCTGTCTCTCTTTCTATTTCTCTCTTTATCTCCTCACAGAAGAAGAAGAAGAAGAGCTCTTGCGGTTGTAATTGCAGGGAATGTACGTAGTTAATGATGCAAAAAGGTAGGGAAAAGGGTCTTGATGTATTAGGTTAATTTATCTACTAATTACGTGTAAAGCTGAGATCATTATTATCACAGATAAAATTAAGTTAGTGAAAATAAAATGCATGTATATACAATGTACATTAATTGCTAGTGTCCTTTGAGGCATTTCCATCCATTATTATGGGCTAAGGTTTCTATTTTTCTCATGTTAATCTTACGGTAATCGTAATGATGACTTCTAGGTTCATGATTATGTCCACTCTACGCTCAATTCCGTTCAATTAACACAAATTAAGATGATTGATGTAAAAAAAAAAATTAAGATCTTTTTAACAAAAAGAAAAGAAAAGAAATTAAGATGAGCATTAATTTAATACAGTTTGTTTGTCAACTAATTTTCAGTGGATTTTGTAATGCAAAATTTTGTAAATATAAGGAATATATTTGTGTCATGTGAGTAATTTGGTCAGACCAAGCTTTAAAATCACTCCATGCTTTTAATGTTTAAAATTGATTGTTTGCTTGTGGTCCAAAAAAAATTAGGGACTTTGGTTAATAAAGAAATAGAAAGCTGTAGTGATTCCTAGTGATTACACCGATTGAGATTTATATTTAGCTTTAAGGCTGTTTATGTAATGATGTTAGGCTGATCGAAATTCTTGAGCCCCTCGAAACCTATAATTTTATATTTACGGTAATTATGATTTATGATAAATCAACAGGTTAAAAGAATGGATAGCTACATACAGGAAGCGTTTGATTCTGCAAGGTTGACCAATAAATTTGTACTATAATTAATTACAAAAAAAAATGTTTACCACACAAGTTGTAGTAAAATTTTGATTAATAACTGATCGGGTAAGATTTCAAACATCTTGAACCATTGTAAAGATTAAAGATCATTAACTTAGGAACCATTTTTGTTTTTTTTTTTAAATAACTTAGTAGGAAACTTTTTAAAATAAAATTGTAGTTCGACCAAAATAAAAATAAAAATAAACTATTAGGAACAATAATTTTGAAAAAAAAAAAAAAAAAAAAAAAAATTATATGTGGGCGCGTCATCCTTACCACAGCATCATCTGATCATCTTCCTCGATTCGCGTCTTGTGAATATCGTCTTTGAATTGCTTCACCGGAACTTGAAGCTTCTAGTGTGAAATTAGGGTTTACCTTTTTCTAATTAGGATTTTGAGTTGATTCCGTTTCAATGGTGGAGAGACGGAGTCCTCTGGTTCTATCTTCCACCAGAACTACACTCCGTTCTGTTCTAAATTCGTTACAACCCGTCTCTGCCGACGGCGACCTTGTTCTGATTAAAGACGGTCGTTTGGGCGGATCCGACTTGCTACAAGGGAACGTAAGGTTGTCGGCGGGTATTCTCCGGTGGCACCGAGACGGAGAAAATGTCTCCGATGCAAAATTGGATGACTCTTCATTGGTCGGTCTTTCGACTCAATTGCTCAAGAGACTATCCATCAACTCTGGTTCTTTGGTAAGTATAAAACTCGAGCTTAAGGCACTGTTAAGATTACAGACTCTGCTAAAACATAGCAATTGCGTTTTTATCGGTTCTGCTTTCACAGGATTGTTATTTGATTGTATAAGACCGAAAATTATATCTTGCTTTGTTTTACTTGATTAGCTTAGCATTCTATTATGTAGAAACTTGTTGTAGCTTTTGATGTTAACGTTGAATATTTGTATTGCAAAGGTTGTTATCAAGAACATTGAGACGGGGATTCAACGGGTTGCGCAAGTTGTTGTACTTGATCCACCAAAGAAGACGCTAGAAGATGCATCTATTGCTAGAGTACCTGTTTCAGACTCTCTTCATACAATGCTTGTCTTTCCCACTTATGATTTGATGACCCAACAATCATTAGATCAAGAGGTTGCTTACTTGTCACCAATGTTAGCTTTTAATCTTAGCTTGCACATATCTTGCTTGAAATCCCTCGTCCATCGAGGGAACGAGGTCTTAGAGAAGTATTTTGAAGCTAAGTTTGACGAGGAGTTACTAGGAAAACCTGTGACTGATGGATTGAAGATTGGTTTGGATTTGGAACCTGTGTCCCAAGTTCCAGGCTATGCATCACATCTGAGAGTTTCTTTTGTTAAAATCCCTGACTGTGGTACCATTCAATCCCTGAAAGTCAATTCGTCATTTGAAGCTGAAGATCGACAAGGGTTAATAGATTCGGCATTGCATAAGTACTTTGGAATTGATAGACAGCTGTCAAGAGGTGATGTATTTCGCATTTTCATTGGCTGGAATTGTAGTTCAAGCATTTGTATTCCATGTAGTCAAACGTTGTGCTCCGAAAGCGATGACTTTATATATTTCAAGGTAATATTGGTGTTTTATTTTTGCCCAAAAAAAACTCATTCTGCCAGAACTTACTGAAACTTAGTTCCTCTTCTCAGGTGATCGCAATGGAACCTTCTAATGAGAGGTTTCTTCGAGTCAATCACTCACAAACCGCCCTTGTCCTTGGAGGAAGTGTCTCTTCGGGCCTTCCACCAGATTTGCTGGTATCTAGATCAAAGGTTCCTATGCCCTTGCAGGAGGACACAGTAAATATTTTGGCATCAGTGCTTTCGCCACCTCTCTGTCCATCAGCACTCGCCTCAAAACTCAGGGTTGCTGTTTTACTGCATGGTCTGCCAGGTACATTTGCTTCTGTTACATCAAGAGAATTCTTCACTTGCATATCTCTTTAAGTGTTAAACTTTATCTGGAAAACAATATTAAGGAAAGGCTAGTTAGACCCTTGTTTTTGTGTTCCCAATTCTGGTGATTTAGAAGAAGTCAAAATTTGTACGGTTTTATGCTTTATACTCAGGTGTTAATAGCTTTTTGTATCTAATGCTTGTTTAAGGGTGCGGGAAGAGAACTGTTGTTAACTATGTTGCTAGGAGGTTGGGGCTGCATGTAGTTGAATATAGCTGCCACAGTTTATTAGCATCATCTGAGAGGAAAACATCTACTGCTTTGGCACAGACTTTTAATATGGCACGAAGGTAAAACAGGTTTTTTTTTCTTTATTTCAGATATTCATTATTCTTACTATGCATAGTGGCATGCTATATGCTCCACATTCAATGATTGATTGTATATTGTGAAATGAAAGTTACTATACCTTCATTATATTGGTAATTACTGAGATCTTTTTTCTGGAGACGTATTGTATCCACAACTCGGCGAATGGCTTGTTTTCATTAGGTTTCATTGTCACAGGTATTCACCAGCGATACTTCTGCTTCGCCATTTCGAGGTTTTTAAAAATCTGGGCTCTCAGGATGGTTCACTGGGTGATCGAGTTGGTGTTACCTCTGAGATTGCATCGGTTATTAGGGAACTCACTGAGCCAGTTTCGAATGGTGAATACAGTTCCATGGAAGAAAAATCGAATAGCAATTCTGTAAGATTTGCATTTCTTTCCTTGGTCCTTCATTGCATGTTGCACAGTTTCACTAAAGTTCACGAACAACTCATGATGGTTTTAGACCTCTTACCATATAAAGCATCTTTTCTCCCCTTATAAGCAGAAAATAACAACTTTTGTGCTGTAATTAGTAGAAAAACAAAAAAATATTTCAAGAATCCTTTGTCTCATGTTGTCTTATCTGCTAATGCAGTCTGTAGATGAAGTTGAGAAGTATAGGGGACATCAAGTGCTGTTAATCGCATCTGCTGAAAGTACTGAGGGTCTCTCTCCAACAATCAGGCGTTGCTTTAGCCATGAAATACGTATGGGTTCTTTGAATGACGAACAGAGATCTGAAATGCTTTCTCAGTCCCTCCAAGGTGTTTCCCAACTCCTTAATGTATGTGAGTACAATGCTCTAAATTTTTTAACTATTTTGTATTATGATATAGTTTGGACTAAATTAATTTATCTCTCATTGAAATCTAAGTGATACCAAATCCAATCATTCTTCTACTGTCAAACTATAGTTAACAACTTCAGGCTTGATGCTAAGATATTTTCACATTGTAGACCAGCTCAGATGAATTTGTGAAAGGATTGGTGGGACAGACTTCTGGCTTCCTTCCTCGGGACTTGCGTGCTCTTGTGGCTGATGCTGGTGCCAACTTGTTCAGCAGTCAAAAGTCAGAGAACAAGAGAATTAACTCTCTGTCAGATGATCTTCATGGAGTTGATGTAGACCAGGCAAGCCAATTAGGTAATAGCAGTGAGACATTAACAGCTAAGGAAGACTTTAGTAAAGCATTGGACAGATCAAAGAAGAGAAATGCATCAGCCCTTGGTGCTCCTAAGGTAACATAACCACAGTTTTTTTTCTTTCTCTGTGCTGTTTTCTCGTTTGATTTCCTATTTATGAGACAGCTTTGCATATTTGTTACTGGAGATGCAGACAACCTAAAAGGTTTATTTATATTCTTAGGTTCCGAATGTGAAATGGGATGATGTTGGTGGGCTGGAGGATGTGAAGACATCAATATTGGACACAGTTCAATTACCTCTCCTGCATAAGGATTTATTTTCGTCCGGATTGCGTAAACGTTCTGGTGTGCTTCTCTATGGCCCTCCAGGAACAGGAAAAGTAAGCCATTTGTTTTGTTTTGTGACTTTAAGCGGTCTGCTGATAGTCGTTTTTGGCAATTGTATTCACAGTTTCTTGATTTAATTATAGACTTTACTGGCAAAAGCTGTGGCGACAGAGTGCTCCTTAAATTTCCTCAGTGTAAAAGGTCCAGAATTAATCAACATGTATATTGGAGAATCAGAGAAAAATGTTCGAGATATATTTGAAAAGGTAATTGATATTTCCTCTTCCCGAGAAGAAGCGTATTGAATCTATGGTCCTGATTCTTAAACTAATGTGTTTTGTTCCAATTGTAGGCGAGGTCAGCGAGGCCTTGTGTGATCTTCTTTGATGAGCTTGATTCTCTTGCTCCAGCACGAGGTGCTTCTGGTGATTCTGGAGGAGTGATGGATCGAGTGGTCTCTCAGATGCTTGCAGAGATTGATGGACTCAGCGATTCTTCGCAGGATCTGTTTATTATAGGAGCGAGCAACAGACCTGACTTGATTGATCCAGCTCTTCTACGACCAGGCAGATTCGACAAACTTCTATATGTTGGAGTCAATGCCGATGCGTCTTACAGGGAAAGGTTACACATTTAAATTAAATCAAAACCATGATTTGTGTCCAGTGACGAAAAACTCTCTGATTCTTTGCTTTTTACAGGGTCCTTAAAGCTCTAACTCGAAAGTTTAAGCTAAGCGAAGATGTATCGCTATATGCAGTTGCAAAGAAGTGTCCCCCTACATTCACTGGCGCTGATATGTATGCATTGTGCGCTGATGCTTGGTTTCAGGGGGCTAAGCGAAAGGTGTGTGAGAGAGAGAGGGTTAACAGTTTAAAGACTATATAAGCCCTCCAATCTTTTTCTCTCTTTCTTTCTGATAAAATATTCTCTATAAAAGCTTATTGAAATTATGTTCTATCTGCTTCCTTGGCAAACGCAGGTCTCAAAATCAGATTCAGGGGATTCTCCTCCAGAAGACGATCCGGACTCAGTCGTTGTAGAGTATGTGGATTTCGTAAAGGTAGAATTTTTTTGTTTGATTCGGTTAATAAGTTTGGAGAGTTTTATACCATAAATAGAATTTTTTAAAAAATTGGACGGTTTGGATTGAAGCAGAACCTCAGAATCGGGTCGAACGAAATATATTCGGTTTCTAAGAAATCTCGAGTTTTATATGTTAATTATTCTCACTTGTCTTTGTAGGCAATGGAGCAGCTCTCGCCGTCGCTCTCCGTAACTGAGCTTAAGAAGTATGAGATGCTTCGACAACAATTCGAAGGCCGTTCGAGCTAATTACCTTTATAATAACAGCATACAAGTCAAATGGCTTTATATTGTCATTGTTAATTGTCATGTTATCGTTGTTTTCTAAATATGATTTTAGATGTCTCCGATGTTAGATAACAAATATTATATAAAAGATTTATAACGATTTTATTTGTTAATGATACAAAACAGTTTGCCCTTTAAATAATATTTCAATGTTTTATTTAGTAAAATAATTAAGTATCAATTTGTAAAATTGCTAAAACAAACCAAATTTGATATCATAATCCTTGCAAAATCCTTGTTTAGCAATTTATTTTACCCTTTGCCGGTCATTATTACATCATTATTCAAATCAAGTAATAAAAATTGCCAATAAATGATTCACCGGCCACTTATTAATCACACATCAAGCATATCATAGTAACCACTAAAAACATTGATTTAAAAGAGAATAATCAAATAAATTAATCAGGCAGTGGAAGTGAAATTGAAGTTGGCACAATTAGTACGACGGCCCAATAACGTAGAACTAAACCCAAATCTGTTACTCGCCAAATCAAATTCGATCAAGTTATCCTCCAACTGGAACCCTCCGATTACCACAGAGGTTCTCGCATTGACTCCACCATCAACGAATCCCAAACAGATGACGTCGTCACTGACACTCACCATCGAGTTAGCTCCGAAGATCCTCCAGACGACGTCGTTGCTGTGAAGCACCAGTTGGATCTCCGGCACGGCGTATCCGAGGCGCGTTACGCCGACGTTCTTCGTGCTGAAACACGCGCCGAACGGTTTCACCGACGGTACTCGAGTGATGTTTCTCGCGGCAGCTTCTCTGACGAACGCCGATGTGAAGGCGTTGAAGATCGATGTCTCCATCACCGTGTACGGATTCACCGTGCTGATTTTGGTGCCTCCGATTCCGGTCTTTCCGTCAATTTTCAAAAGCGTTTTGTTGATCGGAACTGATTTTTCGGTGATTTTGATCGCCGTCACGCCGATGAAATACTCTGTTGATTTCTCACCTTGTGTAAACGCTGAAGCAGTGCTCACCGGATTGATGAGCAACGGTGTCGTTTGGAGCCTTGAGATCTCGATTCCGGGCAGGAAAACGTAACTTACGTTTCCGAAAAAGGCCACACCTCTTCCGGAAGTGAGACACACAGCGAATTTCCGCTTGAAGCTAAACGCGGCGGCGAATTGCGACGGTAATCCGATGTTGTGACGTCCCATTCCAGCCATACCGACGGTTCCACTAGCGAGTCCGTTAAGCAGAAACGTTGACCCGCAAACAAAAATCAAATTGGGGATTTTAGCGACCCGACCCGGATTCGATCCATCAGTGGACTGAATCGACACAACGTCTAAAGCAACCTCGCCGGAAGTTGCGGTTCCGGTGACGGAGTTGTCTGGAAATGAGCTGCAAGTGTTGTTGTTACAGCCCGGTCTCGGAGGAGAGAAGCATTCGCTGCAGCCACTGGAGACGGCGCGTGAGCACACGGCGGAGCGGCAGCGAGGGGAGCTGTAAGTGGTGGAGACGTAGTTTTTGTCGCAATCGACCCAGAGAGATTGACCACCGAGGTCGAAGACGACGGGGGCGGAGACGAGAGGTGTGCGTTGGTTGATGACGGTTGTGTATTGGAGGGTAGTTTGGTCTTTTGTTACTGGGAGAATAAGGCCTTTTGGACGGAATGATGGTTGAGCAGATGATGAGAGTAAGACGATGAAGAGAACAAGGACGGATAAGATGATCGGAGAAGACGCCATTAGAGATGATTAAGGTTGAAGGTGAAGATGAAGAAGAGGATTGGAGTGTCTGTTTATTTATAGGCATGATTTTTTGTGTCGGTTAGTTTGAATAATCGGATAATGAATGGTGTGTTACATTGTTGACTTTTACGAATATGATATATGGTTTCGTGATTTTGCTTCTAATTAAGTGAAAATGACACAAAAATTATCCAGTTTTGTTGTTTTTCTTTCTTTTTTTTTGGTTTAGACAAAAACCTAGTCTTTGTTTACTCTATTTTCTTTGCTTTTTGGGTTAAACAAAAACCTAGTCTTTGTTTACCCTAATTTTTCTTCTTTTGGCATCAGTCTTTGTTTAATTAGTGTAAGTGACATTTGCGTTAATTAAAAACAAAATATACTGTCTAATTATTTCAAATAAAAAAATACATATACATTCAGTTTGTTAATTTATATCTATATTTAAATTATAAATGTAAAGGGGAATTTTGTTTTTCTCTCTTTAGTTAACAATTTTTATAAATGTGATTTCTCTCAAAAATAAACATAATTCATAAGCATGTTTAGCGTTGTCATAGAAGCAAAAGTTGCTGATGAAATAAATGCCAGGTGGGCGGGGTGGGGTGCCTTTCTTGACTTTTCCTCTTTTATCTTTATTGTTTTTTAATATTTTTGGCCTATTGTTTGTTCCCGGCACGTCCATAGATTCTTCTATAAATTGTTAATGTTCATTTTTTTTTTTTTTTGAAATTATTAATGTTCATCTTTAGTATCATCTCTGAATATTATCGAAATTCCACGTGTTTTTTTTTTCTTTTCTCAAAAGAATGAAAATTCCACGGTTTGAATCCATATGCATAGAGGCTAGAGCTTTTAGTACTAGTATTATAAAAATAAAACCGACACATACATTGGATTTTGGGTCACACTGATGAATGGATATGCTGAACGATATAAATACTCCGTTTAGAGCGTAAGCACACAGACTATTAAATATTTTTAAATTTTCTTTTATTGAACAGTCAAACAATCAACATCAAGTTGGTTTGCACAGACTTGAACGTTTTCAAGATAAGCGTCTCATGTAGGTTTTATTCTCGAAATCTTGGGCGACTTCTGCAATTATGAGGTAATCACGGACGTTAAATATAAATCTGATAAATGAAGCCCATCTACCAATAGTAAAGACCCATTATGGTTTCATACCATTTTAAGAAGATGGCAAGCCCATGTTGATGCAATTTCACCGCTTTGGGTTGTTTTTTTTTTTTTTTTTTTTTTTTTGTGATTCGAGTGAATGACTGGATATGCATTAAAATTTTGTACAAATTTGCAAACTATTCAGAGGATTATTATGCAAATTACCCTTAAAATTTATTAACAAATAATGAAATAAATGACCAAATTTTGTTATAGAGCTTGCAAAGCCCAATATTATTCATCTAGGGGTCGTGTTCTTCGTTTCGCCATGAAACTCAAGTAAGTTATCATCTTCTGATTTTTGTTTTCTCCGTATATTTGTTCATTATGTTCGACATTCATGGTTTGATGATCCCAAATGTATCTTTCATGTTTTTTGATGAAATTGAACAATGAGACGGTTTCAATCGAGCTTAAGAACGGAACTATTACATACATGTACTCTTTTGCTCATATCCCCCAGCTCCTTTTTTTCATTTGGTTAGTCATTTCCGATTGAGTTAAAAAAAAAAGCAGAAGAATTAATAATATAAAATAAATTTGTTGGTTGGAGTTAATTCATTAAAAAAATCATTTGGTCTAAGTTAATAAGACAAGCTCTAATAATTGTCACTGTTATAGTCGGAAATTACCGACTTGATCACTTTAAACCGTGACATCACTGTCACGTTGAAATTGCTTTGTTGGTCCGAAATCGTTTTGAGTTTCCTCTTTTTTTAGGAAATTATTATTTTTGTTGAGTTATGTCTTTCTTTCTTTCTTTTTTTTTTTTTTGTTCGAAAAAAATAGCAACAAGAGAATGAGGAATCAAAATACAGAATTTTGAAATTTCAAACGTCAGGAATCTCATTTCGATCTTGAAGCTTTTAGCTCCTCCAAATTTCTTCACCGGAGCTCAAATCCTGAACGAATTTGTCGGCGGCTTTGTTATAGTCTATGAAATGGGTAGTTAAGAATTTCCCATCTCGATCTGAGTTTTTTTTCTGAGAAATTGGAAGATTAGCTTCTGGGGATTGATCGGAGATAAGGTGAGTTTTAGATGATTTCGGTGAGCAGCAGCGATGCGAGAAGCGAATTAGGGTTAGGGTTTGGTGGATTAGAGGAAGAGATAATGGAAGATAGCGACTTGGAGGAAGAAAGCACACATTCTTATGTATCTTGCGTTGACCCTGATGTTGCTCTCTCTTATATTGTAAGCTTTTCTTCTTCTTCTTCTTCTTACCTTTTAAGATCTTTCTCTTAACTCTTTGATTTCTACTACTTTGAATCCTTTCTAAATTTTCCATTTTTTTTTTTTGTAAGGATGAGAAACTCGAAAACGTTTTGGGACATTTTCAGAAGGATTTTGAAGGTGGTGTTTCTGCTGAAAATTTGGGTAAGTTTGTCTTGTAGCAAATTGAAAATTTACTTCTTTTTTAATAAATGTTACCTTTGAGGCATCTATGAATTGAATGTATATATATATATATATATAGGTGCCAAGTTTGGTGGCTATGGTTCGTTTTTGTCTATGTATCAGAGATCTCCTGTTTGTTCACGTCCTAAGAGTCCACCTGAAGTTCATAACCAATTGGTAAGTAAGATCACTTTACAACTTAAGCTTCCAGGTTTGGCGTTTACAGTGAATGTCAACTTTATTTATATGCTTAAATGTTCAATTTATTTTGTAGGGGGTTCGATCTAATTGCTCAGCTTCATCGGTTTTACCTCAAGTATCAATATCTGGATCAACTTCAAAAGCTCCTCCTACGTCCGATGTTTTGGACAAATTAAATAAGTTCGTCAAATCAAGTAATATAGCCACACCTGATAGCAAACAAAAGACTTCTACTTCTGCTCCATCAAATCATAAGACTCTCAAACTCCGTATAAAAGTTGGTTCCAGTGACCTCTCATCACTGAAAAACGTTTCAACCTTTAGTAAACAAGGCCTCAATATCCCACCATCAGCATCACGGGTGAATTGCCTCTCAGATATTGAACAAGGGTTACTCTATGGGATTGCTGATTCGCCAACCAAAATTCTTATGGTGATTTTTTTTTCCTCTGTTTCTTGTGTTGAACAATGATGAATATGAGGTTGTTCTTGACACATTCCTTTGTGTAGGCTATGGTGTCATTCCCTTTGCATCAAGATCAGTTGTTATCACCTCTCTCTGACGATCTTATTCAGTTTGGAAAGAGAGGAAACATTATGAAAGATGCTGGATTCGATTCTGTCAACAGGTCAGACAGTACACACGATGTTTTGGGTGTTTCTGATTCACAAAAGCGTGCTGGTAAGTTTTCCACTGGGAAGAAGGAAAAGTTTAAGGATAGGGTAAAGTATAAGCGGCCACCAAACAGGCTTGACGAAAATCATATTGTATCCAATACTGAAAAAGAAGCTGACAAACAGTCATGTGAGGAGCTTGTTTCTAAGACTCTGAAGCTTCCCATTTTGTCCTGTCTATCACCATCATATATCCACCCGGCAAAAGAGATTGGTCAAGTATCAGATCCTTATGTGGAGGGTACATTAAGAGGAAGGATAAACACTGACCTGGATGCAGCTTTGATGGGTTCAGAGCCTGAACGGGAAGGTAATGTAGTGGCATTTCCAGATCAGAATGTTAATAAAACTGAAAGCGTTAACACAAGAAAAGACGTGCACCTTACAGAAGGCGAAACTCTACTAAACTCGTCGGAAGGTAAATCAAAGCTGGAGAAAGCTCCAAGTATTGAACTTGTAGATTATTCTTCTGTGGTTAAGGGTAGTCAGAGTGAGACAAGGAGTGAGGAGCAAAATTTAAACTCAAAACTGCCTAAGGCACAAAAAAGTTCAAGCTCCATTGTTGCTATGAATAGTTTGAGAGGCAAGGATGCTGCTGTAAATACAATTAATAAGATTGGGCCAGATAAATTGCTGGAAGATATTGGAGGATTCGAAGATGTGTATAAAGGATTTGTTGGTGATTCGAAAGAATCAAAAGAAGAAAAACAAAGTAGTTCGGTGGTTAAAGCTGAGAAAGAAAAGCTTTCAGAAGAAAATGCATTGGAGGGGAGTTTCAGAAGTGTTGAAAATGATGAAGAGACATGTAATCATCCTCATTTAGGATGTGAACCAGATTCGAAACACCTTACTAAGTCGAGTGATTTGAATGAAGATAGGCTCAACACTAAGCAGAGTGTTAGATGGGAAGTGAAAAATAAGCATTCTGTAGATGGTATTATTTCTGACATATATTGATTTTCCCTATTATTTTTCCTCCTGTTCAAACTATCTGATGCGCTTGATAAATTTGCGTGTAGGAGGAATGGAGAATTTGGGAATGGAACCTGAAAGGGAACAACTTTCTGGAAGTTCTAAGAAACTAAAGACGGGAAAATCACGATTTTCAGCTGTAGATCAACCTGGATCCAGCAAAACTCTGGACGAAGCTTATAACAAAACTATGACTACTCAAGCCTCAGCCCAAAAAGTGAAGGATATTATGAAGGCTTCCTCGCATGATGGACATGATGACAGAAAGAGGAAACTGACGGAAAATAAAGAGAGTGGGGATTGTATGAGACGTAAAGAAGCCGCAGTAATGGAGTCAAGTGGAGAGAAAGTAAGAAAGAAAAAGAGGCTTAAGGGTTCTAATCGTGATGGAAAGGAGTTGCCTTTCAATATTGAAAGTTGTGATAGGGACATGGGAATAAGTCAGGAAAATGGTAAAGATACATTATCTTCTCCTAGTTTATGTAAGGATATTAGCTCTGACATGATCAAAGCTTATGTCCATGAAGGCAAAGATTCACTAGCTGAATCAGTTGCTCCTGCAGATTTGGGGGTGTTAGACCCCCCTGAGCTTAAATCAGGAAGAATCGCAGAGAGGGATCAACACCATAATGCTGATGCTAGTGCTGGTGATACATTAAAAAGATGCCGAGATGGTGAATGTTATAGCACTATCGATAAACTAGGGACCACAAGTAAGGCTGCAGAAAATTCCAAGGATCATAATTTGCACATTACAGGGCAAGCCACACAGTCCTGGGATAAAGAAAGAACATATGGTAAGCATAAACCTAAAAAGTCAGGGAGATATTTGGGTGAGAGTTGCACAGAGGGAGAATTTCAACGGAAGAATAGGGAAGAGGCATCTGCACCATCGAAAGCTAATAGCTGGGGTGTGGTGAATGAAGTGCAAGATCTTGGCACTGCTGTTGAAGTAAAAACAAAGGAAAGCAGAAGCAAGAAAAGACTTGCTAGAAAAATGTCTACGGAGAGCAATAAAGAAGACTCAAGAGAACATCAAGATCCTAATACTAAGGTAGATAGAAATAATAGGGCAAAAACTTTTCATGGGAAAAGCAACCATTTGGAAGTGACCACTGAGAAATTAAAGAATAGATCAACTCCAGTAGCCGACACGGATCAAATCCAAGTCTTGGGCCGTGAGATATCAAGTACAAAGAAACAGATACTGAGAAATGAGAATCACAGTCTGACCCATGATGAAGGTTCACGGAACCAAAAGCAAAATGGAAGTAGGCATAAGGATCATGTTGGCTTAAGCCCTTTGAAAAAGGAATCCACGAGTCAGGCTGTCTCCAACTCAATCAAAGAGGCTACAGACTTGAAACACATGGCTGATCGTCTTAAGGTTGGGAATATTTATGGCAAAATGTTGCAGTGGTTATATCTGTTGTCTCTTCCCTGGCTTAACAATTACTGTAACCTTTTGCAGAATGCTGGGTCCGATCACGAGAGCACGGGTGTTTACTTTCAGGCAGCGCTTAAGTTTCTTCATGGTGCCTCCCTTTTGGAGTCATCTGGCACTGAGCATGCCTCACATCAGAGCATTGCCAGATCCAGGCATATTTATGGCAGCACAGCAAAACTTTGCGAGTAAGTTTGGCATTCAGCAAGATCTAAATTTGTGACTTTCTTCTTCTCGATTTGTTGTGCACTTGTTGGGAGTGAGATTGCTGCCTGCTTCTGATAGTCAACACAATTAAATCCTCCAGTTGACTATTTAGAGGGAGCCTTTCTTTGATGGTACTTGTTGATGTTGCACTCTCGTGCTGCTGCATTGCGTCCTATAGATACTTTAGCATGTTAGGATGTTCTTGTGAATCGTGTCTTGATGCTATGAATTTTATTCTGTTTATGTCACAGGTTCTGTGCTCATGAATATGAGAAAAATAAAGATATGGGGGCTGCTGCTCTGGCATATAAATGTATGGAAGTAGCTTATCTAAGGATAAATTATTCATCCCATGGTAACATAAGCAGATACAGACATGAGTTGCAAGCAGCTTTGCAAGTGACTCCTTCAGGTATTTATAAGAAGAAGCTATGTTCTAAATGTTTTGATCTGGGCAAATTTATCACAGTTTAGAAGATTCTTGGATGGTTATGAGATAAATGCTCAAATTCTTGTTAAAGTTATCTGAAGAACATTGTAGTAGTACTTTCCGTATTTACAACAAATGGGCTATGTAAACCGTATGAGGTAAAGCCACTAAACACTCAGGCTTTTTTAGTGGCTGAGAAACAAGTTTCGCTGAATAAATCGAAGTATATGAAAAGCCGCTCGTTTGTTGTTTTGTGAAAAAGGCAACTTCCTATAGTAGTCTAGTCCTTAAAACAGATACAGCATTATATTAAAGATGATGTTATTATTTGTTGCTTGCGAGCATGATTATGATGAATTATCTTTCCATCTTGTTTGGATTTCAAACAGGTGAATCTCCTTCCTTTGCTTCTGATGGTGAAAATTCAAACCACACATTGGCAGCAGAAAAGGTTGCCTTGTCCAACACTGTGAGATCATCCCCTCGAGTGTCTGGAATTCATGTTATCTCTTCAGGAAACAATTCCTCTCTTTCACAGCTTTTAACATTTGTAAGTTTAGTTATGTTACTTGTGATGTGGTGCAGTAAAAAACTTTATACTTTAGTTTAGGTTTACAGAACATTTTAGCTGCTCTAGATAGATAGAAAAGTGCTTGCGTGAGCAACATGAGTAGGAATCATAATCCATTCATATCATTGCCATCATAATTTTTATCATTAACAATCACCCAATTGGATGTGTTGGTTAAGATCAATTTATTTTTGTTCTTGCAGTCACAAAACGTAAGCTTTGCAATGGATGCCTCAAGAAAAGCACAGATCGCATTTGCAGCTGCTAAGGGAAAATCGCTAGATACCCGATACAGTAGTGATGGTATAACGTGCATCAAAAGGGCTCTTGATTTCAATTTTCAGGACGTGGAGAAATTGTTGCATGTGGTGAGGCTTGCAATGGAATCCATAAACCGATGATTATGAATGATGATATCACCACACGCCATACTATGAGAAAAGTAGGGAAAGCGACCTTTGAGTTTTGCTTGAAGATAATATAAAACTTGTTTGTTTTCTTCACTGCTCAAGTGTATAGTGTTAGGACCTTGATTTGTGAGACTTGCTCAATATTAAAAGATTAAAGTTACCATCTTGCGTGTTTGTGTGTATAATTGAACATATATGAGAACTTAGGAAGAGGTTAGCCATAACAGGGAGACAGGGTTTTTCTCATTTCTTTCATTCAACTCATCCAAAAAATTTAACGAAAATAGTTTTAAATTTTATATCTAAACTGAAAAATAGTCTGAAATAGTTCTAAAGTTAAATCGACTTCATGTTCTAAAATCTATATAAACTTTTTCTTAATTATATGCATGTTATGTTTTCCAAAAGAATTTCGAGATAACAAAAGAATTTTTGAATTTGGGACTGATTAATGAAAAAACCAAAAGAAGCTAAAGAATGTAACACCAAAATCCATCCAAGTGGTCAGAGAAAAGAATGGTAAAGTCATTTACAAAACCAAAAAAAAACTATAACACCCTTTTTAGTTTTTATAATACCGACTAAGCCAAATATCTGAAAATGTTGGGATTTTCTTTATCCCTCTCCAAATAATCTCTGCTGATCAAATCCTCCATCCGTTTCTTTATCATCTTGATATCAGGCTGCAAAGAAAAATAAACAATTATGTAAATTTACTTAAATCCTCCATGTGGTCTTGTAATTGCAGACTTGTTTTTGTTTTTTTTTTACCTTGAACATTCGGCTAAGATGCTCAACACATTCAGAGACTAATTGTTGATGCGGCAACACTTTTCTGCTCTTCATGATCCGAACAAGAGCTGCATCTATCGCATAGCGTCTATCTTTATCAACATCTTCTACTACTTTCTTCCGTTCATCCATTGGAGGAAGAGGAACCTGTTTTAAATATTCATTCATTAGTGTCCTTTTAATCCGTGGCTAGATGAAAATAATATCACAATCATCATTCCATCATACCTTAATTCTCCGCATTTTGTCGTTGAACTTGGAGTTGAATTCAAAAGTATCGGTTTTAGAGATGTTTCTTGAGGCTGGTTCCTTTATAAGAATCTTGTACTTTGCGCATGACAGTGAATGAAGCAGCCTGGCAAGATCTTCATGGCTAAGGTTAAGTTGTTCGATGATCTCAGTGTAGCTTAATCTTTCTGTGTTGTTGAAAAGCAAAAGCACCGCAGCCTGAAAGAACATTTCAAATTTCAAATATATATTAAGTAATCAATGTACAACAAATGAGTCACGAGAAAACAAACCAAAAAAAAAAAAAAACGAAAAGATACCTGGTAGGTAGAAACAGTCATCTCGATTGGTCTTGCATCGAATTTACCAACAATCAGACAAGTTCCCAGAGAATATACCCATGAAAGTCTCCTATGGTTGGTTATCGTTTCATAAAAGCCCTTAAAAACTTCAATACACTTGACCTGAAACAAAAAAACAACTGGAGTTGAGAAAATCTTTTCTTCTCTGTCCCAAGAGAGACCTAGAAAATAAAGGTTGATCTATTACCATTTCACTGGGTAGATTCAGGTCAGATGTTTTGTAACTTGGCCAAAAACCAGTGGTAAGAACTGTGACACTCAAATCAATCCCCAGGTTTGTGGTTTTGCCAGTGGTTAGATACTTCCCAAACTCGCCCTGCTTGTCTTTTGCCAATGTTATATCCGTAACCTATGCAGTGAAACAGATTAGATAATGTACAATAGTTAACCTTAGTTAACACTAAAATAGCATTTCTTTAGGGGAAAGAGAAACTAATCATCCAACTAACCATGCCTTCCATCTTAGAAGTAAACTGCCCACCGAGTAGTTCTTTGAGCTTTGTAAGCATACTTCTTTCATGATCGTCATTATCACTGCGATCAAATAAGAGCCTACGGGCTTGCTTCTTCCTGCAAACAACCATATTTAGATCTTGAATGCCATCTTAACAAAGCTTTAGTGTAAGCAATACAAGTCATAGAGAGATAAATAGTGGAGGAAGAGATAATGTACCTGTAAAACTCGGCGAAAAGATCCTTGTCACTTATATAAGCAAGCAGCTTAACCACCTGTAATAATAATAAGATTAAAACCTCAGCATCAATCCAATAATATATATAGACATTAGCAGAATGAAGGATAAAAAGAATCTACATTCTCAAGCGTTCCTTCAATAGCTTCATCATTCAGCTTCTCACTTCCTCGCTTCTTGAGGACATTATCGCAAAACGTTGCAAGTAATTCTGCACTGGAACTTCCAGCCACTTTTTTGTTACAGAAGATTTCAAATGCCTCTTTCAATGCCTACAATGCATTCAAAGACACTACATATGGTCAAATAAACAAGTTATTGTGGAAGAAGATATAGACACGTGAACACAGTCAGACCTTATGGAAGAGGGTGTGGTTCTGAAAACAGTCGGTGACATAGACCATGTATTTATCGTGTAGCTCAATTAATTTTCTTATAAGCACCTGAAGCCATGAAAAGAAAAAGTGAATCTCTAAAGCTTTCAAAAAACTATTTAGTCCTATATAACAAAGTTAGCCTGCCTAAGTACCTGTTCCTGCCCGCCACCAGTACTTGCAGCCTGGGGAATGAAAAAACTTTAGCAATCACAAAGGGAGTTTGATAAGAATATGAGAAAAATGAGAAAAGAATATGAACCTGAGTAGTAGCTGCATCGTCTGCTTGTTTGATAAGGGCATTCCCCTCTGCAGTAATATGCTGTATACACATTTTCAGTCATGAAGCAGTTACAAAAATGATTTTGAAACAAACAGAAAGTGAGGTACCCATTAATTTTGTAAAGCAAAATAAAAGGAGTAAAACAAAGACCTCCTTGAATACGTCTGCAACAGGTTCCAACCCTTGCTGGATTGGATGATAAAGCCTGTACATCCTGGAGAGATCACCCATCTGCAAGCACATCGTCAAAGAGAAAATTATTATCTATGAATCTTTAAGAATTAATAAAACCCACAAACAATTCTCTACCTTGCCATCTCTTAGCAATGCACGGCACCCTGAGTGCTCATTTTCTAGAAGCTGTTTTCCAACTAGAACCAACAATTCATGTTGTACTACCTGCATTCACAAAGAAATAAACAAACAATTGCAAATCTTTTACAAATGCTTGTAACAAGCTCAAAGCATGATTAATTACAAATAGTTACATAATTTAGGTAACAGTGTACAGAATATATCATAACCAACCTTAACTAGTTTGGGCTCAGTGGTTGAATGAAGGTAATGCGTGACCCTCTCCTTCTCCTTTCTTAGGCACTCCTCAGACTGTTGTAATATAAAGCTACTTATGTTAATATAAAATTACTTTCTTGAAATTAAATGAGAATCAAGTCATAAGAAGGATATGTGGATGTGGAGACATGCCTTTAGCATGTAGTCGGGACAAGAATCCTCATGGATCCACGTCGAGGCCTTGCGAGAATAGTAAGATGCAGTATCTTTAAGCATGAAGGTTTCAAAATCCTCTTCATATTTTTCCATCTGTCCCATCCCATTCCCAACATAGACATCTATTACGTTTTTCAATAGTGGCCTATCAATCTGTTCGCCCTCACGTTCTTTATGAATCTGACACATAAAAATTGTGTAAATCAAGCAGAACAAGAGTTACTCAAATCAATTTCATCACAGACAGCATACTTACAAGTGTGATTACAGCGCCTTTGGCCTTAGACTTCATCTTTTCATAAACCTGAAGCATAGAATATAGCATGTAGAGTTACAGAATACTTTTGAGGCAATGCGAAATTAGGAGCAACAGGAGTGCATGACAAACCAGGTCGTGGAAGGAAGTCAAGCCAACTTGATTCAGTGATGGAATAGTTCTCCGAGCAATGAAGTAACGGTCAATATAGTAGAAGAAGCGGGATAACCATCTAACCAGAACAGTGTGGTTAGCCCACCTCTTAACAAGCTCTCTCAGCATATATTCATCATGCTTCTCCCTTAAAGATGGGACCACCTAACCACAGATAAAAAAAATATATATCACCGTTTGCTTAATGATTTCTTTAGGTTGAAAAATATAATCAAATAATACTTACCGTTTGGTCATTGTAATCGTCAATTGCTCCCTTATACCTATCATAAAGCTGCTCAGAGTAATCAAAAGGAGCTCTCTGGGTGCACATATTGTAGATAGTCCTGTGAATCACATAAAGAGTCCACTGTGGTAAGTATTAAAAAAATGTACATAACTCTGTTTTTAAAACACAATTGCTAATAACAAGACATACGTGTAAAGTAACATATATGTCTCCGAGTCAAATGCTGGCTCAGGCAATCCTTCCAGAATCCTTTGTAACTTTGTAACACCAGCCTCCATGTAGGACCATCCTTGCTCCAACTCCATTGTAGGTCGCGCCGCCATTCTCAGATCAACCTAATTCTGTTATCAAAGTTATTGACACAAATCAAAACTAATCGTATCACAAAACCTAAAAGAATCATCAAGAGAAGAAAGAACAACCAATTTAAGAAATCAATAAACCATAGAGAAGCAGAATGTAACCCTAACTCGATCAAAATCAACGCGAAGCAGTAACGGAAGTCATACGAAAGACTAGAGAAAAGAGTACGAAATCGAGTCATGAACAGAGGAATTGTGCCATCTTAAACCCTAATTCGTAACGTACCAGAAGATTCTGAAGAGTATCGCGATTCCGATTTCACAGGGATTTGGAGAGCTATGAGAATCGACAAGTGCGGGGAATGAGTGGAAAAGCCCAGACGAGAAACCGAAGGTATTTATAGGGTTTGGGAAGGCGGTGAAGATTTATAAGTCAAATTTCTCCTTTTTTTTTTTTAATATATACTAGAAAATAGGAACACTTTCCAATTGAGAATTTTAAGGAAATAAAAATCTGAAAACTGTCATCATTATGATTATTATACAGAAAAGTTAATACATGTAACTTAACAACTGTGTTTCTAATTTTTGTTGATTTATCGATGTGGAGATATATATGAGTTTTACTTTGTGTTCATGAGTTGTAATTTCTAGAGTTTTAAACTTTTTAACCATGGATTTGTTTATTCTTAATTCTACAAGATTATGAAATTTATGGAATTAAATAAATAAATAATATATAATTAACTATTTTCAATAATTTGTGAATTTGACCAAAATAAAATAAAAATAAAAATAAAAACCTTTTTTCCCTCTTAAAGCAATTAAAAGTCTAAAACTTGTGTCCCTAGTGATATTTCGCAAGTCCACAAAATATGGAACCAAAATCCGAATGAATTATAAGAACTGCTGTAAAATCAATAAACTTTTGTTAAGCAAATATAGCTATGATATCAATATTTTAGTTTGTTTTAAAGTATTTGATCATTATGTGACCCATTACTCTAAACTTTACAAGCAAAACACAATTCAAGTAAAAATCAAATAGCGTTTGAGATAATAACGAAAAAAAAAACAAATTAATTCCAATTATAAGTCTTGTCATTTAAAGTTTCCGCAGATATAACAAAATTACAACAAACAGCAAAAATACAACTTCTTGGTTTGTTTATAATTAACCGCAACGTTTGTGCCGGGACAATGACTATGGTACCTTTCGAAGCCAATAGCTTTCCAAAAAAACCTGTGTATGGACGAATATACCCTCCGATCATTGGCACCATAATTTACAAAATTTTGTTTCTCAACATTTGAGAGAGAGAGTCTACGGATCAACCTCGAATCCTATCGAACATGGGATGGTCCAGTAATTCTCTAGCAGAAGGACGACGGGTTGGATCACGATCCATCATCGACTGTTCCATAAACACGTTAGATATTCTGTCTTAAACACTGTTCCAATGCGCGGGACCACCATGAAAACACAGAGGTAAGTAAGCAAATAACGTACCTTAAGCAGTTGCTGTAATTGTAACGAATGGCCAGGAAGGAGAGGAAGTTTTCCTTCTTTGATATTGAGGGATTGGTTTCTTGATTCTGTAAGAGGAGATCCTCTAATCAGCTCATAAACCGTCACACCTAAAGAGAAGATATCGACTTTATCGAGGTGCTCGTAGTCTTCATTTAGAATCTCTTGAGGCATGTAACGTGCATCCCCTTCTTCTACTGGTAAGCTTTTGTCCAATCGTGTGGCACAACCAAAGTCACCGAGCTTGCAGACACCATTCTTGATGTATATGTTGTCGGGTTTGACATCTAAATGAGCTATTCCTTTCTCGTGCACAAACTGTAATGCCTTAGCTATCTGTAAGAGACATGGTACGTAATGTATATAAGAGTTCTCAGGACGCAAGAAACTCTCTATACTTGATTTTACATGAAACTGAAGTAAGTGTTTACCTGATGCATAATCACCAAGATCTCTCTTTCTGAGACCTTAAGAGAAGATTCCTTGGACAAGCTATGATCACAGAGTTCCAGTTGAATGTATAATTGCTCGTTTTCAAACCACGAGTTGTAGTATCCTACTACATTTTCATGAAATCCTACAAACAAACAATCATAAAGATAGAAACAGTTTAAGGCTACACTGATCTTAGAAACAGGGAATAACAGAATAGGTTCTGGACAATGAGCAAAGGGACTGTACTGACCTAGTGCAGCAAGAGCTTGAACTTCCATCATAGCTTTACGTCTGCAAAAACTCAGTTATGATTATTTGAACAAATCGATCCAAACAAGATGAAGATCTTTCTTTTACTAAAAAAACACTGAAAAGTCTACCTATCTGAATCAAGATACAACTTCCTGGTGCTGTATTTTACAGCATACAAGCAACCATCAATTCTCTTCAACACCTTAAATACACGACTGAAATTCCCAGCACCAATTTGCTGGAGAAACCCAACCAAGTTAAGTTAGAAGAAGAAACATAGTTCCATCATCATCATCATACTTTCAAGTTAAAAGACCACCTTTCACTTACCTGAATTTCATGAAAGTCTGTGAGATATCTTGACAAGCCATCCCCACCTACATTTGCAGGGAGAAAACCTGCATAACAGTACATTTAAAACATTATTACTGACTTTCAGGAAATTCTTTGAGTAAGAATATTAGGGAAACCGTGACAGCAAACTTACTAGCACATTTTGACCTCTGATATCCGAAAGGGTCAGTAGATGTCTCAGCCGCATTCATAACATATGGATTCTTGAGGCAAGGGGGTGGCATAGCCCGACACCGCAGAGCAACAGCAGTCTGTGAGACATATCCAGTCCTCTCTGCTTGATTAGCTTGAGGTTTGTCCACCAGGATCTCATCTGTGTCAATATCATCATTCTCTTGTTCATCTACTCTATGTTTTGAAGACCAGGTAGAATTTGAAGGATTCAATGTGAAACTTTCTGCATTAAACATTGATATTTTTATCTGAGTTATTGAAAAAGTAAGGTAAAGAACACATCCTACACATCAATCACTAGACAATACTACTGTAAATCTCAAACCAATAACGACATGAGATCAAACATAACTATAAGTCTATAATAACAATTGAACCACAAAACAGTAAAGCAAGTTTCTTACTAAAACCTATATTCCTCTTTTTATTTATAATACTACATACAAATCCCAATCCAGGCACCATATCAATGACAAGAAATGGTTAACTTCAAACTCTGTGAAAAGATAATGTCTACACATGGTAGACAAAATAAAAATCTTTGGGAAAAACAGTGAATTGAAATCTTACCCTGCCGACATCTTTTGCTTTTAACTGTATTTAGTTTAACAGGAGACCTAGGACAAGGAGAATGATCCTACAAACAAACAAAAAACAGAAAAAAAAACTATAAATTGGAGATATTGGGGAAATTAAGATCATAAATAAAGTTAGCAGCTTTCTCTCAATTTACCATGCTTATGTCTAAACCGCTCATCAAGTTCTGATTGTCCGGAGTTATATAGTCAGGTGTGCTGAAAAATAAATCCAAAAATAAATCATTAGTAGCTGAGATTTTACCAACCACAGGTATCATCTAGTTTCATTCATCAGTCATCAATAACTCAGAAGCATTTCAGGAATCTACAGAATCAAATATAGATTTTGCCCGATCTTGAAATCGTAAAATTAACTAAGCCCAAACTGGATTTAAGATTCCAAACCTACTAAGACCAGGAAGATAACGATAGATCTCAACCTCTATATACATAAATAGCTAAGAAATGCCTTAAAATCCGAGTAACACGAAGATTTACCAGAAGAAGTCTTGGCTGAGAATAAATTCCTTCTCTCCGCAATCGGCATCTGCATCAACGGAAACCAATTGACTTCGGAGCTCCGACGAGTCCGATGACGCAACATTCGACGACGACGGACGATTATCAAAAGAAAGTTTCTGAAATTGACCGAACTGAAGCAGAGAGTGACGCTCCAATGTCCCTTCCATCTTCCTAACCTTCTTCGTTCTTCTCGATTTGATAGTCCCTAGGGTTTTCCTCTTCGCCAACAGTGTTGTTCCTTTCTTCTCGAACATGACGATGAATCTTATTTGTGGTGATTGAGGTGAAGAAAATAATTGAAATAAATAAATAAAAATTCAAAATTTGCGCGCTCTAGTCTCTTAGAGTTTCGAGCTAAAATTTGGAACTACTCAGGTGCATCACCGACTACGGTGCACTTCTTGTAGTATCGATTTATGACCGTCCGATCTTCAGTGTTGCTAACATCCGTTACAGATAAAGTAGAGGTGCATCGGATCTTCTGTAGAGCGTGTAATGTAAGCTTTGGTGGTCTTTAATTTATAATATTGTTTTCTATAACAGCACTAGCACTTGAGACGGTAGCCATGTTACGGATACGGATATCCGGCTCCGTATCCGGATTTGGAAACATTTAAACATTTAAAGAAGTAAATAATTTTAAATTATGAATAAGATTTTTATAAATAAAATAAAAGCTTTATTTTTATTGGTCAACAACAATAAATTAAAAACACATCTAAAATTTTGTTTTTTACTCCATATTAATAAAGATCCATTTTTTAAACATATGGTGATGACGAGACACGATAAAAATATTTAAATATTCCAAATTTGGAAACTGAATAAGATTTTTTGTTAATAAATTAAAAAGTTGTGTGTTTTTATTAGTCTACAAATTCAAAATGTTCATTTTTAGTGGTAGTTAAATATAAAAAAACGTCTAAATTTTAGTTGGGCTTGAGAAAGCCCATTTACGTATCCAAAAAAATTAAACTGAGCACGGACAAGGGCCCATATCTAAGCATACTTCGGCAACTCCGGTACAAAGGCGAACACCGGCGAAATCGATTTGAACGGTGACGGCAAATGTGGCGGCGAAATAACTTACCGGTAACAGTCCTAAAATTCCTTAGAACTTTCTACTATTGCGATTTCTTCTCCCATGACATTCATTCGATTATCCGTTTTGCTTTTTCTTTGTTTTGTGGGATATTCAGGGAAATCCAGATTCTGATCAGAGCATATCTGGTGAGAACTGAAGATTTGCTTCTTCATTTGAAATTTCGCTTTAGGATGTTATGTTATCTAACGAGTGATTCTGAAGCTGCTGTTTGATCTTTTAGAGGAAGAGGAAGAGGACATTTTGAGAGAAAATGGAAAGGTAATGTAATGTTTAATCTCTAGTTTTCGATTCTTGCTTAAATCGATCTGGGAGATTGTGTTTGATGATGAAATTATCTTCATCAAATTCTGGATTTCTCCAGAATGAGTATCCGTTTTTTCATATTGAAGCACACTTATTTGATCAGATATAGAAGTTGGGAATTTTTCCCAATCAATTGTTGTAGCTTGTGTAATGTTTTGAGGAGCTATAGGAAATATTATTGTAGTTTGATCTCGTAGCTGGCTTCAATATTTTAGGGAGGATTACAACTTCAAACAAAGCTCGAAAAACTCATAGGTATATATATCTCCAGTTTGTGATCAGCCTTCTCTATGAGTGTCCTTAACTTCAGTTAGGTTTTACAGAGAGCTTCTGTGTTATTTCCAGGTTGTCGTGAACTAAGTTATGCTAGTGAAGCTGGTGATGTATCTCTGGAAGCAACTGTGAGTCTTTTTTTCGTTTCAAAATTCTTTTGCGCAGCTTCTTGTTGCAAGGAATAGTGAAGTCAAATGGTGATTGGAAACTTTATATTCTTAGCTACAGAAGATATCATCCTCTCTTGAGGATGATGTTGAAGTTCCTGATTCACCAGAGGAGAGTTATTTTGCTTCTTCAAGATGTGCCCGATTAACTTGCATATCTGCTCAAGATAGTGATGACGAGGTTACCATCTAATCTTCGAACTCGTTAAGTTCTTTTCATGAAATCCGAATCTGTAGTCCATTTCACCCATGCATTTTGAAAAGTTCTGTGTATTATTTTGTCGAATTGGTAACAGTATTCTCTTATTTAGTTGCTGTATTTATGTTTTCTGTAATGATGACTATTGGTTGCCTTCAGATTCCACATGATGAAAAAGTGGCAACTTGGTCTACTATAAGTAAAGAAACCAAGTCACTAATTCATTTGAACGGTGTTGCTTCAGTCTCGTCATCCCATCCATCTGGCTTCAGACCCAAGAGAGGTAGTAAAGCTACTGTTTCATCCTAAACTCTTCTTGATATTTATACCGTAGAAGTTATGGAACGGGCACCACTGATGAAAAAACTCAGAGAAACAGATCATGTGTGCATAAACTTCTGAAATCTCTGAGTTGAGTTTCTAATGTCTTCCCAGCTGTCAAAGATCATGGAAGACCAAAATTTTCGTTTCACTCACATACTCATGGAGAAACGTCATCCAAGATAAGTGACATGGCTGAAAAATTTGAGCATGCTTATGATCAGGAGGCCATAGAGGAGGATCCAATTGCTGAATGCCCCAACGATTTTGATGAGTCGAGGGAGGTTCTGCAGGGGTGCACTGAGGATGTGATATCAAAGCTTTTAGTCCCTCCTCCAGATAAGATTAGAGTGGGAAAAAGAAGCTATAAACCGGTAATTTTTCCTTATTCAGTGGAATAGAAATTGATATGTTTTGTAGCTCAGTTCTCTGTTTCATTCATTGGCCTCCATTCTGCTCCAGCACAGGAGGCGCGAAGGAAAAAGTTTTAAATTTACTCATAAGGGAAGTTCGTCAAACTTCCAAGATACTGATACTGATGATGAACTTCCTGGACCCATGGATAGTGGATCATCAAGCGATGATGAGGTTTTGTTCTCTTCCTTTCTTGTGTATTTGGTGTCATCTTCTCCTCATTCTACAACTAAATTCCAAATAATATTATTCCCTTACTATATAGCCTAGTTACCAAAGCTCAGTGCCAAACATTTCCAACCAGAAGAAACAATTTGTTGGAGACCGGTTTGATGAAGCAGTAAAAGCATCATCTTTGAGCAAGGAAGGTCTTTTGTTCGGTTCACCTAAATTATCTGGGTAATCGAACTCTCAACACCTTTCAGACTCCACACTTAAAACCACATACAGTATATCACTTAACATCAAAACCTGTTGCTTTTGTTGCATCGATTTGCAGTGGCTCTAGCCTCTATGGCAAGCTACAACAGATCATGAAACAAGAAAAAGAGGCGGAGATAGAAATCATGAAGAAATTGCAAGGCGGAATCGGACAAGCAGGTAACTCTGCTTTGTAACTCCCATATAAACAAAATTTAGTTCATACTTGTGTTCGTCTACTTGTTAATCTCATTTCTGGTTTCCAAACTCAGATGTGTCGAGCTATATTGATATTAAAATCATGTCAAGACACTTGGAGGGAAAGCTGGTTGTCTGCAAATGCTCTGTCATCAACCTTTCTGGGGTTCTCTCTCGATCTCTTAACACCGCTAATAAAACAGTTCCTTCAATTAGACCTATTGAAGTTGTATCAAACAGACTATAAGCACTGATTGTGTCTCGCACATTTGATTTTTCATAGGACTCCCTCTTGCTCAAGAACACACAAGCTCTTGTGGCCAAAGAAACTGAAACAACAATCATCTTTAGTCCTAAAGTTTGTGCGGATGTGGATATCGAAATCGGGAGCATTATCCGTCTAATTGCGCCATGGTCAGTTTCGATTCCATCCTTTAGACTCTTATCTCATTTCAATATGTCACTTTTAACTATTTTCAATTTTAACAGGAAGGAGATGGAAGTGAAGAACACCAGTGAGGTGATTATTTTGTCTTCATATTTTTCAAGTTTGTAATGTAACTCACACAAACGTCACGAAAATATATATAGATGAGATGAAACAAATAAACTTAACAGAAAATTTGCTAATATATTGTAATTTTTCTTTTATGATCAAAATAGTAGAACTGCAGAACAGAAATACGTAAATTCCAAATTATGTGATTTGTGAAAAATTGCGTAATCCTACAAGTATTGTGCGATTTATTAATCGTCTTGGTTATTCCTTTCTTGTGCTTTGATGAATCTCAAAATAAAGTATAATTATAGTTCGTGGTAACCTCACGAAGCTAGAAAAGTTCAGCATTCGTCTTTCTCGTAATTTAGCAATTAAATAATGAAACGTAAAGAATAATTAAAGAACCGATAGACTTAAAAAACAATTAGTCTTCAGAGTCAGCTAAAACCCGATCCCTAATTCGTATTGTTAGCATTGGAACAATTCATCTCTTGATACACAAGAAAGGTGGTAGATGTCAAGTAAAAGCCAAATGTTCCCTTTTTTTCTTTTGTATTGCAAAAGAAAGGCATATAACTTAGCATCTATATATATGATCAGGGTTTATCGAAGTGTAGAAACAAGTCAATATTATGGATTGCTCAAAGATGCTGTCCAAGATATTCCCAAATTTTAACTGGAAACGTGAGTCAGAAATTAAAAAGCTCGGTAAGATTAACATAGAGTTTTACAGCATGTGATTTGGCTTTTTCTGAATTTCGTTTCTATGATATGATTGATTATCTTCTTTACGCTAATGTAAGAAAGAAATTGGAAAATAAAAGTTGCAGGTTACAAGGTTCATGGCCATCCTTTGTCCACCAACACAAGGCGTGTCATCGCTGTTCTCCATGAGAAAGGTCTCTTTTACGAACCCGTTACTGTCGACTTGCAGGCCGGTGAGCACAAAAGGGAACCTTTCCTCTCTCTCAACGTAAGTAATTCTATCGATAGATTACCTGTCACTCAAGGCATGTTCGCTCTAGGTTTAAACTACCATCGGGGCTGCCTTAGGGTTTATGCTACTCTATATATAAGTTTGTTATATAAAGCTAGGTTTTGATTCTCACCTAAGGGTTGGTTTCTTGCAATCCAAGGATTTTGAATTTAACAATGTGTTTGTTATTGACACAGCCATTTGGTCAAATCCCAGTTTTCGAAGATGGAAATGTTAAGCTTTGTGGTGAGTTTAATCTTACAAATTCGTAATTAATATATAACAATCTGATAAGCATTTGTTATATATGTCTAATTTCATTTTTAAAATCCCCCTTCTAGAATCCCGAGCCATCACACAATACATCGCATATGTTCATAGCTCAAGAGGCACGCAGCTTCTGAATCTTAGAAGCCACGAGACAATGGCAACACTAACAATGTGGATGGAGATAGAAGCTCATCAGTTCGATCCACCCGCGTCGAAACTCACTTGGGAACAAGTCATTAAGCCTCTCTACGGTCTAGAGACTGACAAAAAGGCCGTCAAAGAGAACGAAGCTAATCTCGAGAAGGTTTTAAATGTCTACGAGAAACGACTCGAAAATTCTGTATTCTTGGCTTGTGATAGCTTCACGTTGGTGGATCTTCATCACCTACCAAATATTCAATACCTTTTGGGAACTCCAACGAAGAGATTGTTCGAAAATCGACCTAAAGTGCGTAAGTGGGTGGATGAGATTACGAGCAGAGAGGCATGGAAGATGGCTTGTGATCAAGAGATATCTTGGTTTAATAAGCAAAAGAAATAAATGAAAGCAGAAAAAACTTTGTGTGTGAATGTGTGTTGTGTTGAGTTTGGGTATTTGTTTGTAAGCCTTGTGTTGTTTGTTGCCTGGTGACTGGTGAATCTTATAAGATGCTTTGTGTTTGGTTTATATATATATATGTATATGTTTGATGTTTAATGTTTGATGTATATATGAATGTTCTTACAGCAGTTTATATATACACAATCAGAGAACCAAGACATCAATGTAAGAATATATCACAGAGAGATAATTGAGGGATTGATAAATGATTGAGTGATGAAGGAGACTGACACCATTATAGGAGCTGGATAAGGAAAACATAACATACATACTCTAATTCTTTGGTTTGTAAAAATAGCTCGATTAGATAATTTCAAAACTGTGTAAACTTATCATATTAGCCATTTCTCTTATTTTTCCTATTACATTAGAAAAAAAGTCCAAAACGCCAGAAATAAATAAATCTACAATTTCTTTTTTTTTTTTTTGGTCAACCGAAATCTACAACATTAAATGGTTATGACCAATGTTATCTAATTATAAATACATCTTTTTTGTTGATATGTGAAGAAGAAATATATACACCAAATATATTTCAAGAACTATAGAGAGAGTAGAAAAAATGGGTTCCTCCAGATTAATTGTTTCGTTAACTCTCGTGGTTATAATGGCCATTTCTTATGAACCATTCCCAAGTAATTCTTTTGATCATTTTTTTTTCTTCATATTTTGCTATCAAATCTTATATATAATGGTTATAAATATTCATAATTGATACGTAGGGATGGGCGTAAACGCGAGCTATGTACCGACGAGTTGCTACCATCACTGTAACCAGAAGATCGAGAGTCGTCACCAATGCTATAAGTGGTGTGAAGAATTAGCTCACAAAGATGGTAATCATAACAACACCTATAATTCTGACTTACAGTAGTTGAATATGATTTTTTATCAAAAAAGAAAAAAAAAAAGTTGAATGTGATTTTCAGCGATGGGCAAAAGGAACACGTCATTTAGCTGATTTTAAGGCTATATATATTTATATACCATTGTAAGTATATTATCGGGAAAAAAAAACAAAAAAATAATTAAAAAAATATACCTTATTAAACTTCCTAGCTCCCATACAATCTCATAATTTTAACAATTTTTTAACTTATCCATTTTAATTATAATTTATTTTTTCATATTAAAAAGGGAAGGATAGGAGTACTTGGTCATAGACTCATTACTCATTAACAAAAACTAAATTTGATCATTTCTTTTGTTGAAGTGATTATATAGATCTTACTTTAATTTGTTAAGCTGCAGGGTACAAAATTTATGGGTACCCTTACTCGCCCAACACAAGGCGTGTCCTCGCCGTTCTCCACGAGAAAGGCCTCTCCTACGACCCCATCACCGTCGACTTGGTAGCCGGTGAGCAGAAGAAGCCACAATTTCTCTCTATCAATGTAAGTTTCACCTCTAATTAGTTAACTTGTGCTTCAAGAAATGTTTAGGTCTCTCAATTTCATAGGTCTCTTCTGTTTAAACGACGTGTTCTTATCTCCCAAACCTAATTTATATTTATATTACATTTCAAAGTTAGGTACATCTTAAATTTAACGATGTGTTTACTGATGCAGCCATTTGGTCTAGTCCCGGTTTTAATAGACGGGGATCTTAAGTTGACTGGTGAGTTTTAAACTACACTTACAACTAACTGATTTGATAAACCATTTTTAGATTTTGATTCTGGACAATTTTTGATAGAAACTTTCTTTTTTCAGAATCCCGAGCTATGTCAGAATACATCGCGATTGTTCATCGATCAAGAGGCTCACAACTTCTGAATCACAAAAGTTCCAAGGCAATGGGAACACAACAAATGTGGACGAATATTGAATCTTTTGAGTTTGATCCACCCGCATCGATACTTACTATGGAGTTATCCACCAAGCCTAGGATAGGTCTAAAGACAGACTATAAGCTCGTGAATGAAACTGAGCCGATGCTAGAGAAGGTTCTAGATATATACGAAGAACGACTCAAAAATTGTAGCTTCTTGGCTGGTGACAGCTTCGCATTGGCTGATCTTTATCACCTTCCTAATATACAGTACCTTATGGACACACCTACCAAAAGATTGTTTATAAACCGGCCTAGCGTGCACAGGTGGGTGGCTAAGATCACAGCTAGACCGGCTTGGAAGAAGGCATGTGATGTCAAGGCTTGGTACGGTAAGAAGAAGAATTACTGAAAGCAAAAAACTTCATGTTCGGTTAGAGTTTGTGTTGTTTGTTGCTTTAACATATTAAGTATGATGTTATGAATAAAGGGAAAAAATAATTCAGTTATATATATAGTGATTAGATCCAGTATGGCTATTATCTAATAGACCAAAATTTTGAATGGAAATGTAAATAAAATTTCAAATCTATGATTATAATCGAGTGGTCAATGCTCACCTCCCTTTTGGTCCGTACTGTCAAAGTGGTTAATAATAGGCGTTTTTGTGGATGTGAAAAACGTAAAAATTCTTTTGTTCTTTCCAATGTTTCTTTACGAAATTGTATTTTTTGAATTTTTAATGTACACTATTAAGGTTAGTTATATAATTTTCACCCATCATTGTTTCAACATGATTGATCCTTTGTTGAACTCCCACGCACTTTGTACCATATTGTCAAAAGTGTGAAACCGAATTTTTTTTTTTTTTTTTTTTCTCATTTTTTGTTTATACATTCTTTCTTTTTTTTTTTTTTTTACTTTATACTATCTCTTGTTCTACTTCTATCGAATGGAATAAATCTTTAGAAGGATCGAGAAGCACATTGCTCGACTCAACGATCTAATGTGAGCATCCGACGATCAACGTGAACCCAACAATGTCGGTCAAACTTTGACTAGTGGATAAAAAAGAGTATTAGTACTCCATATTATAATTTTTGACACCAATAAAAGAGTATGATAGTGGTCGTTGTCACGCGGTGGTTATATTTCTCTGATATTAATGTTTTTATATTAACTCTTAAAGTCTTGTACCAGTGGAAACGAAGAATCATATATAAATTAATCAACTTGACTTTGAAATAATCCTCTAAGGAAAGAGTATTCAAGATCGGTGGCTCCGATATGTTTTTTATTTATTCATCAAGTACTCTGTTTTAGTTGTATAAATACACCACCATTTCTATATTTCATTTCATCATCAATCTCAATTATCTCTCTCTACTTTAATTAATCTCCACATTATTGTTAAGAAGAAAAAAAAAACAGCATTAATGGCAGCAATCAAAGTTTTTGGTCACCCTGCTTCTACAGCTACGAGACGAGTTCTCATCGCTCTTCACGAGAAAGATCTTGACTTTGAGTTTGTTCATATCGAGCTCAAAGATGGTGAACACAAGAAACAGCCTTTCCTCTCCCGCAACGTAAGTATATTTATCAAGACAAAAAAAAAAAAGTGTAGTCATTTAAAATAACTGAATCTGAAAATCTTGAAAATTGTTTTGCAGCCTTTTGGTAAAGTTCCAGCCTTTGAAGATGGAGACTTCAAGCTTTTCGGTAAATAAAATATATGATATAGTAAATATATATCATGTTATAAAAGTTTGTTTCACTTTGACTAAAATTTAGATCCGACTTAATATGAAACAGAATAATACTCTTATTGCAAACTCTGTTTTTGATCAGAAACACTCCATTTTTTATTTTGCAGAGTCAAGAGCAATTACTCAATACGTAGCTCATGAATACGCAGACAAAGGGAACCAACTTCTGTCGCTCGGATCCAAGAACATGGCAATAATGTCAATGGGCATGGAAATTGAAGCTCATGAGTTTGACTCTGTTGCTTCAAAGCTTGCTTGGGAGCAAGTTTTCAAGGTTTTCTATGGTATGACCACAGACCAAACCGTTGTTGAAGAAGAAGAGGCTAAGTTAGCCAAAGTTCTTGATAACTACGAAGCCAGGCTTGGTGAGTCTAAGTACATGGCTTGTGATCACTTCACTTTGGTGGATCTTCACCATATCCCTGTGATTCAGTACTTGCTTGGTACTCCAACTAAGAAACTATTTGATGCTCGTCCACATGTTAGTGCTTGGGTTGCTGAAATCACTTCTAGGCCTTCTTCTCAGAAGGTTCTCTAAGTGATTCAAACCGTTGACCAGAAGAGTGAATAAAAAGTGGCGATGACCTCATTGCCCCAATTTCTCATAAACTCTGTTTTGCTTTGTTTGTGTTTCCTCTGTTTTCTTTTTGTGTATTGTACTCTGTGTTTTTTTTTTTCTATCTAAAGATTGATTTGAATTTTAATATTCAGTTATGAGTACAGATAGTTGTTTTATAAAAAACGGAGCAATTATTGTTTATTTTGAACTTAGTTGCTACGTCATTGCTGAAGTTTAGTTAGGCAATGTTAATTTAGTGTTTTTTTTTAAGGTTGACTATTGAATTGTTTATAATTTAGATATTAAAAATAGAGCAAGTAGTACAACTGTATGATGAAGATGATAGTTTCATGAAATTGAAGATAGCCAAAAGAACTTGGTTCCATCTGATTTAGTTATAATTCAGTTTGAAACAGCAATGAGTTTAGATCAAAATCACATTTTGTCACTCGAAGCTCAACGTGAGCTAACAAGGAATGCCGTCATGGTCATTTTATTTTTGAATTTACAAGTGAAATTCAAATTTAAATATTAAAATTACATTACATGAAAAAACCTTTATGAATTTAATTCAAATCCAAAATTCGGATAGTTTTCAAATCATTTTATAAATTTAGTATCCAAGTTTTTATTAAATATTTTTTTTAAAGAACTATAACTTCAAAATAAATAAGAAATTTTAATATTAAATTTACATAACAAAAAGAAAACAAATTGAACTTGTGAAATCTTTAATGATCAAATGATTAGGTCAAATAGAATTCAAAATTTGGTTAGTCTTCAAATCATTTTATAAATTTAATATCCAAGTTTCAATTTAATTTTTTTTTTTTTTAAACCTCTAACTTAAAAAAGAAAGAAACTTGAATATTAAATATACATAACAAAAAAAAACAAATTGAACTGGAATCTCTAATGATCAAATGACGGGATCCAAAATTCGGTTAGTTTTCAAATCATTTTATTAATTTAATATCCAAATTTCTATTAAAAAAAAACTTTTTAAAAAACTTTTTTAAAAACCTCTAACTTAAAAAAAAGAAACTTGAATCTTAGATTTAAGTAAACAAAAACAAAAAGAAAACAAATTGAACTTGTGGAATCTTTAATGATCAAATGACTAAGTCAAATGACGGGATCCAAAATTTGGTTAGTGTCTAAATCATTTTATAAATTCAATCTCCAAGTTTCCTTTAAAAAGAGAAATTTTCTAAAAAGTCTTTAATTTAAATAAATCCGTAAAAACTTTTTTCAAAAACCTTCAATTAAAACCATTAAAAAAAAACTTTTTTAAAAAACTTCTAACTTTAAAAAAGAAACTTGACTATTAAATTTACATAACAAAAAGAAAACAAATTGAACTTGTGAAATCTCTAATAATCAAATGACTAAGTCAAATGACGGGATCCAAAAATTCGGTTAGTTTCCAAATCATTTTATAAATTCAATCTCCATGTTTCCTTTAACAAGAGAAATTTTTCTAAAAAGTCTTTAATTTAAATAAATCCGTAAAAACTTTTTTCAAAAACCTTCAATTAAAACCATTAAAAAAAACTTTTTTAAAAAACTTCTAACTTTAAAAAAGAATCTTGACTATTAAATTTACATAACAAAAAGAAAACAAATTGAACTTGTGAAATCTCTAATGATCAAATGACTAAGTCAAATGACGGGATCCAAAATTCGGTTAGTTTCCAAATCATTTTATAAATTCAATCTCCATGTTTCCTTTAACAAGAGAAATTTTTCTAAAAAGTCTTTAATTTAAATAAATCCGTAAAAACTTTTTTCAAAAACCTTCAATTAAAACCATTAAAATTTTTTTTTTTTTTTAAAACTTCTAACTTTAAAAAAGAAACTTGACTATTAAATTTACATAACAAAAAGAAAACAAATTGAACTTGTGAAATCTCTAATGATCAAATGACTAAGTCAAATGACGGGATCCAAAATTCGGTTAGTTTCCAAATAATTTTATAAATTCAATCTCCAAGTTTCCTTTAACAAGAGAAATTTTTCTAAAAAGTCTTTAATTTAAATAAATCCGTAAAAACTTTTTTCAAAAACCTTCAATTAAAACCATTAAAAAAAAAACTTTTGTAAAAAACTTCTAACTTTAAAAAAGAAAGTTGACTATTAAATTTACATAACAAAAAGAAAACAAATTGAACTTGTGAAATCTCTAATGATCAAATGACGGGATCCAAAATTCGGTTAGTTTCCAAATCATTTTATAAATTCAATCTCCATGTTTCCTTTAACAAGAGAAATTTTTCTAAAAAGTCTTTAATTTAAATAAATCCGTAAAAACTTTTTTCAAAAACCTTCAATTAAAACCATTAAAAAAAAACTTTTTAAAAAACTTCTAACTTTAAAAAAGAAACTTAACTATTAAATTTACATAACAAAAAGAAAACAAATTGAACTTGTGAAATCTCTAATGATCAAATGACTAAGTCAAATGACGGGATCCAAAATTCGGTTAGTTTCCAAATCATTTTATAAATTCAATCTCCATGTTTCCTTTAACAAGAGAAATTTTTCTAAAAAGTCTTTAATTTAAATAAATCTGTAAAAACTTTTTTCAAAAACCTTCAATTAAAACCATTAAAAAAAAAAACTTTTTAAAAAACTTCTTAACTTTAAAAAAGAAACTTGACTATTAAATTTACATAACAAAAAGAAAACAAATTGAACTTGTGAAATCTCTAATGATCAAATGACTAAGTCAAATGACGGGATCCAAAATTCGGTTAGTTTTCAAATCATTTTATAAATTCAATCTCCATGTTTCCTTTAACAAGAGAAATTTTTCTAAAAAGTCTTTAATTTAAATAAATCCGTAAAAACTTTTTTCAAAAACCTTCAATTAAAACCATTAAAAAAAAACTTTTTAAAAAACTTCTAACTTTAAAAAAGAAACTTGACTATTAAATTTACATAACAAAAAGAAAACAAATTGAACTTGTAAAATCTCTAATGATCAAATGACTAAGTCAAATGACGGGATCCAAAATTCGGTTAGTTTCCAAATCATTTTATAAATTCAATCTCCATGTTTCCTTTAACAAGAGAAATTTTTCTAAAAATTTTTTAATTTAAATAAATCCGTACAAACTTTTTTCAAAAACCTTCAATTAAAACCATTAAAAAAAAAAACTTTTTAAAAAACTTCTAACTTTAAAAAAGAAACTTGACTATTAAATTTACATAACAAAAAGAAAACAAATTGAACTTGTGAAATCTCTAATGATCAAATGACTAAGTCAAATGACGGGATCCAAAATTCGGTTAGTTTTCAAATCATTTTATAAATTCAATCTCCATGTTTCCTTTAACAAGAGAAATTTTTCTAAAAAGTCTTTAATTTAAATAAATCCGTAAAAACTTTTTTCAAAAACCTTCAATTAAAACCATTAAAAAAAAACTTTTTAAAAAACTTCTAACTTTAAAAAAGAAACTTGACTATTAAATTTACATAACAAAAAGAAAACAAACTGAACTTGTGAAATCTCTAATGATCAAATGACTAAGTCAAATTACGGGATCCAAAATTCGGTTAGTTTCCAAATCATTTTATAAATTCCAGTGTTCTAAAATACGGTCTGTACGGCCGTATATACGGCGTATATACTTTGTACGGTGACAAACCGTACTGTATTTTAGCTATACAGTGTTATTATACAGTGTAATTATACGGACGCATATACAGCGTTTATATGCCGTATATACAGTAAATACCGTATATACGGTGTTGTTTTAAATTCAAAAAAATTGTATCATTTTTTGAATGTTTAGAAATTAATAAAATTATACAGTTTCTTCTCTAATAAAAATTAATCTTAAACTAAAAAAAGGATTTTATTTCTATTATTTCAATTTTTATTAATAATTTGATAATTAAAATATTTTGCTAAAAATTGAAAAATTAAAAAAACATTTAATATTCATATATATTAATATTTAATAGTATTCATCATGATTATTATTTTTATATTCTTTATTTTTGAGGTACTATTATAGATATGTGTACATATCTTGACTATATTTTATGTTTAAATGTTATTTTTATAGAAAAATATTCACCGTATAATCCCCGCATAAACGACCGCATATACAGCTATACGCTATACGGTGCTCTACCGTACGTCTAGCGTATAACGTATTTTACAACATTGATAAATTCAATCTCCATGTTTCCTTTAACAAGAGAAATTTTTCTAAAAAGTCTTTAATTTAAATAAATCTGTAAAAACTTTTTTCAAAAACCTTCAATTAAAACCATTAAAAAAAAAAAACTTTTTAAAAAACTTCTTAACTTTAAAAAAGAAACTTGACTATTAAATTTACATAACAAAAAGAAAACAAATTGAACTTGTGAAATCTCTAATGATCAAATGACTAAGTCAAATGACGGGATCCAAAATTTGGTTAGTTTTCAAATCATTTTATAAATTCAATCTCCATGTTTCCTTTAACAAGAGAAATTTTTCTAAAAAGTCTTTAATTTAAATAAATCCGTAAAAACTTTTTTCAAAAACCTTCAATTAAAACCATTAAAAAAAAACTTTTTAAAAAACTTCTAACTTTAAAAAAGAAACTTGACTATTAAATTTACATAACAAAAAGAAAATAAATTGAACTTATGAAATCTCTAATGATCAAATGACTAAGTCAAATGACGGGATCCAAAATTCGGTTAGTTTCCAAATCATTTTATAAATTCAATCTCCATGTTTCCTTTAACAAGAAAATTTTTTCTAAAAAGTCTTTAATTTAAATAAATCCGTAAAAACTTTTTTCAAAAACCTTCAATTAAAACCATTAAAAAAAAAAACTTTTTAAAAAACTTCTAACTTTAAAAAAGAAACTTGACTATTAAATTTACATAACAAAAAGAAAACAAATTGAACTTGTGAAATCTCTAATGATCAAATGACTAAGTCAAATGACGGGATCCAAAATTCGGTTAGTTTTCAAATCATTTTATAAATTCAATCTCCATGTTTCCTTTAACAAGAGAAATTTTTCTAAAAAGTCTTTAATTTAAATAAATCCGTAAAAACTGTTTTCAAAAACCTTCAATTAAAACCATTAAAAAAAAACTTTTTAAAAAACTTCTAACTTTTAAAAAGAAACTTGACTATTAAATTTACATAACAAAAAGAAAACAAATTGAACTTGTGAAATCTCTAATGATCAAATGACTAAGTCAAATTACGGGATCCAAAATTCGGTTAGTTTCCAAATCATTTTATAAATTCAATCTCCATGTTTCCTTTAACAAGAGAAATTTTTCTAAAAAGTCTTTAATTTAAATAAATCCGTAAAAACTTTTTTCAAAAACCTTCAATTAAAACCATTAAAAAAAAAAAACTTTTTAAAAAAATTCTAACTTTAAAAAAGAAACTTGACTATTAAATTTACATAACAAAAAGAAAACAAATTGAACTTGTGAAATCTCTAATGATCAAATGACTAAGTCAAATGACGGGATCCAAAATTCGGTTAGTTTCCAAATCATTTTATAAATTCAATCTCCATGTTTCTTTTAACAAGAGAAATTTTTCTAAAAAGTCTTTAATTTAAATAAATCCGTAAAAAAAAATTTCAAAAACCTTCAATTAAAACCATTAAAAAAAAAAACTTTTTAAAAAACTTCTAACTTTAAAAAAGAAACTTGACTATTAAATTTACATAACAAAAAGAAAACAAATTGAACTTGTGAAATCTCTAATGATCAAATGACTAAGTCAAATGACGGGATCCAAAATTCGGTTAGTTTTCAAATCATTTTATAAATTCAATCTCCATGTTTCCTTTAACAAGAGAAATTTTTCTAAAAAGTCTTTAATTTAAATAAATCCGTAAAAACTTTTTTCAAAAACCTTCAATTAAAACCATTAAAAAAAAACTTTTTAAAAAACTTCTAACTTTAAAAAAGAAACTTGACTATTAAATTTACATAACAAAAAGAAAACAAATTGAACTTGTGAAATCTCTAATGATCAAATGACTAAGTCAAATGACGGGATCCAAAATTCGGTTAGTTTTCAAATCATTTTATAAATTCAATCTACATGTTTCCTTTAACAAGAGAAATTTTTCTAAAAAGTCTTTAATTTAAATAAATCCGTAAATTTTTTTTTCAAAAACCTTCAATTAAAACCATTAAAAAAAAAAACTTTTTAAAAAACTTCTAACTTTAAAAAAGAAACTTGACTATTAAATTTACATAACAAAAAGAAAACAAATTGAACTTGTGAAATCTCTAATGATCAAATGACTAAGTCAAATGACGGGATCCAAAATTCGGTTAGTTTCCAAATCATTTTATAAATTCAATCTCCATGTTTCAGAAATTTTCTAAAAAAGTCTTTAATTTAAATAAATCCTTAAAAAGTTTTTTCAAAAACCTCAACTAAAAAAAAACAAAAAAAAAAACAAAACAAGATTGATGGACAGAAATGGACCTGCATAAGGTGTGGATGATATAAGCCAGCTTCAGAGATAAAATACCCAATAAGAGCCCACGTGAAGAGAATATTTGCCCAAAAGCCCAAATGATAATGATAACAAAGAATCTCAAGTTGTCGATTGTCCACTTAAGGAGGAGGTTGAAGGAACAATTAAGGAGGAGGAGTTGAAGGAAGCTGGTTCCGATGTTTTTACAGTGAGAAGTTACAGAGCTCCGATTTGCCAAGGAAGGAATCTGAGAATGGTTCCTGATCGGATCGTTATGTCGAGAGGAAGTGAGAAGTTAGATGAAGTTATGGGAAGGAGAGAAGAGGAGAAGCTTCCTGCGTTTCGAGAAGGTGCGTTTGAGGTTTCACGGTTAGGTTTCAAGAGGCACCGTCGCTTCGGCGGCGGAGGAGAAGGAAGCGTGAATTCACGGCTGCTGGTTAGAGAGAACCAGAGCTAAAGAAGAACAGAGCGAAGAGACTTACAAAGGATTTTGAAATATCTAAAGTATACGAACAGAGTTTACAAAGGATTTTGGAAATTGTAAAGTATGATCTTCAGGTTCTGTGTTCAGATTATTTATAGAGGAAGAGGATCGTAAATTTCCTTTTTCTAAACTTGAAGAAAAAAGGAAAATCCCAAAATCAAATAATTTCCTTTTCTTTTTGACTTTATGAAAAAAAAAAAAAAGGAAAATTCTGCAGTTTCCTTTTTTCTCAATCGATCTATGTTTATGGGCCCACATAAAGTAAAGTTTTCCTTTTTTATGAGGTCAAATTTTTAACGGTAGAGAAAAACATAAAACATGTGATAACAAAAAAAAAAAAAAAAAAAAAAAAAAGAGTTAAATTTTACGGTGGTGGGTGGGGTAAACTTTTGACTCTGAATAACTTACCAAGTAAAAGTTGGGTTTCCAGCGAGACGAAAACTGAATGGCTGTGGTGGCTACCTCTTCCCCGTTGCTCATAATCCGCGGCTTCCTCCGCCGCGTCTCCGACCCTTACTCGACTGTGAACATACGACGGCCATGGCTTCCACCAAGAGACGCGACCCTTTTCCATTCTCGCCGGAATCCTAATTCCCATCTCCTTGTTTTCGCTTCCTCTTCTTCTCCTTCGACGGATGATTTCACGGCAGAGTCTTGCGTCAACACTGGTCTTGATCTTTTTAAGAGAGGACGGGTAAGTTTTAGACTTGGATTCAAATATGGTATTGTCAATATGTTTCAGTCGTTTTTTTTTGTGTTTTCTATTGGCTTCATCTTTTTGGCTCTTGTTGTTTTCTTATATTGTATATGATTCTGTGAAACGATTAAACCCTAATTCGATCAACTTAGTTACTTTTGTCACTCTCCAGTTGTAATGGGATGAAACTTAGTTATATGTTTGAAACTTTCAACGAAGAGATTGGCTTGTAATAGTTATAAATGTTGATTAGTTATCTTGGATTCTTTCAGGTAAAAGATGCTCTTGTCCAGTTTGAAACAGCACTGAGTTTGAATCCAAATCCCATTGAATCACAAGCTGCTTTCTATAACAAAGCATGTTGTCATGCTTACCGGTAAGACATTCATTTTTATATACCCAAGAATTACGGATTTGGATGAGATTTTGTTCTCATTTGAATTTGTTTATCGGTCTTCTTGAGGGTAGGGGCGAAGGCAAAAAAGCTGCTGACTGTTTGAGAATTGCTTTGAGAGATTATAATCTCAAGTTTGCTACCATTCTTAACGATCCTGATTTAGCATCCTTTCGCGCATTACCCGAGTTTAAGGAGCTGCAAGAAGAGGTCTTGTTTTACTCTCCCCTTTTTTCTTCTTATCCCCAAGAAGCACTTTCTCAGTCTTCGTATATTTTCAGGCTAGGTTAGGCGGGGAAGATATTGGTGATAGCTTCCGGAGAGATCTGAAACTTATCAGTGAAGTACGAGCACCATTTCGTGGCTTTAGAAAATTCTTTTATTTTGCATTTGCAGCAGCAGCCGGTATCTCTACCTTCTTTACTGTACCAAGACTGGTTCAGGCTGTTAGAGGTGGTGATGGTGCTCCAGATCTTATTGAAACTACGGGAAATGCTGCTATCAACATTGGAGGTGAGTCATAGACACAATTTCATTCTTAAATTCCAAGTGACTAAGCTTTTGAAACAGCAATGTACAGGTATCGTTGTTCTTGTTGCACTGTTTCTTTGGGAAAACAAGAAAGAGGAAGAACAAATGGTTCAGATTACTAGAGATGAAACTCTTTCTCGGTTACCGCTACGCCTCTCAACCAACCGTGTTGTTGAACTTGTACAGCTCAGGGATACAGTTCGACCTGTGAGTCATTTTGCTGCTCGAGTATCGTTTTTATGGTAGCCTTTTGAGTTTCTGAAGTAGTCAAGTGAATTGGCACTTTTGCTAGGTTATTCTAGCTGGAAAGAAAGAAACTGTTACACTCGCAATGCAAAAGGCAGATAGGTTCAGAACCGAGCTCCTAAGAAGAGGTGTTCTCTTAGTTCCTGTGATATGGGGTGAGCGTAAAACACCAGAAATCGAGAAAAAAGGTTTTGGAGCTTCTTCAAAGGCAGCTAAATCTCTTCCTTCAATTGGGGTAACGAAAAGTTTCTGTCTTTGGGAGCAAAACAAAAATGAAATAATTCATCTTCATTCTCATTTTGCAAAGCTGTTCATTTTTCTTTATTTGGTAGGAAGATTTTGATACACGGGCTCAATCTGTAGTTGCCCAATCGAAGCTGAAAGGTGAAATCAGGTTCAAGGCCGAGATTGTTTCACCTGGTGAATGGGAAAGGTCAAAACTTTCATTGTTTTTTCTGATCAAAGTTTGATAGAAGAAAGATGGAAACTTTGTTTTTCTTTTTGAGTCTTAAAGATGTGTTTGTTTGTTTGTTTCAGGTGGATAAGAGAACAACAGATATCTGAAGGAGTTGACCCGGGCGAAGACGTGTACATTATACTGCGGTTAGATGGTCGAATCCGCAGATCGGGTAAAGTAAGTTTTCATCTAGAAACCTCTCTTGTTTTGGAGTGTCATGTTCGATGCAAAAATGGATCCTTTAGTGTTCTTGAATGGGGAATCGTTTTTGGTTATTGTTCAATATCTATGTATTGGTTTTTGAAGCGGTTTATTGAATTGTAAGACATAAAAGAAACAAATCTGTTATTCAGGGGATGCCGGATTGGGCTGAGATAGCGAAGGAGTTGCCGGCGATGGATGATGTGCTCAGCAAATTAGAAAGATGAAACTGTGAAGCTTTCTCACTTATTGTATCTTCTTCATTAAACCTTATAAGAGAGACTAAAGAGAGAGCTCATGGGAGAAGAAAAGGTCTGTATTTGTATGTTGTGTTCATAAGTCCATGAGATTGATTCTTTTACTCTGTATGTGAACACAGTTTTAGCATTTTCAAAAGGAAATTTGTTTTGTATTTATATTTATATGCGTAGATTGATTTCTGAGATGTATTAGACGACTGATCCATGGATCTAAAGATTTTTTACGAGGACCGGTGAAGTATGAAACGCGTTTTGATTCGGTGACTAACTAGGATTGGCTTTTTAAAAGTTTTGTATATTTAAAACATGATTTATTAGAAAGTGGATGTCTAATAATTCTCGATTATTTTAGTTAAGGAAGGTTAGGTTTTGCTTGAGAAAACGATGGCCCAACTCGATTCATGGTCGTTGGGAGGAGAAAATGAATCATAGCTTTTCGTTCTTTCAAAAATATGTATTTTATTTTATTTAAAAAAGTTAACCATGACAGCATATTTTTATAAATATTGAAATTCAGTAGTTGTGTAGTTGGTTCTAACGGGACTTTTCATTTACAAACATAACTAGATAATAACCCACGCTGTGCAGCGCGGGAAAATATCTACTTAGATTATTATACATTGTTTAGATTATATTTATTTTATATTTTTAACTTTCTATTTATCTTATTTATTTTTATTATATATGGTTTGTATTGTGTTAATTAAAATTATTAATATGTATATATATATATTATGTATAATATGATTTACTATTAAAAATATATATATAACAACGATATTGTAGTTTGCATTAACAGTAGTAATATGATACACATTAAAAAAATACTTTTAAAAAATTTAAACAAATTGATTGCATATCCCAAAGAGTGTACTTGATTTTTATTAATTGTCATTCCAAATGCAATATATAATGGATATTGTCTTCTCTTCATCTAAGGTCAATCTTAAGAAGCATTATACATCTTTTGTTTATTCTTCTAAAAATTCTTTTCAAAACCCACGCCTTGCATAGATAAATATTTATTAATTTTTTCTTATACTAAACATGTTACTGGATACATGTTATTACTTTTTTTTTTTATCATTAAACATGTTATTAAAGATTATAACAACCTATATATAATATTATATGTTACTTAATACTAATAATATAACAATGTTATTATGGACTGAAACTAATTTAATCTGGGATTAAGTATATATAAAAAATAAATTTATATTCAGATCATAGTATGTATCACAAATATATGTAGTTGATTTGTATAAAATATAAATGTGACATTTGGTTAATGACATTTTAAGTTGTTAAATTATGAATATAAATCAATCACAGTAATTTCGTTTATATAGTATTTTTTTTTCTTATATTTTTTGTTTCATCATTTTAAGATGAAACATATAATTTTATAACACATTAGGTGAATGTCATATCAAACTGGAAAATTTAAATAAATTTTTTCTTAAATAAAAAATATAAATATAGACATAAATCATTGCTAATAAATTATAATTTTTTTAAAAAATTTAAATTGTATATAATTATATATAATTAATTATAAATATATTTATATATATAATTAATCACTTATTTCTTGTATTTAAAATTATATTTGATTTTACTATATTTATAATTAACCGTACAAATTATAAATATAATGAACATGTTTTAATAATTTTACTTGCATATCAGTATTTTTTATCTCAAACTTTATATGCGAATATCCATAAAAATCATAAATATGGAAAAATATTTTTACTTTGCCTATTTAATAAATATTATAATCCTTTATTAAAACTATTATATAGAATACATGTTCATCCATAAATTAAGGGAACTGATTTGGTTTGTTGTGTGAATTTTATATTATTAATTGAATTTTAATGTGAATTATGGAATTTTTTCTTTGAGGAATAAAAATAAATTAAGTGGGACCTACATAGTTTTTTCAACCAATCAAATAGAAGCATCAAAGTCAGACTGAATTTGTTGTGACGAAATTATCCTTAATAACATATTAATATTTGCTTAGAAAATAATTATAATCTAATGGCAATTTTTGTAATATACCACATGACTATTGGTTAAACTTCTTTTAACATTGCTCAAATAATAGTATAGAGATTTACAGTAACTAATATTGACCCCGGTCGATACCAAGGATCGATGTTTACTGAATGAATATAACAAAACTCTTAAAACCAAAAAAAGATTAAAACAAAACTCAGATAGTGAATGGAGATATAAATATCAATATCAATATAATGACTCAAATATCCTAAAGAAAAGTAAATTGTAACTTATAATATAGTTTAGTGTTTGATTTTAAAAGTTCAAATGGATAATGAAGAAAGGTTTGACCGCTCAAATATATCAAATCGATTTGGTTCAATTCGTGTCGGTTCTAACAAATATTCAACCACTCCCAACAATTCTCCAATTAATAAATCATTCATTTGCATAATCTTTTTGAATTTCTTTGTCAAGTGGCGATTCTGTGAATATTTGAACATCATAACATAATGTTCAAATATTTATGTTGTAATTACAAAAAAAAAAAAAAAAAAATTCTTAAAATTTCCAAAATTTGACGATAACAATAGCTAGTATCCCAGTTAACAAAATATTTGTACTTTTTTGCCCTTTTTAAAAAATCTAATAAGGACACAAAAATAGAAACTTGAAAAAAAAAAAAAAAAACAAGTCCACCACTCACCATGTCTATATATAAACATTAACAATAAGCATTAACCATCAGACAATATATAGAAACTGAAGAAGGAAGACAAACAAACAAATGGCCAAGTCCTCTACTCTGTTCCTAACTCTTATGATACTCTTCTTCATAATCTCTTCACCTCCGGTCCAAGCCGGCTTCACCAATGACCTCGACGGTCTAGAATGGGCCAAGACCGGAGTCCATGGCTCAAGCTGTCAAGGTTCAATAGCAGACTGTATCGGAGCAGAGGAAGAAGAAATGGACTCAGAGATCAACAGAAGAATATTGGCGACGACTAAATACATAAGTTATCAATCTTTGAAACGGAACAGTGTGCCTTGTTCAAGAAGAGGTGCTTCTTATTACAATTGTCAGAACGGAGCTCAGGCTAATCCTTACAGTCGTGGTTGCAGCGCAATTGCTCGTTGCCGGAGTTAGAACTACAAAAAAAAGCTTATCTTCTTGATTTATGTTTTCTTTAATTTATCCCCATCTGTTGAATTTGGATGTGAATAATTTTGGATTTTTTATGATCCATTAAGTGTTTTTCATTTTATTTAAATCTTTAAATATTTTACAAAATATTAAAGACGTATGTGAACTTGTGAAGAATAATTAGGTTTTAATGATGCATTAAAAGTGTTTGATTTTAAATATATGTTTGAATATACATGACTCTGCACAATAATACTAAAGACCTTTGTTTGATTAAACCGAGTTTGGTTTGTACCTTAACCGCCTTTAAAGTCGGATTGATCAACCGGTTTAAAGTGCTCAAGCAGTCAACACACAACTACGCAAGTGACCAAAGTACCTAACCCTTAACAACTCTCAACTCTCAACTCTCGGTGCGTTTGCGGCAATAGAATTGTTGGCGAATTTGTTTCTAAAGCTATACATGTGTGTATAATAAATGATTCTATCAAACACTCGATAGAGTATTTGTTTTTCTTGCTCTCTTTTTTATCACGATAAGTTTATTTTCATTTGATAAAAAACATTCATCAATCACGGCAAATTTTCTTTACATTTTATGTCTAGTAAAAAAAGAAAGAACATGAGTCCTGATAATTTAAATTGTGTCTTCTATCTACTATCCCAATGTCCAACGACTAAAGAATATAACATTCAGGATCTAAGTTTTCCTTTCTATAACATCTTCTTCTTTTGTTGATTCTTATCCCAAAATGCCTTGTCAGAATTTTTCTTATATATTTTCCATTACCCCCATCATTAATTGTCTTCGGTTTTGGTCCCTTTTTATAAGTGCTGGATCCGAACATATGGGCTTAATGGGCCGGACCTTGAATGCACACTACGTCAATGGGCCTTTACCTATTTTACATTAACCTGTCTGCTATATAGCCCGTAATTCTGCTCATATAATGGCCGGAGCAATACACGTGCCTAATACAAGATTGGGTTCGGTCCTAAGTCCTAACTGCTGAGGAGTTTGGTGTTTAATAGACCCGAAGATTTTAAGGTTTGAAATTCAACCACAATACCATATTTGAACTACAGTTTATGACATGAACAAAACATGATGTTTCAATCTAGTCAAACATACTACACTTGCATGGCGGTCGGCGGATGGTGTTTAGATAAATAAATACGTCAGATGATTTATGTTATATCAATCCAAACTTACGTCTGTATAAATCAATTTTGGTGATGATCTGATTAACATGTGTTTAATATTTTATAATCAATAGAAATAGGTTAACTCTGTGAAAATATATTAAAACATGCAAAACGGAAAAGAGTACACAACTTGTGATTGACGATCAAATGGGTTTTGCTGTAACGATGTTACTTCAAATGGAATAAACGCATGTCAAGTTGTCAATATTTAATGTTTTAAACCCCAAAATTAAGGATAAAACGGTCGAAGATGAGCGACAAATAATTGGTCTAACGCTCCGGTCTTGTAACTTTGTAAGTAATCACAACATATTCGTTCTTTTTCATAAATCAGGTAATTGGTTCTCTTTTAAAAAAATAAATAAATAAATAAATAGCAAAATCAAATATTGACCGTTGGGTGTTGGATTTTAATTAATTAATCTCTACAATTAGTGTAGAGAATCTACTACTTCCCTCAAATATCTAAACTAAATTTATATAAGCGTCTTTGGTCAAAAGCTCAAGTGGAGCTGATTTTGTTTTAATTATTTTTATTTTTTTTGTCGTTTTTAATACGAGAATAAAAATACTTTCTTTAAAGTTAAAAATGAACAATTGTTATTTTAATAGAAATATGACAAAAATAATAATAATAATGTAAATGTAAAATATTAATAATATTAAAATTTTGGAGATACGCAGTTTATATAATAAGAAGAAGTTGTAGTTGTCTAAGATAAACTGACTTTGCAGTAAAATCATTCATTCCTTAAGAAATCTCTCTCTCTATCTCTTTCTTTGGATCAAAGCAGCGGTGAAGAAGAAGAAGAAGAAGAAGAAGAAGAAGAGATATGGTGGAGACGAGGCGTAGTTCATCAGCTTCGAAGCGGTTTTGCGCTTCTTCTGCGGAAACTTCATCTTCAAGGCCTAACAAACGATCCAAGGTTAAGATCGATACCTACGTTACTGCTTCCATCTCTTCGTTATTGTTGTCGATTTCTCTTGGAGAAGGGATGGCTTTAATTCTCCTTCTCATGGATTTGAAATCTGGGTTTTTTTTTTTCTTTTCAATTTCGAATTTCGTGGTTTCAATTTCGATTCGTTTGATTTTGAGTTTTTTTTTTTTTTTTGGTTTTGGGAAAACCTAGGCGGCGGCGGCGGCGGAACCGGCAGGGTCTTCGTCGGCGAGTGAGGTGCCGATTGATAATCAAGGACCGGTTTCGGATCCTGGATCGGAATCTGTAGAGCCGGAATTGAGGACCTCTGATCCGCAGAGTAATGATGCGGAAAGGGCAGTTACAACCACCGATGTGCCGGCGATGGACACCGACACAAATCCAGAAGTTGAAGGCTTGGCGACTCCTACTCCCGCAGGTTCGCATGTTGCTGCATGTTGTTCTCATTAAAAAAAAAAAAGAAAAAAGATGATTTCTTTTCTCATATGGTTTGTGTTTTTGTTTCATGTGGGTGAAGTAGTGGCGGAAGCTGAGAAATCGAAATCTGTAAAGAAGCGGGTTGCTAAGGCTCCTTGGGCGAAGCTGCTTTCTCAGTATCCTCAGGTTTGTTATTTTGCATGTTTCGCTTTAGTCTCTACATGACCCAGTTGGGTTTTTTCTGTCTGCCATTGGGGATTTTAGTAAAGATCGTCACTTTATTTCGGTCAAGTTCCTTTTTTTTTTTCCGTGATGTTATGTGATAATTTAGGAGAATTTTCTCAAATCAATTTCTGGCAATGTACAATGTTGATGAACTGGGGGTTTCTGTATTTTGTATTTTATTTTTTTAATGTTAGTTGATAAGTAAGCATTGTGAATTAGCGTTCTTGGTTTAGGTATAACAGTTTAGTTTTTTTCCAGCTGCATGTAATTAGAGAGCCCATTTCTCTTTTAGTTGGTGATTGTGGGTTGATTTGAGCTTGCTGTGGTTTTCAGGATTCTCAAGTTCCCATCATAATTGCTGTGGCTATTAATTATTTTGTTTCTGATTATTTGCAATTTCAGAACCCTCATCGTGTCATGAGAGGCTCTGTGTTTACTGTTGGACGGCGAGGATGCGATTTATGTATCAAAGATCAATCTATGCCCAGCGTTCTATGTGAACTGAGGCAGTCTGAGGTATCAACATCTATCTGATTGATCTTCTACTAGCCTAACGGACAAAAAGCCTTTTACTTATAATGTTTTTTTTTTGCAGCACGGAGGTCCATCAGTTGCATCGCTGGAGATAATAGGGAATGGGGTTCTTGTTCAGGTCAATGGCAAGATTTACCAAAAGAGTACTTGTGTTCATCTGCGGGGTGGCGATGAAGTTGTCTTCAGCACCCCTGGGAAACATGCTTATGTATCCTTTCTAAGAATGGTCTGGAAAGTTATCCACATTTCGTAGTTAGGGAATATATTTCTCTTTAATTTATATATCTATGAGATTATCCTATTGTTTCTCTTGACGAGTCTTCAGATATTTCAGCCTCTTAAAGATGAAAATCTAGCTGCTCCAGACAGGGTTTCTTCATTGAGCATTTTTGAAGCGCAGAGTGCCCCTTTGAAAGGGTTTCATGTTGAGACAAGAGCAGGAGACTCTTCATCTGTTGATGGGGACTCTTTGTTGGCGTCTATATCCAAGTTACATAATGTCCCTTTTCTACCACCTACCTCTAAAAATGTCAAAAGGCGGCAAAATTCAGAGGTTCCTGTGCCACCTTCTAGTTGCAATGATTGTCTTCCAGATGTTGACATGAACGATGCTGATAGTAACAATGATCATGCTGCTATTGCTTCAACGGAGAAAACTGTTGCTTCTACCTCTTGTGCTGCCAATGATGATGAGAATGCAGATGGAAATGGAATGGATCCTTTTCAAGAAGCTGAAGGTGGAAATATTCCTGGTTCTGGTTATGAAATTAGACCAATTTTGAGCTTACTTGGGGATCCTTCTGAATTTGATTTAAGGGGTAGCATTTCCAAAATACTAGTGGATGAACGAAGGGAAGTGAAAGAAATGCCTAAAGAATATGACGGTTCATCAGCTTCGGTATCAGCTAGACGTCAAGCACATAAGGATAGCCTGCGAGGAGGAATACTCAATCCTCAGGACATTGAAGTTTCTTTTGAGAACTTCCCATATTTCTTAAGGTCGGTAGTTGTCATAATTTTTTTGAATTAGATTACTATTATATTTAACTATGGCAAGATGGACAACACGTATTGTGGTGTTCCAAATTTTGATTAACAACTTTTTGAATTGTCACAGTGGCACAACTAAGGATGTTTTGATAACATCAACATATGTCCATATGAAGTGTGGAAGCAAGTATGCAAAGTATGCATCAGACTTATCGACAATGTGTCCCCGTATCTTACTCTCTGGACCAGCTGGTATGAGGGAAACTCTGTCGAAGTATTGTTTATAACTCTTTTGTCATTTCCATTTTCCTAACAAAATTCTCGTATGGAATATTTGAAGGCTCTGAGATATATCAGGAAATGTTAGCAAAAGCACTTGCGAAAAATTTTGGGGCCAAATTGATGATTGTTGACTCTCTCTTGTTACCTGGGGTAAACTTTCATCTAGCCTTTGTTTTCTTTTTCTTTTTCTGAGCGTTTGGTTTTATGCATGTTCGTAACAGAAGTCATTGTCCATCTTAAAATTGTGAGCATATTGCTATTAAATTGGTCTTCTTGACCATTGGTTTCAAACGTCATAGAAGCTATATCTGTCCCAGGAATCTGTTAAATTATTGGCATTTTACTGTTAGCATTGATTATCTATTGTTTCTGGATGGCTTCAGGGATCCACAGCCAAGGACGCAGATTCTACCAAAGAAAGTTCTAGGCGTGAAAGACTGTCTGTGCTTGCTAAACGTGCTGTACAGGCTGCACAAGCTGCCGTTTTTCAGCATAAGAAGCCAACTTCAAGCGTTGAGGCTGATATAACAGGTGGATCAACATTGAGTTCTCAGGCTGTTCCGAGGCAAGAAGTGTCAACTGCAACCTCTAAAAGTTACACCTTTAAAGCAGGTATGGCTGCTTATGTCTTATTTTTCAGTTTCGTTGTTGTGCTGCTTTTTGTGTTACTGAACAAGCACTTCTGTAATCCTTAGGTGATCGAGTAAAGTTTGTAGGCCCTTCAACTTCTTCACTTGCTTCCCTCCAAGCTCCACCTAGGTATTGTTTGTTTTTATTCTCTTCTTTTGCTTTAGGTCTTTCATCTGATGTCGATTGTTGTTATTAAAATTCAGTTTATTGAGTTTTTTTTATGCTATTCGTTTTAGGGGACCTGCAATAGGTTTTCAGGGCAAAGTACTCCTTGCGTTTGAAGACAATGGATCTTCAAAAATCGGGGTTAGATTTGATAGGTCGATACCAGATGGCAATGATCTTGGTGGTCTATGTGAAGAAGACCATGGTTTCTTTTGTACTGGTAATTTTTGTGCTAATATGTACTCATTTGCGTTAAAAGTTCATTGTAGTAACGACATTCTTTCTGTGCAGCGAGTTCACTTCGGTTAGAAAGTTCTTCCAGTGACGATGCTGATAAACTTGCCATTAATGAAATCTTTGAGGTAGTTCTTACCACTTTTGTTGTCTCTCAATATAATTTAAAGAGTATTATGTAGTCCTTGTAGCTATGAAACCCCTCCAATCTCTTTGATGATTTTGTAGGTGGCTCTTAATGAAAGTGAAAAAGGATCATTGATATTGTTCCTGAAAGACATTGAGAAATCTGTGTCGGGTAACACTGATGTGTATGTAACTTTGAAAAGCAAGTTTGAGAATTTACCCGAGAATATTGTTGTCATAGCCTCACAAACCCAGTTGGACAGCCGGAAGGAAAAAGTAGGAATTCTATTTGATCTCTCTTTCTTTATGCTTAAGCTGTCTTAATATTTTCAAGTTTTTTTCTCAAAATGGTTAATTGGATATTTCATTTTCAGTCCCACCCCGGAGGTTTTTTGTTCACAAAGTTTGGCAGCAACCAGACAGCATTGCTGGATCTTGCATTTCCGGTATGATAACTTGAAAGCATCTTAAATAATTTCCAATTTTCAGGATTGCAAAGGCGTCCAATGCCAGATTTTGCACATGCAAATATATATGTATTCTCTCTCTTTGATGTGTTGGGATTAAATTTATGACATCTGCAGGATAACTTTGGTGGTAGACTGCAGGATAGGAACAAAGAAATGCCTAAATCAGTGAAACAAATCACTAGGCTATTTCCTAACAAAGTGACCATCCAGTTACCTGAGGTCTGAGCCTTTACTCCTTTATTCTTGTCTAGAGCCGAGCCATCTGTTTCGTTTTATTTCATTTTCTTTTGTTCTTAAAACTTGACAGGATGAAGGTTTGCTGTTGGAATGGAAGGAGAAACTCGAACGTGATACAGAGATCCTGAAGGCTCAAGCTAATATTTCAAGCATCCGTGCCGTGAGCATCCTTTAATGAAATCCTATGACGATCTGAATGTTCCTTGTTTTTCTTCTTCTGTGTTTTCCTTATGTCTTTGTTAATGGTTCTTGCAGGTCCTTAGCAAAAACCGTTTGGTCTGCCCTGACCTTGAAACCTTGTGCATCAAAGATCAAACCCTCCCCTCTGATAGTAGGAATCTTTCACTTCTTTTCCATTTTCTGTCTTTCATCATGTAGCATCTGGTTATGTGTCTAACCGAAGACTGTATGATTAATAGGTGTGGAGAAAGTGGTTGGCTGGGCTTTGAGTCACCATCTTATGAGCTGCTCAGAACCGACGGTGAAAGACAACAAGCTTATCATCTCGGCAGAAAGGTGAGCTTCTTCGAATAGGAACTCTGAAATATAAATCATGCAGTACAACTTGGATTGTGCTTGTGATATTTTCTTGCAAATAACTGTTTGGTGTGTGTTGCAGCATCACTTCTGGCCTGCAGGTTTTGCATGGGATTCAAAATGAAAACAAGAGCACAAAGAAATCTCTTAAGGTACTGTCAATTAAACTTATGTTATTTTGCCTCGTATGTAACTTATGGATTTTTAACAATTACTATACTGTATGGTCTCAGGATGTTGTTACTGAGAATGAATTCGAGAAAAAACTCCTATCAGATGTCATTCCTGCAAGTGATATCGGTGTATCTTTTAATGATATCGGGGCTTTGGAAAATGTGAAAGACACCTTGAAAGAGTTGGTGATGCTTCCTCTTCAAAGACCCGAATTGTTTGGCAAAGGCCAGCTTACAAAGGTATCTTTGTCGCTGTTCATTTTCAAATATCTGTTTTACTCACTCTTCTCTGGAAACTGAAACGTAACTGTTTTTTTTTTTCATGCAGCCTACAAAGGGTATACTATTGTTTGGACCCCCTGGTACGGGGAAGACTATGCTGGCAAAGGCAGTAGCAACTGAGGCTGGTGCAAACTTTATCAATATTTCAATGTCCAGCATTACTTCAAAGGTACTTATTTCTTATATTTGTGATTTGACTTGGTAATGTTTCTTTTTGAGACTAGACTTGACATTTGGATTATTATTGCAGTGGTTTGGCGAGGGAGAGAAATATGTTAAAGCTGTTTTCTCTTTAGCAAGTAAGATAGCTCCAAGCGTCATTTTTGTTGATGAGGTATTTTGCAAGACGCTAAAAACAGCTCACCTTGGCTTTATGCTTTTTTGGGTGCATTATGTTATTTCCTTGTGAATATCTTTTGAATGGGAACAAAATTCTTTAGGTTGATAGCATGTTGGGAAGACGCGAGAATCCAGGAGAACATGAAGCTATGCGTAAGATGAAGAATGAGTTCATGATAAACTGGGACGGCTTACGCACAAAGGATAGAGAAAGAGTTTTAGTACTGGCTGCTACCAACAGACCATTCGACCTTGACGAAGCAGTGATTAGACGGCTTCCCCGAAGGTAATAAACCGTCAATTCTTCTCTGTTTTCTGTATTTTTTTTCATCTTTGAAGCATTTCTTAGAGTAAATCTTCTGTGCAGGTTGATGGTTAATCTGCCGGATTCAGCAAACAGATCGAAGATCTTGAGCGTAATTTTGGCAAAAGAAGAGATGGCACAAGACGTAGATTTAGAAGCTATAGCAAACATGACAGATGGGTACTCAGGGAGTGACTTAAAGGTCTGTAATTTCCTCCATCCAAAGAAAAAAAACTGAAGATCCATTTCTTAAAATCCGCATTCTGAACATACAATTTTATGGTTTTGCAGAATCTTTGCGTGACCGCGGCACATCTCCCTATCAGAGAGATATTAGAAAAAGAAAAGAAGGTTTGGCTCTGTTTTAAAATCATAGACTTAGTAGTTTTGCTTGTTTAAAACCAGATCTAAATGTTCTGTATGACTCACAGGAGAGAAGTGTGGCTGAAGCCGAAAACCGACCAATGCCACAGCTATATAACAGTGCAGACATAAGACCGTTGACCATGAATGATTTCAAGGCCGCACATGAACAGGTTTGATAGAGAGATTGAAACGAAACATACAACAAGTTTGTAGTTTCCAGTTAGTCCAGTTATATGGATCTAATAGAAGTTGGTTTGTGTTGTAGGTATGTGCGAGTGTGTCGTCAGATTCATCAAACATGAACGAGCTTCAGCAATGGAACGAGCTTTATGGAGAAGGAGGGTCGAGGAAGAAGACATCACTCAGCTACTTCATGTAAAAAGATGAGCAAGAGAGAAAACAGAGACCGTTCCTTTCTTTGATCCTTTTTTCTAATTTATATAAATTTGTGTACAGAGAGAGAGAAAAGAGTTGTCTTTAAATTGTGTAAAAATGTTTTGTTCGGAGCCCCCTCAATTCTTTTCTTTCTCCTAAAATGGTCCCTAAAATTCATAAACATCTCATGTACAATCTATTTACATGCATATGTAGTTTGTACTATCAACTTATGTACTGTATATAGGGTTTAGATATTTTACTTCTAATTTTTATTTAATTTATCTCCAGAAAACCTTTCTCTTTTTCTTGAAATGTCATTGTTTTTATAGGACTCTTTAATCAAATTTGAAAGAATAATAAGATTGTTAAAAGGATAATGTTTGTTTATAACAGATGGAATCGGCTGTGTACAATTCTGATCTGAAACCAACTGTCCACAATATTAACTATTAAGAATAAATTCTATTATAACAAATTTATTACATTCATTATGGGTTGGGCTGTACAATTCTGATCTGAAACCAAAGGTCCACAATACTAAGAATAAATTCCATTTTAACAAATTCATCACATTCATTATGGGTTGGGCTGTACAATTTTGATCTGAAACCAAGGGTCCACAATATTAAGAATAAATCATATTTTAACAAATTCATTATGTATGGGTTTCGATCGAAATACAAATGTTAGATTAATAATTGTTCTAGAGCTACTTACTTTATTGTGTTCGCTGATCTTCTGGAAGATTATAAATAAATCAATATATATATATATATATATATATATATATATATATATATATATATTTGTAGTTGTAGGTTAAAAAAAGATCTCTACCTTTTCGATGAACAAGGCACCTAGAAAAAATAAAAAAAGGGCACTTTTTTAATGAAAACGTCACTCTTAAAAAGTTAAAATCGATATATTTGAAAAGTCAACGTTTGGGGAGGTGCCTTTATTATAACCATATTTATATTATATGATTCAGCAATCAGTTGAATGAATGTATACTTTCTTTTTCTTTTTTTTTGACAAAAGCAAAAATAAAATAAAAAATCAGAAACAATTCGCTCTCTCTTCTTCCCTCTTTCCAATGTCAGCCATGGATGTTATGCTTCACACTTGCAGCTTTCTCCTCCCGTCCGACGAAAATTCACGGACGAGATACGCTATCGTTGTTCTTAACCAGAGTCCACCACGATTCACTCCTCTTCTCTGGGAACATGGTACCTTGTCTTTTTCATCTTCGTTTTTTTTTTGGGTATTTTATTTATTCATTTATTGGGATTTCCATGTAGAACAGCAAAACTTCGTATCTGTGCTGATGGCGGCGCTAATCGCATCTACGACGAATTACCTCTCTTCTTCCCCGATGAAGACGCTTCCGTCATCAGAAACAGGTTCATTTATCCCTCTTTCTGATTCGGATTATGAAACTATTATTATTTAATTTGTTTTTGAAGTGTTTAATTCCAATTATTTTTATTATTATTTAGACTCCCCTGAACATGCCTAAATTTGAGCTGTAACAGCTGATAGATTCATTCACCTTCTTATTCTTGTCCTTGTGAGAATGTATTTTTATTTTTAGGTATAAGCCTGATCTTATTAAGGGAGACATGGATTCTATTCGTCCTCATGTACTCGACTTTTATCTTAGCTTGGTATGCCTCGTCGCTTTAGATTTGTTTCTTCTTGCATTTTTTTAGAATTTTTATGAGATTTTTCTCTGCTTTTGATTCTTCTACTTTTTGTGACTTTTTATTTATTTATTTATTTCCAGGGAACTAAGGTTATAGATGAATCTCATGATCAAGATACCACAGATCTTGATAAATGCATTATGTTTATCCGTGATTCTACTTTGAATCAAGAGGGTTCTTCCAGAGTAAGTTTTTTTTTTTTATTACAGATGAATAATGCTCTATGCTTTTGTTTCTCTGCAACGCTTCTTCAAGAGTTTTCACCTTCTTTTTTTTTTTTTTTAATTTCTTCTGTCAGCTCCAGATTCTTACCACTGGAGCACTTGGAGGAAGATTTGATCATGAAGCTGGTAATCTCAACGTCTTGTATCGGTATCCAGACACAAGGATTATCCTTTTGTCAGATGATTGCCTCATCCAACTACTTCCAAAGACTCATCGACATGAAATACACATTCACTCTTCTCTACAAGGACCTCATTGTGGACTCATCCCCATTGGAACTCCATCTGCCAAAACCACAACCACAGGCCTTCAGTGGGATCTCAGTAAGTTACATTTTGCATCACCCTTGTCATTATCATCATCATCATCAGTAACTATGGTTTAAATCTGTTTTACAATCTTTTTAAAGCCAACACTGAGATGAGATTTGGTGGGTTGGTAAGTACATCGAATCTGGTTAAAGGAGAGAAGATCACAGTTGAATCGGATTCTGATCTTCTTTGGACTATATCCATCAAGAAAACAGGACATCCCGTTGAAGACAAGACGCCTTAGGCACGGTAACAATACCCCGTTTTTTACTATTTATTTTTTTTTTGTCTAACGCGACTAAGATGCATCGAGTTACTTCAATATTATTATGGTGTTTATTTGTTTTCACTATAACAGTAAGAAAAACAACTAGTTGCTCCACACCATTACTGTCGTTATTTGAATATTTTATCTGTCGTTATTTGAATATTTTATGAGAATAATTTATTTAAGTGTCGAGTGGGGCTTGTTTGTTTATGTGTCGTTGTCTTAACTCAAAATGTGATTGGATGTTGGTACAATGGCTCTGTTGGAGTCTACCTGTGGGGTATGAATGACTATGAGACAGACAAAACTTAAAAGGTAAATGAGTACGATAGTGCATTATTGTTTCAAAAGAACGTTTGTGATTGCGATTACATGTTATATAAACAAAAAAACAAAGACAAAATCAAATATAAACATAAAAAATAAACAAAAAAAAATGGGTGCTTTATATCCAGGCCTTGATTCATGGATTGAACAGGCACTATTACTCAATAGCCATAAACTATAGGAAGAACGAACTCGAGGAGAAGATGTTACTTAACCTTCACAAGAAGAAATGGACAGATGGTTTGAATCTAAGACGTTTTGACACCCACTCTAAGACTAACGAACAGACTGTCCAGGTACTTTGCTTAATCAAACTAACTAGAATTAAGAAGAATCACACACTCATGTTTCGATCAACATTGTCTCTGGTTATTATTATACAGGAGATGTTGAGCTTGGCAGCCAAATATAACAATGCGGTACAAGAGAAGGACGAGTTATCACCTGAGAAACTGGCGATCGTGAACGTGGGAAGACAAGATGCGAAGAAGCATTTAGAAGAACATGTCTCCAACTTGATGTCATCCAACATCGTACAGACACTAGGCACAATGCTCGACACTGTTGTTTTCTAAAGAGGCCGCTTCTTACTTCCTCGATATATGATTAGCCTAGCACAAAGTTTGTTCTTTGTTCTTCTGAACATCTCTGGATTATCTTTTAAGATCGAATCTCCTACCATTTTATAAAAAAAAAAAAAAAAAAAAAAGCATTTGCTTAGCTTAGTTTCCGAAAGTATATAAAATACTTTATATGCTTTAGAAGGACAATATGATACCAAAATTATATGTTTGGTAAAGTATTGAATTTGGGACCAAAAAAGTAGTTTCGTGTTTCGAAAAAGTAAAAGGGTGCTGCTTTCTGTCCATTATCTGAACCGTTAAACCGAAAAGATTAACCAAGCTCACAGCCGTTGATTTGTTATGACTCACCTAACTCTGAAACACTAGCATGCACACGATAACCACTCGATGTACTATAACATAGTCTATCTGAAGAAACAACGAGGAGCTCTTCTGGAATCAAAAGAAAATCTTTGCCGTCGTGATCCTCGTTGTTCTGTCCCTTTAGGGTTACACGAGTCCCTTGTACTTGCTGTAAATTATGAGGTAATTATCCCTAATTCGGCGTCTTTACAAATTCTATTAGCTTGCTGTAATATAGGAGCATTAGGGAGGTTTTAGATTCGGACCCTAGGGTTTATGGTCTCGGGTCATTAACTTTTGTGCGTTTATGAATGTGGCTTTAATGAACTCTGCTTTATCAATACTGAAACCCATTGGGAAATTAGATTTAGGGTTTTGGGATCTGTGCTTGCAGGGGTTTAAAGTTGCGGTTTTTTTTTTGTTAACCTAAATGCATAATTATTGGGAAAAATGTATATTATGTGTGATTGATTATGTGTGAATTTACAGTCATCATCCAGAAGTGAAGTGGGCAGAGAGGGCCGATAAGGTTTATTTAACCGTGCAATTGACTGATGCTAAGGATGCAGATGTTAAACTTGATCCAGAGGGAATCTTTAATTTCTCTGCCAAAGCTGGGCCAGAGAACCAGCTTTATGAGCTTAAACTTGAACTCAATGATAAGGTCAATGTAGAGGTGAGACTTTGTCTACTCGTACTTGCTGCTTTTTTTTTTTTTTGGTTTTCTGTGTTTTCCTATTAAGTTATAATTTTCTTTTCTTCTTTTTGATTTAGGAAAGCAAAATCAACATCGGATTAAGAAGTATATTCTGCATCTTGGAGAAAGCAGAACCGAAATGGTGGAATAAGCTATTGCGTGGAGGGAAACCTCCTCACTATGTTAAAGTTGATTGGGACAAGTGGGTAGATGAAGACGATGATACACCCACTGGTTTGCACCTTCTAGACCATATCTATTCAACTTCACTCTCTCTGTACTTACATCAATTTGTAGGCATCATTAGTTTTTTTTTTTTTTTTTTTTTTTTTGATGTATAGGTCCTGGAGATATGGATATGGGCGGAATGGGTGGAATGGGAGGAATGGGCGGAATGGGAGGCATGGGTGGAGGAATGGGAGGAATGGGCGGAATGGATTTCTCGGTATGATTTTTAGCTTACGGTGTTAACTGTCTATTACTTAAGTTTTGAGAAAGACTTCATCTTCCTTGCTTCTTGTAGAACTTTGGTGGTATGGGTGGTATGGAAGGTCTGGAAGGGCTTGGTGGACTTGGCGGAATGGGTGGGCTAGGTGGAATGGGCGGAATGGGTGGTATGGATGAATTCGATGATAGTGATGATGAAGGTGAGATGGTTTTCAAAACCTTCTCTTGCTTATGTTTGTTCGGTTCATTTTTGATGAAATGATAATCTTCACGGTGTTATATCCCGTAATCCATAGTTTAGAACTCTTAGCAGCCAAATGATTATGTTATTTTACAGGAGAAGAAGCTAAGTCTGGAGAGAAAAAGGAGGAAGTTCAAGCACCTGCTCCTGCAACAGGGGAGGCGAAACCCGAAGAGCTAACGACTATTAAAAGTGACAAATGAAGACACTGTCCTCAAACCGTATGGTATGACTAACCGAGAAGAGTCTTGACGTGTTTATGAATACCAGGGAATGGTTTCCTCTTTTAAATCTCTCCTTCTGCTTATTATGCTTCTTGAATAGGGTTCTTATATGGTTTGATCCCTTTTATCGATTTGAAATGTGTTATTGAACTTGCAATATTTTTGGTTGTTGTAGTGACATAGAGTTTGTGAGAAGAAGCTCTTTATAAGTTTGTTGTTCTCCATAACGTTTTATGGCTGAGAAAGTTTACACTAGTCTATACAGGGCTATACATACCAAAATGAAAAATCAAATACGTACACGTCATATTTGATGTTTTAGTTATAACATAGCTAGTTTTAATTTGAAAGAAATATAATTTTGACTGGAGTTTGTGGTTTTAATATTTTGTTAACTAATGTTATTTTTGGATTACGATAAACTCCACTGACCAATCGAATCTCTATTAGCGTACAAAATTCATCATAACCGGATAGTAATATTGATTTACATGTGTAGTTTTTGCCAGTTTTTTTACATTATTGTTCTTTAAATATTAATTTTGTAAGAAGGGAAAAAGGTTAACTATAGAACGACGCCGTTTGGGACAAAACCCTTGGAGTTAAAACCCTTTCCGCCGCGAACTTTCGTCAGTCTGCTTTCTTCTTCATCGCAAACAAATTCTGTGAGAGACTGCAAGAGAGGGAGAGAGATGGCGAGGTCGAGAAGAAAGTACAAGAACTCTAGGGCTAAAGTTCGCGTTGCCCTTCCAAAGAAAAACCCTAATATCTTTAAACCAGCTTTCAACTTCCCTCCCAAGCTCCGCGCTCTCATGGCAGACGATGTACCCGAATGGGACGATAAAGCTAGCGTCATCCAGAACTACAAATCCTTCGGCGTCATCTCTAACCCTAATTTGCTTGGTATGCGATGTCGCACTGACCATATGATTCAGGATGAATCCCTCAACATTCCTCCACCTCCTGAGCCATCCACCGATGATCCTATTGCGAAAGAGTTCGAGCCCATCGATTCCGGAAGCGAGCTCGAAGAAGACGGTACGTCTTTTCTCTTATCTCTTCGATTCGATTCTTAGATTCAGGATAATTAGTCTTGTGGATTCATTCTCGAGTTTGTGTATTGAGGAAATTCGAAATTAGGGTTTTGAGTATAAAATTTGGGGGGAAACTGATTATGCCTTTATAGAATCTTCTTAGTTTACCAAGTTTCAACAATAGAAGACAAAATATTCAGATAATGATGAAACCGCAAGTGTCTACTTCATTTTACAGAGTTGATGCAAGTTTCGTTTTTTGTTGTTGTTGGTGGTAACTACTAATTGTGTGGAAATGGTATTGTGATGAGATGTGTAGATCTTAAGACAGCATTGGGGAAGCAAAGAAAAGATGGAAAGAGTGCTCCTTTACAGCCTCTTACTACTATGCAACGCACACATATTCGACGTTTGGTGGAGAAACATGGAGATGACATTGAGGCCATGTACCGAGATAGAAAGCTCAACTCGATGCAGCATTCCATTGCAACACTACGAAAGCTATGCTCTAGGTATCACATCTACAAAGATAAGAACCCTGTTTTAGTTTCGAGCTGATGATTGATAATGATGATGATGATGAGATCTTTGTATCTTCTGCTCATTTTTGTTATAAACTTACAACAACATTACTACAATGGTTATGAAGTTTTTATTAATCGAAATCAAATTTTTCAAGATTTTTCTCTTAATACAAATCATAAGAAACGCTTAGAATTTTCACTTATAACAAACAAATCATCACTCTCTGTGCAAAAGAAACACACTCACAGAGGAAAGCAAGCAAGCCACAATCAAAATTTGAGTTTTTCTTTTAATAGGTTATATTTATTTTATCAAAACCAAGAATCTTCAAACTATTGGTTTCTCACTTGAGAAGCCACAAATCAAGCTATATTATATTCCTGTGAAGCTTCGGCATTGGTAATCCCAATAATACTTTGCTTGCTGCAACCTCTCTGCTCTCTCTGTTTTGCGCCTTTCTTCCCAATAGTCTCGGCAACTGTATGTATGACAGGTTTTGGAAGTTGTAATTTAGTTTACTGAAAACAAATATATACCTTCAAAACTTATTAAAATCGTTTAGTTATATTTGTGATTACCTTCGCCTAACTAAGATACTGAGCTCTTCCAAGTGAACAGCACCTTTATAAACCCCAACCTGATATCGAGTAGCCGAAATACAAGAATTAAGAGCATGAAACAAGGAAGATAAGTAGCAGTGGAGAACGGGTCTAACCTCGCGGCATAGCGGGCATTTTTCAGTAGGGTCTGCGGTTTTCAAGCCATCAACTACACTTACTGATGCAGCAGAGCAAGCACACATGTAGCAATATATGTGACCACAAGTTAGAGATATCGGGTCAAACACCGTGTCCTGTTTTTCGCAATCAATAGTAACCCGTAAGTTGAAGACTTATTCATAGCACTACATTTACAAAAGATTCATTTTTTTGGACAAGATTCTTTCAATCAGATGCTGATAAAAAGACTTGGTCTTTGAAATAGGAGAGTGGAAGAGCACATTGACACAACAAGGTTAAGACTTAATCCTAATAGGCTGATACTTTCTTTTATATTTCAGATTACTAATAAGTCAACTGACATTGAGATTCTTTAAAAGTTTTGCTTACCAGGCATATTGAACAAGTCAAGTCAATGTCAACTTTAACAGAATCAGAGAGCTCGCAGGAAAGAAAAGGCTTCCCATCGTCGAACGTCAAAGAACATCCATCAAACAGTGCATGAACCGGAGGAGGAGAAGTCACAACAGCTCCAGATTCCTTCTGAGATTCTTTCAGATTGATGTGAAACGCCATAAGCTCACAGAGCCATGGTGACTGAAGGATTTCGATTCTCATCTTCTGGACCTGTGTCTTAAACGCTTGTCCTTGCCTAGACTCATGAATCTGCAGCACAAAGATGAAAACATATATTGAATTGAATAACAAGTGTTCAAATAAGATCATCAGGATACAAGTAGGGTTTAGATTAATAAAAACCTTGTCGTATTTCTTGAGGATTTTTCTAATGGCGACAGCATTGATGAGAGCGTAATTAACCAAGTCTTTGCCTTCTTGAATCAAACCAAGATGATCTCTTTTTCGACTATTGCCTTTGAACCAAGTAATACACTTTTTGAAACCAGAAGCTAAATGTAGCTCAAGAAGCTTCTGAGCATTCTCGTTAAACCATCCTACAACATCTTCCATTTCCTTGAGAAGCTCCGGGAAAAAAGTTCCATCACAAACTGCCAAAGGAAAAATAAAATTAAACATTCTTCACAAAAATAGTAAAAGAAAGGGATTCTCATGGGACTTGTGTCGAACAATACCAGGGCATTCACGAAGACAGTTGTGATCATCGTGTTGTGGATTGATTGCTTCAGTAAAAGCCATTGGAGAAGAAACATGGTCTCTTCTACATCTCTTGAGAATCTTCTTGAGCTTCTTAAACCCAACACCTGGTAGATTCTTCTTCTCCTTCTGTAGTTGCATATACTCTTCATACTTCTTACAAAACTTCATCTTTTTTTTTGTTTTTTTTTGTTGCAATTTCACAATCAATTAAAACATATAAAAGGTTACAAATTTAGATGACCATCAACAAACAAATTTAGCCCTTTTCACACAAACAGGATTTGATCGAGAAAACTACAATCTCGATAAGTTTCTTATATCTCTCTCTCTATATTTGCTCTTATCTCTTATCTCTCTCTCTCTTGCGTCTCGTGTTGGCTTTATGATGAAACAATGGAAAGACAAAAAAAAAAACAGAGGAGAGACGTATATATGAAAGAATAAAGGAAGGTGATGACTGGTGAGGTCGGCGGAAAACAAATTGTGAAATAAAATAAACACAAATGGAATACAAAAGTCAAAATGTTTTTTGGGAACATATCTCTCATTTAAAGGTGAAGTTTGTAATGTGGGAGTTATGAAAAAGATATTTAACTTTGGACAAAAGCTTGACCATTGGTAGATTTCAATTTCAATGACTTCTCTTCTTTATTTTTATTTTGTTTATTGACAGAATTGTTACCAAAAATTTAAAGATTTGTTTTTAAAATGAATGAGCACATTTGTTGCACATCACAGTCGATCTGTTTTGTTAATGCCGCGTGGATGCCAAAAGTCTGAATTCTGAGTTTGTGTTTCTGATTGGTTAACATTGTTAGTCATATATTTATTAATGTATACCCAAATAGGCAAATATAAACCGCATCTGTAAAAACTTAAAACCATACACTCCCTTTGTTTTATAACTCATATAATATGTTTTTGAGATTCATTTTCTGTTATATTTGATTTGATTTTTACAAGCTTTTACGCAATTTATTTTATTTTATACTACTATATCTTTTTTTATTATATTTTATCTTTTAAGAAGGGTCATCTGCTAGGATTGGTGTCATATATATATATTTAACTATACTGTTTTCATATAGTTATATAAACAAGTAATAAATCCGTAAATTTTTAATTTTCATGATATAATAGTTTGAGTGAAAAATACATGATATAATACTAATTATGAATTTATGATCCATTGTATAATTCGGATAAAGATGCCACCTTTGAAGGTTTTCAATTTTTCTTGGCGGTGGGAACAAATTAGAAACGTAGAGAACGTAATAAGAATATAATACAATTTGTTGCAAGTTTTAAATTGTAATTTGGATTTCGCCACCAGAACTTGCTTTATTATTTTCAAGCCGCGCATTTTGTTTCTTTTAACTTTATGGGCCCCCCCCCCCCTTGTATTGATTATGGTTTTGCACTAACATGTTCTTTCACCAGTCACCCACCATTACATTTTGTCTTTTTTTACTTTTTTTTTTTTCTTCTTATTTTATTTAATTTGCTTCAGGTTTTTATTATTCACGTTTTTCTTCACTCTACATGGTTTTTTCCTCCAAGAATGTGATACCTTTTTATCTTACAAAAAAAAAAAAAAAAGACGGATTATGCTCTTTTGCGTTTTTAAAGTTTCAAAGAATATGCTCAAGTGGCAAAGAAAAATCACTTGAAACTTTATTTTACTATTCTTCTTTATTCTATTTGAATGGTGTAATAGCGATCGACTTGTTATTATATGTTTGATAGAAGGCTATATGAATTGTAATCTTACTACATAATGAGGTAATGTGAAAACATTATGTCGTGGTTTTTCCTCTTCCTTATCTTTTAAGTTTTAACGTTTCTATACAGATACTTTACTGTTTTACGATAGTATTAAGTTTTATTTATATTTCTTTATTCTGATATCTAAGCTAATTTAAAGAAGGGAATTTGTATATGTCATATGAAAAAATTGTAGTGACTAAAGGGATCAATATTTTTAATGGAAATTGCACTGCACCAATGATTTATTGGTTTAAAGGATGTGCTAATTCATACATTTTATCTTTCATTTTGGATACACTAAATAATGTATTAATATGAGTAAAAACAAATTCTAAAAAAGGAAGTTGCTCGGTGGCTAACAATACACTTTTAATGTAAAAGTGGGGCTAAAAGTATCATTATTTACTTATTAAAAGTTCCAAAATATCGTATCGACAAAAGTTAAAGTAAATAGGAAAGAGGCACGCATTTTTCCTTACTGCTCAAGTATTCATTTGTTTTTATTCATTTCGACTGGTTGTGATCATTTATAGGCCCAGTAGTGGTAAATGGGATTGAAGTTTTCAAAAGGAAAATATCAAATAAAAACTGGTCAAAGATTTTCGTGTTACAGGGTTAATAACTTATCAATATATAGTTTATTATAAAAATACAACAATGTAGAATGTGTAATAAACAAGTAAATAAATAAATGAATCTAGGATTTGACAAGAAAGCATCGAGTCTTGCGTAAATGAAATGCAAAAGACACATAAGAATAATATTTTAAGAACAATAGTATTTTAGTATGGCTTTTATACGAAAGTGTAATGTCTTACTTCAAACGCAATATTATAAATATAGGTCAAATACGCTAAATCCAGCTCTAATGTTAATCCGAATGATTGATAGAATTTAGAAAGAATCTTTTTTCTTTTTTTTGGACAAAGAATTTAGAAAGAATCCAGAACCATTTATAAAATAGAGGTTTTCGATTTTTAAAATTTTAACTTTTCTATATTGAAAAGAAAAGTTGCTTCGTCCATTTTTTAATAGTAAAAAAAAGAGACTACAACAATAGACCAACCTTTATTTCCAACAAACTACAGTTGTTATATATTTCTTGTAAAGATGAAAAAGAAATCTCATGGCCAGCAAATAACCTACGTATAAAGATTTCTTGTATACATTGGTTATACAACGAATAATAATATTAATTCCAATGGCCTTGCGAGTAAGCAAATAAACCATTAAAAGCAAATGATCAAAGTGCTGCAGATGAAGCATGTTGCAGTGTTCCCATGATGAAGGAAGAGTACCAGTGAGCAGAGCGTTTAGGGATCCTCTTAAGATAAGGATCCTTGAAGTCCACGTAATATAACCCATAGCTGTTCTCATACCCACCAAATAGCTCAAACAAATCCATGAATGACCACTGAAAATACCCTTTTACGTTTGATCCTTTCCTGACATAACATCTCTATACTTAGAATCTGACACATTCATTCATTCATGAAACTTGTAAACTTACTATTACCTGATTGAATGAAGCACTGCTTCAATGTATGAGCTGAGATACTCAACCCTCGTCGTGTCCTCAAGTGATGAGTTTTGAGGAGTCGTCTGACCTGTAAATGACGAATCGTTCACCACAGAGAGTTTCAGTTTCAGACACATGAAGCAAACTGAAATCCGAGAAACAGAGAGATAGAAGAGAGACCATTCTCTAAGATGTAGACAGGAGGGTTCCCATAAGTTTCTTTGATATACAAAAGTACTTGTTGCAGACCCCATGGTGTGTTTGCATACTGAAAGATGCAAATTCATCAAACATTAGTTCTGTCTCTTTTAATTAAATGATAACATATGGAATTGATATCTATATACAAACCCCATTCTGGAATGATATGTTTCCAACCACTGCAACGCAAATTAGAGAAACCAGTGAGCCACATTTTAAGCTTTTAATTTTTTGTTTGATTTGGTATCGTTCGTATATGTAACTTACTGGTCACAGCCATGTCTAAGGAGAAATCACGGAGATTTTCTTTCAGAGAGGAAGAGTTATCCTTGACGTAAAGTGCCATGTAATTTATCACTCCTACGAAATCCAATGCGCCTTTAACTTGTTCTGACTCATCCTTTGTGAAAGCTGGCAATCTAGAACCAACTATGGTCTTCATCGTCTCAGGATAATCGCCAAACACCAATGGATGTAAAATCCTTACAAAAACCAAATCAAGAATTCAGCAATAAAGATATCCAGAAGTAGACGCTGCTTCAACATTGATATTCTTTTACACTTACCAACCAATAAAAAATTCATCCAATCTAGATGCTGCCTGCTTATCCTCTACCGAGTCAGTTAAAGCGACAGCACCGTATGTGTATAAGCTAATGCCTACTGATCCATGTTGCTTGTACTGTGTTATTAAGAGGAGATACAATTGCTGAGCTAAAGACAATTCAATGCAATGCATATGGAAGACGGAGGAGAAGCAGAGAGAAGAACCTTGTACTTTTCCTTGTATAAGTTAGTTGCAGAAGCGTGTGCAAGCAACATATTGTGTACGGCAATGTAAGGCTCAACAGAAGAGTTTCCTATGGAGCAATTAACTCCAAATGGAGGAGAGCATCGACCAGGCGGTGTTATTCCTTGGTCATAACCTCCAAGGGCAAACACGTTGATCTCGTTTATAGTAGTCCAATGTGACACTCTATCTCCAAACTCCTTGAAGCAAGTGTCTGCATAAGCTGTGAAGTCTCTCCTACAAATCATTAAAAGCAGATTGATGAATAAGTTTGATATCAACAATCAAAAAGGAAGACGAAATGAGAAGAATCATACACGCTTTCTTGGCTGACCCAACCTCCATACTCATCTTCTAGGACCTGTGGAAGATCAAAGTGGTGCAATGTAACGTGTGGTTGGATTCCTGCTTAGTCAAAGAAGTAGTAAAAATATTAAAAAATCTGATCCAAGACACTTTGGTATTGTTAATAAACAGGCTCAGGATAAATATCTAACCATGAGTGATCAATTCATCAATAAGATTGTTGTAGTATTGTAGCCCCTTTGGGTTAACTGGTCCCCTTCCACCTGAAATAAGTCCAATTGGGTAAAGCTTTTATATTATTCCTCAATCCATTGAGAATACATTGAGTTGGTGGACAACAACCATACTTGGTAAAAGCCTTGACCAGGATATTGAAAATCTGTAAGCCTCTAGTCCCATGTCTGCCATGAGCTTCACATCTTCCTGCAAACATCAGGCAATGTTAGTGCCTGAATTGGTCGATGCAGATGAGAGAGAGGGAGACGGTATAACAGATGTGAAAAGGGACCTTGTATTTGTGATATTGGTCACATGCAACATCTCCAGTTGCTTCTCCGGAGTGTCCTGCAATGAACTTGAGCTTATGAATACCATTCAGTTGGTCAAACTATGTACACCTTTTAGGAGAAAACTTTAAGCAAAGGGGGATCATAGAAACCAAACCGGCATGAGCAAAAACATCCCAAATGCTAGGAGTCCTCCCGTCTTTGTCAGCAGCTCCTTCCACCTGTTGTAAATCATATGGACATCACAACATGAAGGTGAAAATATAATGGTATCATTCAAGAAAAGGGATGAAGAACCTGATAAGCTGATGTGCCAGAGCCAAATACAAAGTCTAGAGAAAAATCATTTCTGCTGTATTCAAGGGACAAGACTGCGGTAAAACCCCAACAAAGCAGAGGAAAGAGCATAAGACTATTGTTCAACAACTTCATCTCTTCTGGTCTCTCGTGTCACCGTACAGAGCAAAAACCCAGTGGTATATAAATTTTGAAGTGGAGCAATTTGGTTTAAACACGACATTTGTTCGTCTGTTTCTACAGTGGGTTACATCTTTTGACAGGTGTGATGAAGAAGTAAAGAGCAAAACGTCAGATAGGGAGGAACATCGCCAGATTGGCTTTGTAAAGGCTTTTATTTCTTTCCGTCTCTAAGACTATTCGTTTGGACCACTGAAGAAATGCTACACAATTTATAAGTGATCAAAGACCATATTTACCACACATTCTTTAGTGATAAAACTTGCGGAGCAGCAACTACTTTTCAAAGTGATTCTTGTTTGTACTCTATCATCCAACAAAATCAAGTTTTTTTTAGACAGGACACAAAATCCAAATGGGCTACTACTATCCGAATGACCATCATATGATTACTAAAGAGTAATTAGGCATAAGGGAAACCAACCAATGACAGATGGAAAGCCATCAAAAATCCTCTTTGTTCCTTCCCCGGTGAGATTCAGGCAAGCCTTTCTGACTTTATATTTAACATCTTCTTTTCCTAAACCAAGGTTTAACCTCAACATAACCCATGTAAAAGATTTAAGAAAATCAAACAGCAAAAAATGGAGCCAATAACTTTCACAGACTTTGAGTAAAGTAAAAAAAAAAACAAAGATTAAAAAAAATATATATATTCAAAATCTTAAGTGTAAATTTCTATTATTTGAAAACTTATTCAACTTGTAACAATCTCTAAAGGACCAAATAGGACAGGATGCCAAGCTCAATTTGTTTTCAAAGTTTTAAAAATTTACCACTTAAGTTTTAAATAAAACCGATTTATTTAAAATATATAATATTTATAAAACCTTGAAAATAAGTTTAAGTGTTAAATTTATATTATGTGAAAATAGATTGAACAACGAACATCGCTAACGGACCATAGGAAATCCTAAAGACGGGATGTCAAGTCCGGTTAATCTTCACACTTTTAAAATTTAACACTTGTTTGAAAATGATAATACTTTATATAGTAATAAAAAAAAAATCAAAATAAAAAATTTGAAGAAAACTTTTAAAAATCCGAATAGAAAAAGTGGAAGAAAAAAACAAATTATATAAGCATATATATTGGAAGGAGTATAAAATTCTTTACCTAATATTTGGTTGCATGTGTCCTTGCACGAAACCGAAGTGTAGCGCACTTTGAAAACTTGGGCATCCAATCAAGAATTGATTTTCACCTACAGCAAAATGAAAAAAAAAAAAAAAAAAAAAAAGTGATTACAGAGCCCTCAACAAACCGGAGGAGACCATTCTCTCGATTCTAACCGGTTAACTCAAAATCAAATTGACTAAAGATTCCATGGATTTATCAAATTGAGGTTTGTGAAGATCGATTGAATGAGAAAGAGACCATAAATAAAATAAAACCCTAATTAAATTCAACACAAAGACAAAGACAAAGACAAAGACGTCGGAGAAAGAGAAAGTCTGATTACCTTATCATTATGGCGGTGTATGATTTTGATCAAAAGTCTCCATAGTCGTTGAGCCTCTCTCTGCAACTTCCTTTATCATCCTCGCGATCGCTATCTCCCATTATCACAATTCCGTCATCGGAGAGTTGAAGATGTATGGAATTGAAGGATCATGTAGAGAAATAGAATCAGTAAGGAGGGAAGAGAGGGATGGTGAGAAAGAGATGAAGGACCAAGGCGACACAGATACAGAGGAAGAGAGAAAAAGTCTGAAGAATGAAAATTTTGTCTTCTCACAAGGATGAAGAAGAAAGGATGATGAACCTCTTATTTATAAGAAGCGCTTTGGTGTGATGATTCATTATGTTCGAAAAAAGGAAATCAAGAAAAGGAAACTTTAGGTTTTTACTTTTTTTTTTTTTTAAATATATTTGGGGTTAAAAGATTATAAAGTGTAGCTTCAACGGAAACCTCATATAATATCTGATGGATCAAATAAAAAGATTCCACTATTGCTCCTGAATTTGGATCTCTTCATGCACAAGAGTGAGAGATCCCACCCGTCAATTTTACACGTGTATTTAGTCTTCTTTTTATCTTTAATTTTTTTATCTTTAAATTTTAAAGATATCTATTTATATAATTTAAATATATTATTATTGTTTATTTAACCTGACATACATTTCTTGTATATATGATTTTCTTTTATAAATCATATGCCCTGTCGAATAATGTTAATTTGATAGTTTCTACATTATTATACTTATTAATTTGAATAATTTGTCACTATAATGTAAGATCAAACAAATAAAATATATTTAAAATCCTCCACTAAACTTTTTTAAAAATATGTAAGAGATTATGAACTAAATTATATGCTTTCTGCAGTAAGCATGGTTAAATATTCAGCTCGCATGCCCGCCCTTACACAACTGTCTAACCATCACAACTAGTGCAGATCCCTGAAACAACAACATCATCTAGTTCTGCCTCTTCGCCAGGCTAATTGCAAAATGTAGAGACAACTCACCTCAAAATCTGTTCGAGAGGAGGTTGATGCCTCATCAAAGGCAGATTCACAGGATACTTAGATCAGTCTAAACACGACATCGTTTAAGAAAAGAGTAAATCAGATGAAAAAACATCATTCCCCTAACTGGAGGATTCTGAAGACGAATAATGGTAAAACATATTACAAAATGATTACAAAACATCATTCCCGAAACTTGTTTCACCTTCACTCACGAATAAGCGTTATAATATTATCCACTTCAAAAAAAAAATGCAGAATTTTTTTTTCCCAGCAAGAAGATGCTTCTCTTCCTTTTCTTTACCTGTGTATCTAACATCTTACCTGCAAACAAGAGTTCAGATTCAGATTTACGCACCAGACAACAAACTCAGTTTCTTCTCGACAAAATCAGACTGAAATATATATATCATTTTCAAGAGAGAATATGTACCGCGATGGACTCCTAGTGTGGATAGGGCTCTTGGCTGGGCTTGACTTGCTAGGGCTCTTGGCTGGGCTTGCCTCCTTCTGAACCTGCAATGCAGAAAAGCTATTTAGATAATAAACAATGCAAAAGAACAGAAGATAAAGAGGGATCAAAAGTTGGATTTGTTACTCACAGAAGGTAGAGGAGATCTTGATCTTGAACGAGATCTACAAAAGTCCAATAAAACAAAACCAGATTCAAAAACCTAAGCATGTTCTGTTTCATACCCATCACCAAGATCCTTGATGCGTGTTCCATCTCACAGAGTTCAAGAAGTTGCAACAAAATAGAACTAGCTTAAACCAATCGATATACCTAATTTGTTAAAACAAAGGACAGAGATTTTCTAAACAATTGCGGCCAAAATAACCTCTGTAGCAAAAAGTGCCATGGACGTCCCAAGAGAACTGAGATTCTATATTGTCATCATCCATCGTGCCAATTTAGTTTTACTGAAATCCCGATATAATATTGCAATCCAAGGTTTCCACTGTTAAGCAGCAATGGAAATCAGTGAATACTAAATAAGAAAGCCAGGAAACGCAAAGTCTCAGATTCCAAGATATTACTTTCCATTTTCTAGTCGATTGCATAGCTATGAAACAAAACCAATCTCTTCACAGGAAAGCAAAGAGCAGACTACAAAATGCTATTGCAACAAAAAGCAAGGCTAATCTCGCAAATCTCAACCAGGAATGGACTAAGCATCTAAATATAGGGATGGAGTAGAAAGAGACGGCAATGGCTGCCAAATAGCAGGTGTAAAAAAAAACCTTCATATGCTCAATCAACAAGAACTTTGAAGTCATCAAGAATGACTTTTCTAGTCAGATACTACCGACTAAGAAATGTTATCTGAAAGTATAAAATGATTACCTTCTTGGAGACAGTGACCTTGACTTCGAGCGGGGGCCAGGAGATCCAGATGTAGATTTTGCGGACGACCTACGTGAAGACTTTGCCTTTGGACTCCTGCTCCTACTCCTGCTTCTGCTCAAGCTCCGCCCACGGCTGCGGCTGCGGCTACGGCTCCGGCTCCTAGAATAGGATCTTCCCCGGCTAGGGCTCCTAGAATCCTTCCTTGAATCATATTCTTTAACCTAAAATTGATAATAGGGATAGTCAAAATTAAACGCAACAAGAAAAAAGATCATAATTCACAGGAAACTTGGCTTCAACGAACCCGAACATATCCATGAGAAAACGCATTCCGAAACTCTGTGTCATCGAGCTTTTTCACCTGCGGAAATTGAAGTGTAAGAGGTAATCAGTAATTAAGGATGATTATAACAAACTCTCAACCACAGGAGAGAAACAGGGAAAGTATCTCACCGCATACTTCATATCCTCATAGCAGGTGTAGTCCACAACTCCAGTTGTACCTACAAATAAGATTGTCCAAGATATAAATCTTTTCAACTTGATTTAGATGCACAAGATAATATGAGCAAACTTACCTCTACCATCACGGTACACTTGCGAGAAACAGACATCCCCTCCTTTACGCATGTGATCCTACAGTTAAAGTGATTTGTGTTTGGAACTCAGAAACCTTTGAAGATAGATAATAAGGGAAAATATGTAGTTTATCCACCAGTGTGTACTCACCTTGAGATCTTGCCAAGAAGCAGATGAAGGCAAGCCTGTCACCAGAACTGTGGTGGAAAGGAAAACAAAATCAATTTAGAGGTTATTCCTACAACTTAGGACAGACCAATGCTGATAATATATATGACTACATACCACGAAACTCAGATCTCCTAGATGGCCCACGACTACCACCATCACCACGGCCACCACCACCACGACCACCACCACCACCGCGGCCACCACCATTGAAACTACCCCGAGTATCATCTGATGAACGCCTACCACCATGCGCTAATTCCACCTAAAAAGAGCCAAAACTCATTAAATTTGATCGAAACCCAATCAGAAATAAGTATTGTGTTTAAAACTTTCTGCAATTTGATTAATAACTAACCCGTAAACGATGCCCATCAAAGTCATAACCATCCCGACCATGAATAGCATCTTCAGCATCACGAGCATCATCAAACTAAACATATTATACAAACAGATCAGAGCAGTTATAGTCGATGGAAGCAGTGTCTCAAAAAAACCAAGAACAAGTTCAAAAGTAACTCTTGAATTGCAAGAGATAAGAGTAGTGGAAATGGTTAATAAGCTGACCTCAACGAAGGCATAACCAGGAGGCCTTGGCGGTACCTTCAAATCAATTTGAACAACAGGTCCATACTGCAACAAAGGAAGATGATACAATTATGTTTAATGGAGACTTTTGAGTAAAAGCAGAACAAAGGTTAATTAACTGTAAAAAACGAGACAATACCTTACTGAACAAATCTTCAACCTCTCTCTCACGGATATCGCCAGGAAGGTTCCCAACGTACACAGTTCTACTCGAACGGCTACTCATTCTTCCTTCTATTGATTCCAAAAGTTAAGATTGAAACAAGCACAGGGACAAGATACAAAGATCAGTGAAAGGCCGTTGACCTGAGATAGAAAATTCACCTGTTTGGTCGATTTGAGATCTCTCACTCAGCCTCCTTAATTTGGGAATTAGGGTTTCGGAGTTGATGATAGGTTTAATGACGACCAGTGAAAACAGAGCGTCACGTGTGCTTTTTTTTTTTTTAGTGACGTTGTAGGAAAAATAAATTATTTATTGGAGTTATTTTTCTATCAAAAACATCAAAGCTTAAATAAATTACATAAAGAGCGCAACTTTTTAAATTCACTATTATCTCCCTCTCCAAAGATCTTGGGGTTGTACATTTTTTTTTTGTTTTAACATCAGGTTGTGTATCGTTAATTCGTTATCAGCCAAAGATTTAATTTTTAATTTTTAAATGCAGTCAGATATAAAAACGAAGTAAGTTCAATATTTTGATATTAATTTCGGATTAGATTGGGCTTGAAGCCCATTGGGCTAACAGTAAATGGATCCCTAGGTAGGGTAGTTTATATTCCTTCCCCCTATATGCTCGCCGCGGGAATATTATCATCATCATCCTTGTGGGAAAATCTGCGTCTAAGCGAGAGTTTCAAATATCTGTAGAAAGATGACTCGAGGCGTAGCGGTGAAGTCGAATGGAACTGGTGCGAAGAAGAAAAAAGTGTCGTTCGTGATTGACTGCTCTAAACCAGCTGAGGATACGATCATGGAGATGGCCACGTTTGAGAATTTTCTTCAGGAACGAATCAAGGTCGGAGGTAAACCCGGTGCTCTTGGTAACTCTGTTTCCATCACCCGATATCTGGGAAATATTACCGTCACCGCCGATTCCAACTTCTCTAAACGGTACACTTGTTTTCTTCTTCCTCACGTCTTTGGTCGTCTAAACCCTAAATTGCTGGTTAAGCATTCTTTTTTATGATATATCCAGATAAGGTTAAAGACTGTACTAATCTTTGTGCTCTTTGTTAACCGCATTGTTGTGATGGAGTCCAAAACACATTTGAGAAAATCTGGAATATGGTTTTTAAATATCCATAAAACATGTTTTTTTGGATCTTTAAATGCAGGTACTTGAAGTATCTGACGAAGAAGTTTTTGAAGAAGTACGATCTTCGTGATTGGCTCCGAGTGGTTGCATCTGACAAAGACAAAAACGTCTATGAGGTACGCTACTTCAGGATTGACGACGAGGTAGCTAGTGACGACGAAGCTTAAGCTCGAGCTTCTTCATTCCTTTTTTTAGTTACACTTAGTCAGAGATTTTTCCTGTTTATACCGGGAGGTTAATAGTTCCTATATATTTTTTCTGTGGCATTTGTATTTTTTCTATTTTTTTTTTGTTAAACTGATTTGATGGTTAAAGTTGACACAGAAACAATAATGACTAAATTCATTATACATTTCTGAAACGAGAGCTGGCCGACTCTTTTATGAGGCCGGGTTGGTTCGGCAGAATTGAGTGGTTGCAACTCAATTTAGGAGGAAAAAAAATATCTAAATATATGCATAACTAAAATATATATATGCATAACTAATTATTTGAATTAATGTTATACTAATAACATTTCTTTCTTTAAGCATTATGAGGGAAAGCATATGCTACGTTTTTGTATATGAATTATTTTTTGTTCTTAACAAGAAAGATACAAGTTAAAGAAGTTTGTTTTGGGTAAATAATAGTATTAGATGATTTAACAATAACTAAATTAACTTTGAAGTTTGAACTATAACAAATTTCATAATTACGTATAAAACGACTTCAGGAAAAAAAATAAAAAATAAATAACAATTTGATTTTCTAGTTACAACCAAAGTTAGTTTCTCAAAACCCTAAACCCAATTTAATCTAAAGAAACAGAAAAAGAAAAAAAAAGAAAAAAACAATAATTTTGGGTGAAAGCCGCACAGCCTCTCTGCTCTTCTTCCTCTATAAAAGCTCTCATCTCCCATCTCTTCCTTCTCATTCCACAAAGCAATTAGAGATCAGTTGACAGAGAGGAGGAGGAGTGCCAAGTTTCTTCGATCTCAAACAAGAACCTGAGAAACCTTTCTTTTGTTCTGTTTTCATCTTCAAAACTGGTAAACCCCATCAACCACAATGGCTCGTTCTCTCTCTAACGTAAAGATCCTCTCCGTCTTCGTCGCCGAAGAGTTCTCAAACGCCTTTTTCAGGTAAAATTTATTTCATCTGTATTGCTCTGTTTTCTCCTCGGCCCTTGCTTTAACAAAACGGTGACGTTTTTGTGGTTCTCTTCAGACGAGGGTTTGCCGTCGCAGCCAAAACGGCGTCAGAGGGAAGCGTTTCGAGCGGTGCAACTGCTTCTGCCGCGGTGTTGAAGAAGAAAGTTGGGGAAGACTCAAGCCAGAAGGCGCCATGGGTTCCAGACCCTAAAACCGGTTATTACAGACCTGAAACCGTTTCTGAAGAGATTGACCCGGTCGAGCTACGAGCTGTTCTCTTGAACAACAAGCAATAAATTAATTTTAATTAATTACTTTAATGCCATGTTTTATGAGGAAATTAGGATAACGGGTTATGATCCTTTGCGGTGAAACCCAACTTGTTCCGTTTCGATTTGTGTAATAATCGTTGGATCTTTGATCTATGCTATTAAGTTTTTTAAAAGCTTCCCTTTTTATGAAGTTTTACTATGACCATAAAAAAAATATTAAAAATCCCAATTGGTATAAAATTATGGTAAATCATTGCTTAAAATTATTAAGCAGAAATCTAAACTAATCTGATTGTTTACAACTGAAATTTTAAAAGAATCTGACACAATGCAATTGAAACCACAGAATAGAGAGATACTATAGTTTAACATGTCTTCCTTTTTCCGATATAAGTGAAGTTAGGAGACGTTTTGTCTATTGGCGACCTGGTAATCTCACACATTTTCTCATGATAACTTGATTAGTCAAATTTTACATCGTACAAAGATGTATAAAATCACGAAACTTTTTATATACTTTGACCAAAATGAAATTTTAAAAGAAAAAGCTTTAAAATATGATGTGTGAACAATCGCTAATTCAATAATATTTAGAAAAATATGTCTTCCCTAGATTTGTTTTCTTTTACATTAGCAAATCAAAGCCATATACAATACAACCCACGTGGCAAGCCATGTTGGTATAGGGAAAATGTTGATCATAAAAATAATTATAATAATTTTAATATAAGCAAAGAAGAAAATATGAAGGCGAGAAGCTCTAACTTGTGAGCCTCAGAAATGAACTTTAGAGTATGAAAGACCACATAACGTCCGTGTTGATGGTTGAGAGGAAGTGGCTCATACTAAATCCCAAAGGCCACATTGGCAAAAACAAATAACCTCACATTCTTAACTAAATTGGCAAAAATATCAGGTTTTATTCATCTCAATCCAGATCTTTTTCTTTATGTAAGAAGAAGACATGTTTGCCAACTTTCAAATTCTGGTGAATTATCAAGCATACATGGACAAGAGTCAAGAGTCCCATCAATAACTTGGGGGTTTCTGTAAAATTGTTTTTTTTTTACAGAGTATGTAACTATAAATTACAAAATCGGTGAAGAAATACAGAAAATTAGCTTTAAAAATCCAAATTTCATTTTAAATAGTCATATTATTGTATATGTATCGAAATAAATGTTTCTATAATTATTGAATAACCAAAATCTCAGCTTATAACCTGAAAGTCAAACAATACAATCAAAATCGTGCTTATGTTCAAGTTTGATTCATGGTACCTTCGATAGAAGATATTGTCCATCTTTAGTTGTATCGTACGTAGTCTTTGATGAAGAAGATAAGACCATATGGTAACAGAAAAAATCTCGAGCCATGACTCAAACTAACACATATCAAAATGCGGTGATCTCTAGAGAATCCCATCTTTATTTTTCTTTTCAAAATCCAGTTGTTACAATTTATTTTTCCTTCACTGAACTCTCTTTTTTCATTAAGAGGACAATAAACGTCTAATCGTCCCTTTCATATCTACAATTAAATGCAAAACAAAATTAAATATAAATAAAATCCAAAAAGAACAGCAATGAATCTGGTTGTAAATACTTGACGATCATGTTTTTTATTAAATTAATAACTACTGTTTTTAAATTAAAAAAGTAATACTGTATTACATACAATAGTTTCAACAAATTTATCAATACAATAACATTAAACATACAATAATATTAATATTAAATATGATGAACATAGGAAAGCTAAAATGATAAACGAATGTAATATTATTATTTGTAACATTTATAAATCAGATTTAAACAAATCGAATACTAAACAAAATATCAAACTTGTGTGTCTAAATTATTAATGATATTTGTAACACTCATAAACTGGATTAAAACAAATCAAATGATAAATAAAATATCAAATTGGGATGAATTCGAAAGTTTTATAATGTTTAAAATTATAACCCAGTGCGGGTCTGAATCTAGTGTTTTACTTAATTCAACAGCAAAATCTCGAGATAAGTCTAGTGGTTAAAAAAGCTGCACAAGTCTTAAAACCAGTGACCCAATAATAACATTTTAAAGGTGTCAGTCACCCAAGAATGTGGAGTCCAAGTCTCATCATCACTATGCTACAATCAACTGCTAAAGAATCCCATCTTGATTCATCCGAAACCAGAGAAACTAAGGAACAAAATATCTAACATTTCTCATGGACATATTCATCAAGATTCATAAGAAGCAATACTCAAAACCCATTTGTAGGTAATTTTTTTCATTACACATAAGAAGAACAATTTTCCTCCACCGTTTTATTCCTGGTTGGCTCTTAAATACAATTCATTGATTCGATCCTAAGAACAGATACAAACAAAGAATTGATTGAAATAAGAACCCACTAAAGTTAAATAAATGATAAAAAAAAAAACATACAGATTCTGCAAAAGCATCCAAAGAGTTGAGATTCTACAAGAAAAAAAGTCTCTCCCTTTAAACCGAAGATACAAAAGGGTTTCTACCCAAATTCACCAATTTCGAATTGCAATCGAACCCGCAACCGCACTGCGGCGATTCATAAAACTCATCGATCGCAAAGTTCGCCGATGTGATCCCGACGGAGAACTCGAGTTCGTCTCCGTTCCTAATAACCTCCACGATGTTTAGCCACAAGAAGAGAACTTTCACCTTCACGCCTGTAAGCTTCGTGATCTTGTTCTCCGATATGTAGCCAGAGATTGTCGATTTGTAATCCAATTGGTACGAACCTTGAAGAGCGAAACTGCACGATTTGTTGAAATACGCGTGAAATTTCCCCGTGGATTCATCCAGATCATATGATACGACTCCTTTAGGAAGGATTCCGACGGGAAAATTGTAGCTTTGGAGGAGAGAGTATGCCGTCGGTGTATCGCCATCTGTAGCGGCGACGATGACTGGGGAAGGCACGGAGAACAAGAAGAGAAACAAGACGATTGAAATCGGAAGTAGAGACATGGATCTTTTCGTCCAATCTGAAACTGTAGGAGTCGGAGAACAAAAAAACTGATTAGATTTTGGGTTTATCTCGTTTTCTCGGAGACTTTCCGGGAAAGACGTAAGCGACTTTGAAAGCTGGCATATCCGTAAATATCCATTAAAAAACGACACCGTAGCTGAACACGTAACAGCAGATTGCACATGAGGTGTCTTTTTGTCATTTTGTTAACAAAACAATTTTATCAATATAATATCTCATTTAGTTGGTTTTATTTTGGTAGCTGATTAGCTAACAAAACCAAAAGTTAACTTTTGTGTGTTTTAATTTAAATGTAAAATTATTTAGCAAAAAACTTTAAACTAAAAATTGGAGACTCGATGAAAAAAGAGTCGCATTAACAAAGTATGTATTTCAGTCAAGAAAAAAAAAAACAAAGCGTTTAGTTTATTTATTTTTTGACAAATAAAATGTTTATTATCTATTCAGAAGAGCTTCGAGGCCGCGTTTATTTATTTATCCGTAATAGGCTAATAGCTTCAAGGTCTATGGGCTTTCAGAGGACAAGACAAACCCACAACGAAACCCACAACCACACTGTGGGCTCTCAGCGAAATACTTGGCCGAGAAATCCTCCGAAACAACACCGACGGAGAAGTCCATATCGTCGCCGTCACGAGACACCTCGCCGATGTTGAGCCAAACGAAAATCATTTTGACGCTTACGCCTACCAACCTCCTGATCCGTCCTCTTGATATGACGCCAGTGACTGTGGATTTGTATTTGACCTTGTACGACTCGATGGAGAACCGACACGTGGAGTTGAAATGGAATTTGAAAAAGCCGCTTTTTGGGTCAAGTTCGTACCCGCGGACACCTTGTGGTAAGATTCCTCGTGGTAAACTGTAGTTTTGGAGAACCTCGTACGCAGTTGGCTGTTTTTGGCACGTGACGGATAATGTAGTTGATAGAATTATGACCACAAATAACATGAAAATGGACATTGTCGTCTTCACTTAGTTTTTTTGTGTGTTTTGCTTGCGTATATAGTCTTATCTAATCATAAATCGTGTTCTTCAATATGTTTTAAAGTTTGTTGTGGGTTTAGTCATACTTATAAGTAGAACGATGAGGGATATCAGTTAGGTTCAGGGACCTCGAAAGGAATGAACGGCTGAGATTTGGCAGGATTAGTGGTCACGTTTTAAGGAATGGAAAAACGATTTTGTTTACTTCACTATATTCTTATTTGTTGGCAAAAATTGTTAACTAAGCTTTACATTTCCTTCGCGTTGAGCTTGGTTTTCCGCTTAATACATTTCCAACAAAAATGACACAGTTTATTCAGATTATTAATTAATAAAGAGAAAAAAATAGTTAAGAAATTACAACAAAAAAAAAAACAAAAATTACTATGAGATTAGACCGCTGGTGCAAGGCACTCCGGTCTTCCAAATCCAATCATCTTCGAGGAATAGACCGGTTACCGTGAAATTTGCTGCATCAGTCGAATTAATCACGTGATAACCGGGCCATGTTACCCGGTTTGTAGTGTTTGAACCAGGTCCGGTATTGTTATACTCTGCATAGTACAATGTACTTAACGCAAAATCGCCGTTCCACTCTCTCCAACCAACCGGTTCAACAAAACCGTCAATATACGATTGCATGTAGATTGTCCGTGAATATTCTTTCCATGGTCGACCCAAAAACGTTTTAACTGTATAGTTACCCGAAACTAGATCATCGGCTGGCTTAATCGTGCAATTATGGATCGACGTACCCGTGTTCTGGTTAGGATCAGACCGGCCTTGTGCAGTAATGGCGTTGAACTGGTTTGGCATCGGTTTTCTCGGATATATATTGCAGTTTTGGAACACGACTGCAGCGTTTCCAAATATAAAATCGACCGTTCCATAGACATCGCATTCTCTATAAAACTGTCTTAGAGAATGTGTATAGAGCGTATCTTGATAAGCCTCGAAACTACAACTATAGAAGATTGAGAAATCTGCACCGCTCCGTAACGCAACTGCCTGGTGCTTCTCCGGTCCGGCCGTGTTCCGGAATGTTATGTTCACCGCAACGAAGTTCGGTGCTGTCACAGCTGAACACAAAATAGTATGTGCACGGTTAGTAATTACCAATTTAATAACATTTATTTAATGGCTGCATTGTCCAACTATATAAATTAAAAAAAACAAACGAAATGGTTAGTACAGTCAGTATTATTAATGCATCTTGTCACTTATTCACCACTTTCAATCTAACTTTTTTGACCTAAAGTTGAAAATGCAATAATTAAAGGAACTATCAACGTAGTCGAGAAATAAAATATTATGGAAAACAATTTTAAGATCTCGAGACATTATGATTAATAGTAACATGTGATGTGGGACGTACCAAACGTGGCGGAATTGAAAGTGGTCCAACCGTCGACGACGCTTCTGTTTCCGGTGACCACCGTCTGATTAATTCCGTCGCCGATCATCATCATGTACCTCTTGTTTTTCGCGATCGAGATGTATTCTTCATAGATTCCCGCCGTCACGTAGATCAAGAAGAAACCGCTGCTTCCGTCGGTGTTGTTCGGCGCTGCCGCTACGGCATCCGTGATATTGGTGAAATTTCCGGTTCCGTCTTGGCTCACGGTGACGATATCGCTTATCAAAACCATGCTTCCGTCGTCTCCGTTACCGTTACCTTCACCGTCGGCGAGTTTTCTCCGGCTGAGAGCCTCGTAAACGGCTTTCGTTCGTTCCGTCATTTTCAAAGGTAGAGCTCCGTTACGGAACAGACGGAACGGTTTTGTGTGGGTTGATTCGGATCTTGGGTGGGCCCAAGCAAACCCGGCCCGTTTCTTCTTCTTTGGGACCCATCCTTTGGTGAAGAGAGCAAGTGAAACGCTAAACAGCTTCGTGTCATTAACGAGAGGCAATGCGACGCCGTTTCTTACAGTCCACGTGGCGGAAGAAGAAGCGGCGGTGGTAAGTCCCTCCAGACACGTCTGCTCGTTAGTCAACGCCGCGGAAAGAAGCGTTTGGACGTCGTCAGCTTTCGGAACTGACAGCGTTCTGAAAGAGGATTGTGCTGACGTGTCGTTAACGGTTTCAAACGACGTTAGGAGATAATCCATTGTTAGACCGGCGAGAAAACGGCAATCTTGGAGAGCTCTAATGACGGCCGGTTGAGATAGATGGGCGTTGCGTTTTAGATACCTATCAACCGTACGAATGAATTTCCGCGATTGCGATAGCGATTTGCGGATTGAGAAGCGGCCGTATTGTTGAACATTGCGTTGACTGTGTGGGAAAACGGATTTGCAGTATTTAGGATCCGGCGTCGTTTTGCAGATTGTTGAAGAGTTTGGTAGAGTTTGAGAGTAGACGAGGAGTGATTGGAAAAATAATGATAGTATGATGAAATAGAGTATTGGAGATTCCATTGTTACTCGAAATTTTAGTTTTTTTTTTTTTTTTGTGATGGAAACTTTAGGTTTAGTGATTGATGTAGTGTGTTGATGATGAATGAGGATGAGGTGGGTCCAATTTAAATGAATATAATATACGTAAGATTTGTGTATAATATATATTGTATGCGATTATTATCCTGAGTCAACTCGTATGGGAGTCTTAAAAACGCGTAGGTTGTTTGGAGATAGTAATTTAATATAATCATCGGGTACTCTCTGTCTGTGCAGATTCAAAGATGCATAGCTGTTAAATTCAGAACTATATTCATTTGATCATAAATTTTCACAATAATCTATTTATTACATTGATATGTATTCCCACAATAATCTAGGGAATTACTAGCAGTGGTTCGCACTCTTGCTTCCGAGGACAATGTGTGTTTCGAAGTAGCCGTTACCTGTTGACAAATACTAATAATTTTAAATCTTCACTTTGAATAATTCACGGCAAATAGTACCACAAGCTATTACACATGTTATACTTTAATATATATATATATGTTCTACTTATATCTTAAAAATCTAAGATAGACGACTGATTATATGAAAGTTTTGTTGGTTGTTAAAAGAATTCAATACTAATTACTCCGTTTTATACAAGTACTAGATTCAACTATTACAATCTTAATCCTAAGTTATTCCTTAAAATTTTAGCCAGATTTTATATTTCAGCAGAAATAATTCGTTACCAATTAAACCTAAAAAATTGTAAATTTTAAATTTCAAATGTCATCCATTATAGTTTATTTTAAGAGGTCCTAAAACAAGTAATCTTATTTTCAACACCTCAAAACATTGATATCATTTGGAGCATACAACAAAATAATAGATCCCACATTTTTTTCTTTTTAGATTTTGAGTTTGTTTGGTGGTCGAGAATGTATGTTTACATAGAAATGAAAATTGTTTTTAGGATTTGATAATATGTTATTATTATTTTTATTAATTTTTTTTATTTTTTATAGAAACTATAAGTATTTTATAAATTATTCGAGAATATATTCTAAATTAGTTCTCAAATATTTTATAAATAGTTTTCAAATATTACATTTATAAATCACCAATAATTAATCGTGTTTAGTATCAAAACACGTTAATTAATGCTCTAATGGAATAATAAAATTTTGTCAGATATATGAAAACGTTGAAATTAATTGTCATGGAAACTGTTTCAAGACAGAACGGTCCGAAATCTACCGACTCTGGCCAAGATTTATAAAACATAAATTGTATAGTTGCATTTTCTTAATTATTTTTTAAAATTCGAGATTCTCTTAAATCTTTGCGTGATATATAAATCATGCATGCATCGATATGACCATGTGCTGAATAGCCTGAATGCCACTAAAAGTCTTAAAGAAAGTACTTAGTCTCTAAAGTTACTACGGTTAGTTCTTATTTTATAACACAATCATTCATACTGTTTGGCTAAGAAAATTGTATACATATTGATGAATGATGAATCTAGTGTAAAAAAAGAAGAAAAAAAAAAAAAAAAAGAAAGAAGAAGAATAATCTAATTGTCAAACTAAAAAGGAATACCTATATTTCTCTTATCCCAAAAATAGAGACACCCAAACCAAGTTAAGGATTATAAACCGATTAGTTTATGCAATGTGGCTTACAAGCTAATCTCGAAAATTCTAGCTGAAAGACTTAAACCATGGCTTCATGAGTTAATATCAGAATTTCAGTCAGCATTTATCCCAGGTAGACTAATAACTGACAATGTTATTATTGCTCATGAGCTTATTCATTCTTTGAAAACTAGAAAGAGGGCACAACCATTTATGGCACTGAAACTAGACATATCAAAAGCTTTTGATCGAGTGGAGTGGCCATATATTGAAGCTGTGCTAAGAAAGTTTGGTTTTGCAGATAAATGGTGTCGATGGGTTATGAAGTGTATCAAATCCGTGACTTATTATGTCCTAATTAATGGTTCACCTACAAGGAAGATAGTGCCTCACAGAGGCCTTAGACAAGGTGATCCTTTATCACCTTATCTTTACCTTTTATGCACAGAAGGCTTATCAGCTTTACTTACAAATGCTATGGTTAATAAAGAAATTCACGGATTTAAAGCCAGCCAAGGAGGACCACCCATATCACACCTTTTATTTGCTGATGACTCTTTGCTTTTTTGTCAAGCTTCTACAGCAGAATGTGAGCGAATACTCAGGATTCTCAAGACTTATGCTGAAGCTTCTGGACAGATTGTCAATTTTCAGAAATCAGCCTTGTTATTTGGTAAGAGTGTGTCTTCTACCCTCCAACATGATATTGTTAGGCTTATTGGAATAAATAAAGTTGGGGGCTTTGGGAGATATTTAGGCCTGCCTGAAACAGTAGGGAAGAATAAGAATGAGATTTTTTCTTATATTTCACAAAGGGTTCAAAGCAAAATGGATAGTTGGTATTCACAGTTCTTGTCATCTGCTGGAAGAGAAATATTAATTAAGTCGGTAGCCACAGCTTTACCTTCGTATTGTATGTCTTGTTTTCTTTTACCTAAAAAACAAATCTCCAAAATGACTACTCAAATTAGGCAGTTTTGGTGGTCTTCTTTTGGAAAGAAGAATCGATTACCTTGGATAGCTTGGAAAATATTGACCAAACTGAAGCAATACGGAGGATTAGGCTTTAGGGACTTATATAAATTCAACTTAGCTCTGCTAGCAAAACAAGGTTGGAGACTCTTGAAAGAGCAAGATTCATTGTTAGCAAGAGTTATAAAGGCAAAATACTATCGTAAAACTACTTTAATGGAGGCAAGGATTGGATACAACCCGAGTAATGCTTGGAGAAGTATAGTTAAAGGTTTTGATATAATTAAGCAGGGGTTGAAATGAAACATAGGAAATGGCAAGACAGTTAGAATTTGGAAGGATTCGTGGATTGATAATCCTCCCAGACCCTGCCAGCTAAATATAAATTCAATGGATGATTCTCTTACTGTTTCAAATCTCTTGGCTGCTGGAACTAAAAGCTGGGATGAGTTGAAACTTCACCAATGGTTGCACCCTGCAGATATCCCAGTTGTTCAAAGAATCAGGCCTAGTATTTCCAGCAGAAGAGATGTTCCTGTTTGGATCTTCACGAAGGATGGGGAATATACTGTTAAATCAGGTTACCATCAACTTATTAAAGACTCCTCTTCCCTGCTAGAAAATGCAATAAATCAATTTATATGGACTCTCAATGCTCCCCCTAAAATCAAACATTTTTGGTGGAAAGCAATGAATGATGCTCTCCCTGTTGCAGAAGAATTAAGGAGAAGAAAGGTTAAGATTCAACCAGATTGTATTCTATGCGGTGAGGAAGGAGAATCTACAACTCATTTATTCTTTCAATGCCGAGTAGCTAAGGAGATCTGGGAGCTCGCACCATTGCAAAAGCCTTCAGGTTGGTTATCTTCTCCTAAAAATTTCTCTTTTTATCTTAAAGCCTTAATGGAGTTATATGGGAAGAGCAAAAAAAGCGTACTTTTGTTTCTTTTCATTGGATGGAGATTATGGAAAGCTCGTAATGAGCTCCTGTTTAAGAGTAAAAAGTGGGCTATTCCTGATATAATTTATCAAGCATTACTGGATTATAATCTTTGGGACATATCACAATCACAAGTTGTGCTGTCTAACTCTCCCAAAAAAGTTATCTCTTCACCATCACCAGCAACTTTTCAGGAAGTGTTAAATCAAATACCAGTCTTATGTTGCTGTTCAGATGCTTCCTGGATAAATAATCAGCACAAGGCAGGGATAGGCTGGTCTCTTCACAATAAACAAGGTGATTGCATACTCAAAGGTTCGGCTTCCATAGAGGCGACGGAGACAGCTTTGGAGGCTGAGTTGATTGCGCTTAAAGAGGCAATGTTTCAAATGAAGAGGTTAGGATATTCTGATGTTACATTCTGTGGGGATTCATCGATTCTATATCGCCAGTTGGAATCTTCTTCTAACTCCACAGATTCATCTAAGCTACTCCAATCCTATCCTCTTATGCAAGACATCTTGTCAATGAAAGTACAAGGTTTCAAATTCAAACATGTAAGAAGACCTGTAGTTTCACTGGCAGATAGGCTAGCAAAACAAGCGAGAGTAGCTAATTCCCCATATGTTGTTATCTGGTCTTGATGTAAAATAAACTTGTTGTACTCTGGTTATTTTTTGCTAAATGAATGCAAAGTTGGCCGTCAAAAAAAAAAAAAAAAGAAAAAAAAAAAAACGAAGCGATTGCTTATCCACTTTGTAAGTTGGGCCCTCAACGTTTTAGCCCACTCCCAAGGAGCCGAAACAAACGTATATGAGTCAATAACAAAATTTTGAAATTTACTAAAAACCCCTCCAATTTTTGTTTATTTTCACGTTTTTCACCTGTATTTGTTCTCATTTTGGACACAAGGCCCACAACTTTTGCAGTCGTTCTTTCGTTCTCTCGGTTCTTTTTTTTTTTTTTTTTTTTTAATCTCTGACAAGCATATGCATATCTCATTGACCATCATCATCTTGATTCTTGGTCATACCACATAAAATTGACTGGACTGTTCGAATGATTTTTTTTTTTTTTTAACCATATTGATAACAATTAAATGGATGCCCATAAAAATAAAAAATTGATAACAATTAAATGTTTCGACTGAATTTCGGCATGGGTGAATAATTACTAATTACAAAAATTTTACGATTTGGAGATTATATTACAATGGGTTTGGTAAGCAAAATTAAACTAAACTTTTTTGTTACGAAGCTAAGTGGACGATTCTCACGAATTATGTTTGATATACAACGTACTTTTATTATAACGTTAAAAACACACCGCTACAAAAAAAGTTTTTTTTTTTTTTTTGTCGCCAACTACAAAGAGTTTTATAAATGTGTGTGTGCGCGCTTTGGTTAAAAAAAAAAAAAAAAATTTGTTTGTTCGGTTCATGTGACTCTAACTAACCGGTTTAGATAGGAGAGAGAAAACCAAATCTTTTCTCTAGTCTCTAAAACTCTCTATATAAAAAGAGCTTAAAACGTCCTCTGTTCTGTTCTGCACACTGCTCATTCATTGTTCTCTCTTTCTCTCTACTCAAATGGCTCTTCCTCCCTCTTCTTCTAAACTCATCATCTTTCTCTCTATCTTCTTGCTTCTCTGCAATGGCTTCTCCTTGTCTTCTTCTCTCCGCAGCCTCAACCATCGTCACCACCTCAAACTCCACAATTACAAAGACGCTCTCGCCAAGTCTATTCTCTTCTTCGAAGGCCAAAGATCTGGAAAGCTTCCTCCAAACCAGAGAATGACTTGGAGGAGTAACTCTGGTCTCTCTGATGGCTCTGCCCTCAACGTAAAATGACACTTCTTTCTTTTGTATTTTATTGCTTTCTTGGAAAATTTGAAATGGGTTTGTCCTCGGCTTCCATGATTGGTAGCAATTATACGTTAAAAAAACTCCACAAAAATCATCAAAAGATTCAACCTTTATGGGGCTTTATGCATAAAACAGAGGAAACACATAAATAATCAAATCTTTATGGGTATATAAATAATGCATATTTTCAGAAATCTAAAACTTTTGTTTATTGGGTTTTGTGTGTTAAATTTCTTATTTTCTTCATACAAAAAAAATTACATCTTTTTGGAAACGTGATTTATGTTAATGGTTTAATTCGAAGGTGGATTTGGTGGGAGGATACTACGATGCAGGGGACAATATGAAATTTGGATTCCCAATGGCATTCACAGCCACAATGCTCTCATGGAGTTTAATTGAGTTTGGTGGTCTCATGAAATCTGAGTTACCAAACGCTAAAGACGCAGTTCGTTGGGCTACTGATTTTCTCCTCAAAGCTACTTCACATCCTGACACCATTTATGTTCAGGTTTCTTGAATTTTTTACTTGCCAAAAATTTAAACTTTGGGGAGACAGAGGAAGAAGAAGTGGTTTATGTTAGCGTTTTTTATAGGTGGGTGATGCTAACATGGACCATGCTTGTTGGGAGAGACCAGAAGACATGGATACACCAAGAAGTGTGTTTAAAGTCGACAAGACCAATCCTGGTTCTGATATCGCCGGTGAAATAGCCGCAGCTCTTGCAGCAGCTTCTATTGTTTTCCGGAAATGTGATCCTTCTTATTCTAGCCTCCTCCTCCAACGAGCCATTACGGTAAATAAACTATAAACATAAAACCATTAGTTAAAACGTTTTGTCATTTTCTATAGTCAATGAAGATTAATGAAATGAATTATGTCATTCCTCAAGTTGTACTATATATATATATTTAATCCAAAAATTTGCTATTTCGATTGGAGCATTAACTAGAATTGCTTTTGTGGGTTTTTAAGGTTTTTACATTTGCGGACAAATACAGAGGACCCTACAGTGCAGGTCTGAAACCAGAAGTTTGTCCATTCTACTGTTCCTACTCTGGATATCAGGTTCAAATTTTTTACATTGGATCTGATATTAATTTAAAAATCTGTAACCATAATTTTTGAAAAACCGAAATCAAATTGAAGTGATTTATTACAGGATGAATTGTTATGGGGAGCTGCTTGGTTACACAAAGCAACAAATAACCCAACATATCTCAGTTACATCAAAGCTAATGGACAAATCCTTGGAGCTGCTGAGTCTGATAACATGTTTAGTTGGGATAATAAGCATGTTGGTGCCAGAATTCTCCTCTCCAAGGTATTTTTTTTTTTTTTCTTTTAAACCCTAATTTTTGAAAGCGGTCAAAGATTCAAAATTTAAACCGTTGCTTCTTGATTTTATTGAGAAAGGCTGAGTTTTTATGAAACCCATTTGTTGTTTTTCAAGGAGTTTCTGATTCAGAAAGTGAAGTCCCTTGGAGAATACAAAGAGCATGCTGATAGTTTCATATGCTCTGTTATACCTGGCGCTCCCTTCTCCTCTTCCCAATACACCCCAGGTTTTTGCTTTTTGTTTTTGTTTTTGTTTTTGTTTTTGTGGATATTCATTATTCACCACTCATCTTCTTATTTGCTTACATATCTGCCCATAATCTTCTTATTTTTGTACATATTACCCCCTCGAGAGTATTGACTATACATTAATGGGGTATTTGTTTATATTCCATTAATTATGATGTATTAATTGCTTATAAGGTCTAAAAGTAGTATTAGGGTTTCTCTATAAGATTAAAAAATCTAAACTTTCCAATATTGTCTAACCTTGAACATGATCGATCACATTTGAGAGTTTGGAGTTTTGTTGTTCTTCAAAAGATGACTTAAAACTGGGGGTTTTAGATCGTAAACAATTTTTGGGTTTGTATTGTTTTAAAATAAATTATTTTTCTGTAGATATTATTGAATTTTAAAATCAAGGAATTTACAAAAGTAACTGAAGATATATATGTGTATGTATGTATAGGTGGGCTATTGTACAAGATGGGTCAGAGCAACATGCAATACGTGACGTCTACATCGTTCTTGCTCTTGACCTATGCCAAATACTTGACTTCTGCTCGCACCGTCGCTTACTGCGGTGGCTCCGTCGTCACCCCCGCCCGCCTTCGCTCCATCGCCAAGAAACAGGTTCAATTTAACGCACAGTTCACACTTTTCTAATATACATTATATACATACTATAGGGAATTTCATTTTTAACTTAGCTAAACTCGGATTATTCAACACAAACCAAACCAACATTTTATCCTAAATCTATTAGTGCATTTTTTTTTTCTCTCATACATCTCAAAATGAATATAATCTGACCCAAAATAAACATAATTTCATGAAAAAATTATTAAAAAAATACTTGTCTATTTCTACCTTAGCATTTTAATGTCATATTGACTTGATTGAAACTTTGATATACCAAAGGAAACGAAAAGTCTGTTGTGCAGTGACAATTTCCTTATACCAAATTAGGCTATCATGTCATCCCTATTTCATCACAGGCATAGCCCCTATTTTGAAGTATATTATAAATATAATAACTATTTCCTCTGTTTCATATTAAGCTGCTACAATACCAATAAATGAATTGATAATTTCTTATAAATATAACAAAAAAAAAATTGTTTCCTTTTACTAAACCATGAATGGTGCTTAATTATTAAAATATACATTAACTGATAAATGTGATTATGTGCCAGGTGGACTATTTACTTGGAGACAATCCATTAAAAATGTCATACATGGTTGGTTATGGTCCAAAATATCCGCGTCGGATTCATCACCGTGGCTCATCTCTCCCCTCCGTCGCTGCCCACCCGTCCAAGATCCAATGCCACGACGGCTTCTCCATGTTTATCTCTCAATCTCCTAACCCTAACGACTTAGTCGGTGCAGTCGTTGGTGGTCCGGACCAAAACGACCAATTCCCTGACGAACGGTCTGACTACGGACGGTCTGAGCCGGCCACTTACATTAACGCCCCACTTGTTGGGGCTTTGGCGTATCTCAGTCGCTCTTTTAGCTAGCTCTAATTAAGCCTTAATCGCAGTAATTGACCGTTGGTTTTAAATGTTAATTAGTAGTAATGATTTCTATAAATGAATATTGTCAAGATTGTTTGATCCGATTGTTGATTAGTAGTCACGCTCCAAGCAAACATAAAGCAATAATGCGAATATACATGCTTATTCGATTTGATTTCCAGTTTGTTTGAAAAAAAAAAAAAAAGGTAACATTAGGAAGTGGGCGATGGGTGTTTAACATTAGATTTGCTTTTCTTTAAAACGAGAATTGTTAAATCAATGTAAGTGAAATATTTATTTTTTTATAAAAAAGAGGATTGATTTTTTTTCACGAGAAAAATATATATTTACGGAGTATTTTTAAAATAATAGGAATTAGGAAATGACGAAGGATGATGAATGTTTTCATGGGAAACGAGCAATTGACCATAGAGAGAGATGGGTCGACTAAAGCTGTCAATGTCTCTGTTATGACAGATTTAATCCTGGTTTACGTAATTTAAAATTTGATGGACAAAGGAAAAGATTGTGTTTCATTATCCGCAGATTTTTTTTATTTATCATGGTTTTGATATTATGATATATATCCTCAGACCCTACAATGGTCGTGTATTAATAGGAAAAAAGTATGCATATCTTATGTTAAGTTTTTAATTGTGAATAAACAAAAGTAAGATAAAAAACATAACTAAATTATTGTAATGACCCTTTTTAAAAATGATTTGTTTCTGATTATACTGAATGGCATAATAAATTTATCTAAAACATGATTCCAGCAAAATATAACTGAACGGTATTTATAAACCAGTGTTGGCAAAAAAAAAAACTAAGTTATACCATATATACCATAATATACCATAATATGCCATAATATACCATATATGCAATTTTGTTACACATACACATATAGGATTAGAAGTTTCAAAATGGGTAATGGGTTGATGGGTTGACCCAATCCAATTTAACCCATCAATTCTAATGGGTTAAATTTTTTGATCCTAATAAGTTAATGGGTCAAATGAGTTGGTGGATAAATGAGTTAAATGAGTTGGTTTGTGATGAGCTGATGAGTTACCCATTTAACCATTTATTTTAACCATTTATAACCATTTAAATAAGTTAACCAATTTTTAATTTAATTTAATTCAATTAAACCAAACTAATTTTAACCATCTCTCAATTTTCTCACAAAAAATGCAAATTAATAATTTTCTCCCAAAAATGAAAGCATGTGACATAATTTCGAGGAAGAAACAAAAAGTATGGTAATTTTGGTAACTACGTGCGAAGAACCAAGTGGTAGTAATTGCTCGCAGATATAGACTATTAATTAACCGAGTAACAATGATCATTCTCAACCACTTAATTAATGGATATAGTTTTTCTTATGTTACCGTGAAAGTAGAATCGTTACCACCTAATAATGGGAGGTCAAACATCCGCAAAAGAAGATGGAATCACACACTATAATTTACCTCAAATCTAAAAAAAGATTGATATCTAAAAATAGCATACATACTAACATTATAAAAACATCATGAATCCTCCAATGAACAAATCACTTTTAAATTTGTTAACACTCTTTTAAAAGAACAAAAAAAAACCAAAAAAAGAATAAAGATATTACCACCATGGCTAACGCAAGAGGTTTGGTGGCCAAGGCAAATAATACTAATGTAGGTTCATTAATTCTAATGGCCTTGGTGTTTGGTTCTTGCGTGGCTAATGGTGAATATCTCGGCGGCCGCCGTGGTCTCGCCGCTAACTCCGGTAACCCCACGGTTTTTGATATTACTAAGTTTGGAGCCGTAGGAGATGGTTCCACCAATACTTTCAAGGTAAGATTATTTTTTTTTTAATTTAATGGGGTTTGAGTTATGATACATAATCGTAGGATTATATATAGCGATTGATCGAATACATGTATGCAGGCGTTTTTGAACGCATGGATCCAAGTGTGCGCAAGTCCTGTACCAGCAACACTATTAATCCCTAAAGGAAAATTCTTGGCTGGTCCAGTTATTTTCGCCGGTCCATGCAAAAGCAAAGTGACCGTTGACGTACAAGGCACGGTCGTCGCTACAACAAGCGGATTCGCAACCCCCGAGTGGATCTTATTCGAACGTGTCGACAATGTCGTCCTCACCGGACCCGGCACATTCCACGGCAGCGGTGAAAAGGTGTGGGCAGCTGATGGCTGTGGTAAAAAGCTCAAATGCAATCTTCCCCCAACGGTAAGAATAATTTAATATTTATACATAGACAATAATATATCATTTAATTTGGTACTAATTATATAGCACATGTATACGTTGTACACATGCAGTCTCTCAAATTCAGAAACATGCAAAACGTTGTGATTGAGGGCATTTCCTCGGTGAACGCAAAGGCCTTCCACATGTTCTTAGTGAAAACAGTAAACGTCAAAATCCAAAACATTAAGCTCATCGCGCCTGATGAAAGTCCCAACACCGATGGTATCCATCTGAGCAATGCTGACAACGTTGCCATCATTGACAGCACAATAGCGACAGGAGATGATTGTGTCTCAGTTGGCCGTGGCTCCAACAACGTAACCGTTGAACGTGTGATCTGTGGTCCAGGACACGGTTTCAGTGTTGGTAGTCTTGGTAAGTACGCAAACGAGGAAGACGTTAGTGGAATTCTCGTTAAGAACTGCACAATGAAGGGAACCGACAATGGACTTAGAATCAAGACTTGGGGTGGTTCGACTCCAAGCAAGGCTGCCAACATTCACTTCGAAGATATCATCATGGAAAGTGTCAAGAACCCAATCATCATTGACCAAAACTACGGTTCAAGAGGAGGAGTAAGTATATATGACCCGAGAACATCATCAAACTGGTCAGTTGAATATGTAGCTTACAAATACTTGACCCTTTTTTTTGTTTTCTGTAGGATTCAAAAGTTGCAATCAGCGATGTGTCGTTCAAGAACGTAAGAGGAACAACAATTACAAAAGATGTTGTTCAGATAATGTGCAGCAAATCGGTGCCGTGCAAAGGAGTCAATGTCGTCGACGTGAACTTGAGCTTTGTAGGAAAGTCATCCGAGAAGTCCTCATCAGGAGGTGCGGTCGGAGCTGTTTGCGATCACGCCAACGTTATCTTTGGTGGAAAACTTAGCTTTCCAATGTGTCCCAAATAAGCTTTTTGGTATTAATAATTTTATAATTTAAAAAATCAAAAGTTTCCACAAACATGTGTTTGTGAGTTAGTATGGGAAATTTTATCAAACAAGAAATAATCATTGGAATATTTTACTTTTGATTATGCTTTTTTTTTTTCCTAATGTTTTGATTTTTTTTTTTCCTTTTTGTATAATAGACGAATTCTTCAGCTGGTTGCTTAAAAGTTACTAGTTAGAAATTTGTTCTGTTGGTATAATCAATCTGTAAGACCATTTCATATAAAATCAAATTACTCTATCTATAAAGGCATTCAAAGAAAAAAAAAATCAACACTTGTGGAACTTGAAAAAAATTAAAAAAGTTCACTAAGACTTATCTTCTATCTTTTTTTCTTTTCCTTTATACACTACTACCAAATTATATAATCCAGACAACACATGTAGTTTATTAAACTATGGAATTTTTAATCTCTTATACAAGTTATTCATGTGAAACGAATATATGTTTTAACTAGAAACAAACATATATAAACACTGAGATATCGATGCCTTAATCTCAAGAAGCTCTCCGATTAATCTGGTTCTGGTTCTTTTAGTTTTACAACAATAATCTTTTTGGAACCCTGATTTAAAGAAATTTCTACACTTCCCTAAATTCATTTAGTAGTTTATATAAAACTAATATTAACCATAACCAGTAATAATAATAATAATAATATTAGTTTCTAAATTAATGTTCATATAGAAGAATAGAAAAATCACTACTTTCACAAATAAGACAAAATTTGTAATAGTGTTTTATATTATTGGTGACCATAATGTTATTGATAAAAAATAAAAATCAAATAATTTAAATAATGCAAAATTAGCTGATTGTATATATAAGTACAATTACTATCAACGTTCGTAATGTGACAATATATATAGGTAACACAAAACCATCTAAAAAAGGACAACCTGAATCTCGATAAACATTTCAGCCAAATAGTTAGTCTCGTATGTTTGTTCTGTTGGTACGCATGAGCAAAAAATCTTTTTGGATTAAAAGGTAAAATATTTAATATTAAGCGGAGTTTACATAGACAAAATTATTTCTACATATACCGTGCGATTAGGGATTTCTTCGAAAAACAAGTGAACGTAACAGAGTCATTGCGTTAAAAAGTCATATAAAGGGCTTTTTCAAAAGCCCGTTTGTAAATAAAGCCCAATGGATTGCTCGAAGAGCAGAAACCCTAGAAAAAGATGAGGTATATAAATAGTTTCGTCTTCTAATGTTAAGCAGTTCTCCGCCACACCAAATCTCCAGAAAGGGGTGAAGCAAAAATGGTTTCGTTGAAGCTCCAGAAGCGGCTCGCCGCATCAGTGATGAAGTGCGGGAAGGGCAAAGTATGGCTCGATCCGAATGAAAGCTCCGACATCTCCATGGCCAATTCCCGTATGTTGTTTTCTTTTCTTCACTCGTTTTGTTTTTTGCTTCGTTGCTATTGTTTATTTTGTTGTCCTGCGTTTGTTTATCTGCGACTGTGGTAGATGACTTGTTTCCTTGGGTTTATGTACTGTTATCTTCTGTGTATGTTTAGTCACTATGTTCGTTTCCGATCTGCAAGTTCAAAGCTCGTAGATGTTTCTGCTGCTTGATTTGTCTTATTTATAGAGCTGTGATTTGTTTTTTTTTTTTAATTGTTTTTGTATCTCCAGATTGAATCAAAAGAGCTACTTGTAGCTTTTTGCTATTTGATTATTGAAGATTAGTCTCTGTTTATGTGACTTGTTGTCATAGAATCAGCATGTGAAATGTTCAATTTTGTTTGCTTCTCTTTGACTGTCGATTTGTATGATCTTGGTTCTTACAGCAATGACTTGCTAATGTCTTTGTAGGCCAAAACATCAGGAAGCTTGTGAAGGATGGTTTCATTATCAGGAAGCCAACCAAGATTCACTCTCGTTCCAGAGCTCGCCGTATGAAGATTGCCAAAATGAAGGGTCGTCACTCTGGATACGGTATGTACTTGTAAATTGAAATATGTCTGTCTATGTTGATTGAATTTAAGATCATTCATGTTATTGTGTAATGATTGCGTTGGTTTGTGTATGATTAAAAAGGTAAGAGGAAGGGTACCCGTGAAGCTAGGTTGCCAACAAAGGTACTGTGGATGCGTAGGATGCGTGTGCTGAGGCGTCTCTTGAAGAAGTACAGAGAGACCAAGAAGATTGACAAGCACATGTACCATGACATGTATATGCGTGTTAAGGGTAATGTGTTTAAGAACAAGCGTGTCTTGATGGAGAGTATCCACAAGTCTAAGGCCGAGAAAGCTAGGGAGAAGACTTTGTCTGACCAGTTTGAGGCTAAGAGGGCCAAGAACAAGGCTAGCCGTGAAAGGAAACATGCTAGGAGAGAGGAGCGTTTGGCTAAGGTATAATATCTATAATCTAAACATTGTTACCATTTTAAATGATTTGTTTGATTACGGATTCTTATATATATATATCTGTTTTGTTGTAGGGTCCTGGAGGAGATGTTGCGCCTGTAGTTGCACCACCAGCTGCTGCTCCAACTGCTGAGTAAGTTCTGATCTCATCAACTGTGATGTAAATATTTTGTTTTTGAATCAAATTGGCGTAAACATCTAATCCATTTATGTGTGTTTGCTTGTGCAGTGCACCGAAGAAAACGTCAAAGAAGTGAAAGATGATGTAGCAGAAAGCTATATAATTCAGTTTACGGACTTGACTTGAAGAAGGTTTTGAATGTTCTATGAAAATGGATTTGTGGAATAACTTTTATTTTCGCAAAGAACATAAACTTATGTCAGTTAATCGTTGTTATGCTTTCAGATTTTTAGTTCACAGTGTTTCAAGAGACCTACTTTGGGAAAAGTTGTGCTTTTTTTTTTTTTTTTGGTTTTTTATTGATTTTAGTTCATTTCGTCGCACAAGTAACATATTCATCCAGAGCTCATTACCATGTTTGTTGGCTTAATTTGAACATATTAGAAACCATTTTAACTTAGTAATGGTCGCGCACCAGATTTGCTATGACGAACTACTATACAACTAGCGGGCTATTGTAACTAAGATATTGGTCGGACTAGATTTACTATGTTGAACAATGATACAACTAATGGGCTTTTCCTACTAATGTTTTTGTGAGCACAATAACCAAGTTATTGGTTGACCAAAAAAAATAAAAAAATAAAAAAATAACTAAGCTATTGCATCGTAAGTGGAAAAGTGAGACAGGAGTAAGAACCGGTTTTAATCCTTTTCCAAATAAAATCGAACCGGGATGTGACTACTACCCAATTCTGAAGCTAGAGAAATTAGATGAAGCAAGGGTAAGTTATCAACTTTATAGAACAATAGAGAAACTGCATAAAAGGGCTCAGTACAGTTTTTTTTCCTCTTTTGGAAGAAAAAGTGCGCCCACCGTGGGGCTCGAACCCACGACCACAAGGTTAAGAGCCTTGCGCTCTACCAACTGAGCTAGACGGGCTTGTTGACAAACAGGCACTCTAGCTGTATTTATTACGACAAACCACATCCCAAACCAAACTAGATGAATGTAAGAGCTTTGAGAACTTTGCAAGGACTGTGGGACTGTGCTGTACAATAAAGAAGATTTTTATGAAAGACAAATTGAAAACTCATGAGCATATATTATTATAGACTAAACCTAGTGTTATGTCTGAAAAAGATGCATACATAAATAGAGGTGCAGAAAATTACAAGTTTACAACAATGCCAATAACCTTGCCTTTTGCCATTGGAGCATCCACAACTTTACTTTGCTTTTACTCAGAAGATGTCGCACCCATCATCAAACATGGCTGATAACAATAGTCCCTGTACATACTCACACTTCTTTGCCTTCTCCAATTGTTCACTATCCGATAAAGGAGGTGATGGTTTCTTGTCTTTTTCTATAGAAGATTCCTCAATCAAATTATTGTCTTCTATACTTGAATCAGGCTGCAGATGCTTGGTCTGTTTTGGTAATGTGGAATTGTTGATGAATGATAAAAATTGATCGGAAACCGCGGTTCTAGAGGTTTGATAATGATTCATCGATGGCGGGTATTCGTCAACAAGTGATTGAAGATACTTATCCGATGAATATGGATCTTCCCTGTACGATGTATCCTTCTGCTCACTGTAAAGTTATCAGTCAAGGACATTCAAAGAAATTGCATCCAGCATAAGAGACGGAAAATGAGCTAAAAAGGTTTTTGAAAAGAAATAAAAAAGGATATCTTCAAGACATCTTTATGATGTGTAATTATATGATCCACCATATGCATCTTCACTCTTTTGCTACAAACAGGACATACCTAAAAAAAAAAAAAATCACAAACAACCAAAACGAATTGTAAGATGTTAGCACATGACAATTCTTCACAGAACCAGAAAAGAATGTTCCATCACACAACCAAATATTCGTTTCCAGAAATCATGTAACCAATCAATGCTTGAAAAGAAGAGAAACATCAACTCAAAATAGTGAAACTGCAATTTGGATTCCAAAAGCAACAATCTAAACAGACATACTTAGCTCAAGTCCAAGAAGACAGAAGTCCCTACCAACAGCTCATCATAGCATCACAATCTTAATCTCTAAAGCAAAAGATGTGGAAAATATTCATCTCCTAAAATCCTTAATCGAGAGGCATGTTTCTTCTCTATTGAAACTAATCACAAAATTGCAATCGGATTCTCAAAAAGCACCAATCAAAACAAATACTTACCAAATCAAAGAATGAAGGGAAAGGTTTCTAACAATCCTACCCTTTAAAAATCACGCATGTAAAGCTCTAGGAGTCCACTAAGAATACCCAAGAATCGTTTAATCAATATGTAAACTGCTTCATGTGAAGCTTCAGTGTCAAATCTTAAGAGCGGGAGAGATAGGAAGTGAAACCACATACCCCATGGTTAGCTTCAAGATGATGTTCATCGTCGATATGGTGACACAATTCAATTAAATCATAATCATCAGAGCAAAACGGGCACGGATACTCCACTGCTATATCCTCATCTTCTTCAAACTCTTCCACATCCATATGAAATCCTGAAATTTTCGCCACAAATGAGAACTCAACACCAAAGGAAAACCCATAAAAAAAAAAAAGTCTTCTAATCTAAAATCAAACGTAAAGCTACGATTTTTAGCTTAACACCCAAATACCGAAAGAGACCATACGGATCCCTAAAACAACTTTGAATTAAAAAAAACATCGAAACCCAATTCAGACCCATCTGAAATCATAAACCCTAAACGAAGTTAGAAAATTAGGGCATATGGATACTAACCAGATTGCTGATACTTAGAAGGTGTTGCTGATCGATGGCTTCTAGAAGAACCAGATGAGCTCACACCCCACATGTCGTCTTCCATCTGAATCTCTCTCCCACAAATCGGAGTTGCTTAATCTCAGATAAGCTTTTGATTAGAAAAATTTAGACCTGCTCGTCGTGTCAGCTAAATACCCCCAAATTGTCCGATATATAAAAATAAAATGCCAAGAAAATAATAAACGCAAAGACCTGACCTTTCCTTATTTAATCTACCCGAGACTTAATGGACAAGAATACTCCGGTTTGTAAAGCCAAAATTACTGATATACCCCTTCCCTGGTAGCGAGCCACTTTCTCAGCTACTACCTCAGGGGGTGTTTTTGTCTTTATCATTTCGTTGCTCCTCCTCCCCAAGTAAATAGAATAGCAAATGTTCGACTTTGAAAAACATTTAAATGGGCCTAAAGGCCTAAGTAGAAAAGCCCATATTAAGTCAGAGATATCTGAGAATTGTTGATAGAAGCGAAAATTCCCCAATTTTTTTTCCCGGAAAATTCCCGACAAAGCCCCGTCGAGAATCGACAAAATTTGAGTTAGTTTTGTCATTTACCATTTGTCGCTATTACGTACGAGAAGGCTCTGAAGCAGCCATCTTGACTCTTCGTCTTCCACTTCTAAGATGGGAAGCCCTAGCGCCGCCGCAGACACCACCGAGACTGATCCTTCAACCGATTTCATAGGAGAGACACGAAAAGACTCCGGCTCTGATACTGATTCCAACACCGATTGCGACGGAGACGATTTGCCTACTCCTATTTCTCGTACTCCTCGTGGCTTGAGCCAATTCGAAGAAGGAGAAAAGGTTTTAGCCAAGCACAGTGATTGCTTCTATGAAGCCAAGGTAGTAAAAAAAAAAAATACTCTTTTATTTTTTGAATTGAGAGTGTTGTTCTCTGCTTTTATGTGATCTTTTATCCCTTTTTGTTTTCTTCTCAGGTTCTTAATGTTGAATATAAAGTCAATGAATGGAAGTATTTTGTGCATTACATTGTAAGTAAGACAATCAAAAAGTTGAGACATTTATTTATTTTTCAGTGAAACATAAAAAATAACAGACACATAAAAATAACGTAATTGTTTTGAGCTATTCATTCTGCTTCTATAGTTTGTTTCCGTCGTTCTGAAGATGTAAATTGTTTCTTTTGGCAGGGCTGGAACAAAAGGTTAGTTGAGCTTCCTCCAATGTTATACTACTGGCTTCTCATTACATTTTATCGGTTTGAAATCATTCTCGTGTTGGTAAACTATATGCATAAGGGAATTGAGATCTATTGATTATTGAATCGAATGCTTGCCAAAGATCTCATCTTTTTTTAAAATTTATAAGTTTTGACTAGTGTATATATCCTTATACAATGATAGTTTATCCAATGTTGTTTTGACAGTTGGGACGAATGGAAAGGTGTGGAGTGTTTGTTGAAACATACAGAGGAGAATATTGAGAAACAAAAGGAACTCGGTGTCAAGCAAGGAGCTAAGACTGCTATGGCTTGGAAAGTTTCTAAGATGAAACCTAGAAGCCCTAATGGTATGGTCACAACCTTCTTCTCTTTTCTTTATTCTACATGTTTATTTTCTCTGTGAAGTTCTTGCAACTTTCCAGATTATTGCATCAGCTGATATTGTTTACAACGTTTTCTTAATTTTTTTTTGCAGTTGCTAGAGGAAGAAAGCGGAAGCAAGATTCTGTTGACACAGTTATCTCTCCATTGGTATATTTATTAGCTCAATCTTTCAGCTTTCTAATATCTACGCCTTTTTTTTCAGGAGAGTTTTTTACTTAAATCTTATTGGTTGCTGAATACAGGAGAAGAATGTGGTTCCCTCCGACAACCTTTTAAATTTCCAAATCCCACCAGCATTAAGGAAGCAACTCATTGACGACTGTGAATTTGTTACTCAGATGCACAAGGTAGTCTTTTTGTGAATGTCATATGCTTTGCTTAAGGTTCATATATTAAGGAATGTATCGTATTAATTTTTTGGGAATTGTATGAGCAGCTTGTGGAACTTCCGCGCTCTCCAAATGTGGATGACATCTTGAAGAAATACATTGACAGCAAAATGAAGAAACATGGCAGGTAAGCTCTTTGTTTGCTATAGTTTCTTTTAGTTGTCAGTTTCCAAAACTTAAGAGAGTATAGATAAACTGTAGATGCTCCATTGAGGGTAGCTGAATTTTATTTGATGGATAAGAGTATTCTCAGCTTCTAATATTAGATATTACTTTCTTTGGTGAGTCTATATAGGGTAACTGATTCAGTAGAGGAAATCCTGAAAGGTTTGCGTTGCTACTTTAACAAGGCTTTACCTGTGATGTTGCTTTACAACAATGAACGGAAGCAATACGAGGAAACCGTAACAGCGGATGTTACTCCCTCAGCTGTGTATGGAGCAGAGCATTTGTTACGACTCTTCGGTAAGGCCATTCTTTCTAGACCATAAACACAGTATTGTGGTTTAGTACTTGTCAAACCTGTGGAAAAATACACAACACTATATGCTTCTTGTCTTGTTATGAAACCCTAACTATTGAGTTTTTGCAGTGAAATTGCCGGAGTTGCTAGTCCATGTGAATATGACAGAAGAGACATTGAAGGAATTACAGGACAACTTTGTTGATATTCTCAGGTTTGTTTTTGTCTCCTGCTGAATTGGTTAATGCTTAACACTTTACGAGTATTTGAAGAATAATAAAAAAAAAAACTAATGATTACGCAGGTTCTTGAGGAAAAATCAGAGTTTGTTTTTTGTATCGACATACAAAGCAGTGGAAGAAATGGAGAAGAAAGAAGATTAGGATCCCATTTCTATATGATGATTGATGACAAGTCATTGTTGTAAATACAGTGAATATTCTTATTTGTACGAGTATCTATGTAATGAGAGCCTACTTCTAACTATAGGTTCGGTCTTGATTATGAAAATTTGAAAATGATTAACGTCTTTATCGTGTTTGCATCTGCGTCCTAAATTCACGATACGGCCACTGGGAGATTATCACAAAATCGCTTCTTTTGATTTTTAAAATGTGTTAAAAGAGTTGACTTTTTGAATGTACTAAGAAAAATATATGTTATAGAAGCAGATATGTATGTATATGTTATATATGTTTATATTATTTACCATTGTATTTCAAGAAATGATTATCTGCTCGAGTAGTATCATAATACTATGCAAAGATGTGTACTAATGAGTTCGAAATTATCAAATCACATGGGACAAAAGGCATATAATATTTTTATCAGCTCCAATATAAATTATGTGATCATAATACTATGTACCAATGAGTTCAAAATTATCAAATCACATGGAATGAAAAAGCATATAATATTTTTATCAGCTCCAATAAAAATTATATGACCGTTACGGAAAGAGGGAGAGATAAACCTTTTTTTTTCTTTTTCTTTTCCGTTTTTTTGACTTTTCTCTTTGTAGATCATCCTGGACCCACAGGATCTTTCAAACTTACCGTTTAAATTAGATAAACACCGTCCGATCTCACAGTTGCGCCGTGAAGCAATCAACGGTTCAGATCTCTCGACCGTTTCTAGCAACATCTTTCTTCTTTATATCTCTCTCTCTCACTCTCTCAAATTTTGAAAATTAAAATGCTCTGCTTCCAACTAGCTTCAGCTTCTTCATCTTCTTCCTTAGATTCAAAATCTCCTCTTCTGAGTTTCTTGATTTCACTTTTGAGATCTACTCTTTTTTCCATCTAAATCTTTGATTTTTTCTCTCGTAATTTTTTGAAGGTTCACAGCTATGGTGAACCAAAAAATGGTGAAATCATCAGCTTGTTCTACTTCTCCGGTGACTATAACGGTGACACCATGTAAAGGATCTGGCGACAGAAGCTTGGGATTAACGAGTCCTATCCCACGCGCCTCCATCTCCGTCAACCAAAACTCTCCTCTAAGCTCAAGAGGTCCACGTCGCTCTTCCCTTAGCGGTGGAAATCGAAGATCCAGTGGTGGTGAAGGAAGATACTGTTCGATGTCGGTGGAAGATTTGACGGCTGAGACTAATTCCGAGTGCGTTGTGAGCTATACTGTTCATATTCCGCCTACGCCGGATCATCAAACGATCTTCGCTTCACAGGACAGTGGTATGGGTGAAGAAGATGAGTTGTTAAAAGGGAATTCAAATAACAAAAGTGTCCTCTCTGGGACGATTTTCACTGGTGGGTTTAAATCGGTGACTCGTGGCCATGTCATCGATTGTTCTATGGATCAAGCTGATCCGGAGAAGAAATTAGGTCAGATCTGTTGGTTGAAAGGTTGTGATGAGAAGGTTGTTCATGGAAGATGTGAGTGTGGTTTCAAAATCTGTAGAGATTGTTACTTTGATTGTATCACAAGTGGTGGAGGTAGTTGTCCTGGTTGTAAAGAGCCTTACAGGGACATCAACGATGATCAGGACACTGAGGAAGATGAAGTAGAAGAAGAAGAAGATGAGGCGAAACCACTTCCTCAGATGACTGATTCAAAGCTTGACAAGAGGCTTTCTGTGGTGAAGTCGTTTAAAACTCAGAATCAAGCTGGCGACTTTGATCACACTCGGTGGTTGTTTGAGACTAAAGGAACTTATGGGTATGGAAACGCGGTTTGGCCTAAAGATGGGTATGGAATCGGGTCGGGTGGTAACGGAAACGGGTATGAACAGCCACCGGAGTTTGGGGAGAGAAGCAAGAGACCTCTTACTAGGAAAGTCAGTGTCTCTGCTGCAATTATCAGTCCTTATAGGTAAAAGAACTTGCTTTTAATGCTTTAGCTGTTTCTAATTTGGTATGTTTTTGTTTGATTGTATTATCTCTTAGAAGTTAGCTCAATTAAGCTGATGGAAATGTTCTACTACTGTCTGTGTTTGTTTATACCATTTTAGAATTTGCTAAAGTTTTGATTTTTCTTGGAACAGATTACTCATTGCACTGCGTTTGGTGGCTCTTGGCTTGTTTCTGACATGGAGGATTCGTCATCCAAACAGAGATGCAATGTGGTTGTGGGGAATGTCAACGGTCTGTGAGCTTTGGTTTGCCTTATCTTGGCTTTTGGACCAGCTTCCTAAACTCTGTCCGGTTAACAGATTAACTGATTTAAATGTTCTTAAAGAACGTTTTGAATCTCCCAACCTCAGAAACCCCAAAGGACGATCTGATCTTCCGGGTATAGATGTCTTTGTCTCAACTGCTGACCCTGAGAAAGAACCGCCTCTGGTCACTGCCAACACAATCCTCTCGATCCTAGCTGTTGATTACCCTGTGGAAAAACTTGCTTGCTACTTATCAGACGATGGAGGAGCTTTGCTAACATTCGAAGCCTTGGCTCAAACGGCTAGCTTTGCTACCACATGGGTGCCATTTTGCAGGAAACACAATATAGAGCCAAGGAACCCTGAGGCCTACTTTGCCCAGAAGCGTAACTTTCTCAAGAACAAAGTGAGGTTGGATTTTGTGAGGGAACGGAGGAGAGTCAAGAGAGAATATGATGAGTTTAAGGTCAGAATCAACTCATTGCCTGAGGCAATAAGGAGAAGGTCTGATGCTTACAACGTGCACGAAGAGCTCAGGGCAAAGAAGAAACAGATGGAGATGATGATGGGAAGCAATCCTGAAGAAACTGTTAGAGTTCCAAAGGCAACTTGGATGTCAGATGGGTCTCACTGGCCAGGGACTTGGTCCTCTGGAGAAATTGATAACTCCCGAGGAGACCATGCTGGAATCATCCAGGTAACTTCTTTTGTCAAGCTTTTTAACTAATTGTCTTTGGTTTCATGTTTATCAGGTTTGTACTGACAAATGTATTTCCAATATTTTGTGGGTTGCAGGCAATGTTGGCTCCTCCAAATGCAGAACCAGTTTATGGATCAGAAGCAGACTCTGAGAACTTGATTGATACAACAGACGTTGACATCAGGCTACCAATGCTAGTCTATGTGTCGAGAGAGAAGCGGCCAGGTTATGATCACAACAAGAAAGCTGGAGCCATGAATGCTTTAGTCAGAACCAGCGCAATCATGTCTAATGGCCCATTCATTCTCAATCTTGATTGTGACCACTACATCTACAACTCCATGGCTCTGAGGGAAGGAATGTGCTTCATGCTTGATCGAGGAGGCGATAGAATCTGCTATGTTCAGTTCCCTCAGAGGTTTGAAGGTATCGACCCAAATGATCGTTATGCAAACCACAACACTGTCTTCTTTGATGTTAGTATGAGAGCTTTGGATGGACTTCAAGGTCCTATGTACGTTGGCACTGGCTGCATCTTCCGCAGAACGGCTCTCTACGGTTTTAGCCCACCTAGAGCAACGGAGCACCATGGCTGGCTAGGAAGAAGAAAAGTCAAGCTATCTCTAAGGAAACCAAAACCTACGACGAAGAAAGATGATGAAATATCTTTGACAATGAATGGAGATTACAACAACGAAGAAGAGAATGATGATGGAGATATTGAGTCTCTGCTTCTCCCAAAGAGATTCGGTAACTCAAACTCTTTCGTTGCTTCGATCCCGGTTGCTGAATACCAAGGGAGACTCTTACAAGACTTGCAAGGCAAAGGCAAGAACAGTAGACCAGCTGGATCACTTGCTGTCCCAAGAGAACCGCTTGATGCAGCCACAGTAGCTGAAGCAATCAGTGTGATTTCTTGCTTTTACGAGGACAAAACAGAGTGGGGCAAAAGAGTTGGATGGATCTATGGATCAGTGACTGAAGATGTAGTCACGGGTTACCGAATGCATAACAGAGGATGGAGATCAATCTACTGTGTCACGAAACGAGACGCTTTCCGTGGAACAGCTCCAATCAATCTAACGGATAGGCTTCACCAGGTTCTGAGATGGGCAACGGGATCTGTTGAGATATTTTTCTCTAGGAACAACGCTATATTCGCAACCAGAAGGATGAAGTTTTTGCAGAGAGTAGCTTACTTCAACGTGGGAATGTATCCATTCACTTCCCTATTCCTCATCGTCTATTGCATCCTCCCTGCGGTTTCGCTCTTCTCCGGTCAATTCATAGTCCAATCACTCAACATAACGTTCTTGATCTTCCTCCTCTCGATAACACTAACGCTCTGTATGTTATCACTCCTTGAGATCAAATGGTCAGGCATAACTCTACACGAATGGTGGAGAAACGAGCAGTTCTGGGTTATTGGAGGTACAAGCGCACATCCTGCAGCCGTTCTTCAGGGTCTTCTCAAGGTAATTGCAGGAGTTGATATCTCGTTTACCTTGACTTCCAAGTCATCTACACCTGAAGAAGGAGACGACGAGTTTGCAGATCTGTATGTAGTGAAATGGAGCTTCTTGATGGTTCCTCCATTAACGATCATGATGGTGAATATGATAGCGATCGCAGTGGGGCTTGCAAGGACTCTGTACAGTCCGTTTCCGCAATGGAGTAAGCTTGTTGGAGGAGTGTTCTTCAGTTTCTGGGTGCTTTGTCATCTGTATCCGTTTGCAAAAGGATTGATGGGAAGAAGAGGGAAAGTTCCGACGATAGTGTTTGTGTGGTCAGGTCTGTTGTCGATTATTGTGTCTTTGCTTTGGGTTTATATTAACCCTCCTTCTGGGAAGCAAGACTATATGCAGTTTCAGTTCCCTTGATTTAGGGATTGTTTTTTTTTCTTTCTTTGTTTGTGGTACAAGGCATGAAAGTTCTTCTTTCTAGGTTTCATGTTTGTAATCAGATATTATTATAATTACGATTTCCAAAGTAGTCACAATGTCTTACATGTTAAAAGCTTTTTTAAATAATTATTCTCTGTTATAGAAAATTTCCCAAAAATTGTTAAGACTTTGTGGCGATTTTTCATCGACAGAGAGAATAATGATTAACATGTGAGTTAGAAGTATCTGCACAAATTTACTTTTACAATCAAATAATAAACAACAAAAACGCTGTGTGTGAATAATTTTACTAACTTTATATTTTTCTTCCCACAAGAACAATATTGAACCGCCGGTACAACGCTTAAAAACTGATTCTGGTTGAACCGTCTGGAGCAACACAAATATTCCGGCAAGGTTTTCTCATCTTCTACATAAATTATAATCAGTTGAAAACCGATCGGTAGGGACCAAAGAAACTTCGCTAATCCTCGGTTTAGTCCTCATGGCTGGTGAAAACAAACAAAACCGAACTTACGATGAGATTGTGATCCTGAAAAATGAGCAAAGAAAAAGTGTATAACTTTTTTAGAAGTGATTTTATTAAAACTCTCAAGTAAGTTACAGATTTACATTTATCAAAAAAAAAGTTACAGATTTACATTTGTTACAAAAGCTGATAATAACCATCGGATTCTCTGAAAAAAAAAACTGACCAACGAGTGTCTTATGCATAGCTTTTTCAATGCAGAAACAGGTAAAGATCCTTTAGAGTTAGTTACTCACTTTTACACTCATATTTTCAAATCTCTCAAACCTTTTTTGCCTTTATAAGCTAAATGCACTAAGAAACTACAAGAAAAAAAAGGTAAAAGAATCACTGGATCAGTGAGGTCTTGGTGTTCCACAATGCATCAGGTCCAGTAAGGACCAAGAAATGTGCCTTACCACTAATTCCATTCCCCACTATTACAATCTCCACCAATTCCCCCAGCAATGGAGTATTATTATTAAACTATAAAGCAAATCATAAAGCTTCTACCTTTTTGTTTATATCATGTTACGAGTGCCAAAGAAAATTTGCTCAAAAGAGTAAAATCCCAACCCCAAGAAGAAAAAAAGATATACTTAAATCAAAGTTCAATTATTGAATAAACACAGAAATTAAACAGAGGTTTTTTTGTGGAGATACTTTACCTGTGTCAATGTGACAGTGAGTGTTTATACAAATCATAAGGTGCCCACAATGTATCTAACGGACATGGAAGCTTCGAATCGAGTCTTAACCATGGCTTACCACTACCTGACCAATGAAGCAAACTCACTGGACCAGCATGCAAATCACGACAGCTACCTCTAACGTTATCTCCACCGAGTCCATGTTGATTCCACCTATGTGAAATCGGAGCTACATGACCGGCGAATACAAGAAGAAACGGAGGAAGAGAACCCAATTCGTAAATCCTTTCAATCTTCTGAATCTCCATCCATTTCTCAATTCGTTTCGTGTACCTGAATCGTCTCCATTTCTTCAAATCAATCACCATTACTCCTGTATTGAAGTAACAAGGACTTCTCCCTTTGAACGTTCCGTTAAACCTCTTATCTGACCAGAAAGCTCCGGTGAAGTATTTAGTGATATTCGCGTGGCAATACTCCGGAGCTCCGATTGTTCTCGGGCCTAGACCCGTTTTCCAAAGCTTCACAATATCGTCGACGACGATGAGATCCGAATCCAAGTAGATGACTCGTTTAACGCAAGGCTCGAGCAGATCGGCCAAGTAATTTCTGGCGTAATTTAGCGGTTGTTCCAGAGCTTGTCTCACTGAAGATGAAATCAACGATTGTACGGTCTCAGGGGCAAAATAGTAAATTTTGAGAGTCAGTTTGGGGAAAGTTAACCGAATTAGAGATTCTAGGTTTGTTATATCGGAGACGATGAAGTGGAAGAAGACGTTCTCTGGACATACTGAGTGTTGGAGGATTGAATTGACGGCGGCGATTGAGCCGCGAAGGTATTCGATGTCGAGAGTGATGGCGACGTGGACGTGATAGGGGTTGCAGACGCCGGAATAATCGCTGGAGCATCGGCATTTGTCGGAATTACGGAATATTGGAGATTCATTGAAGTCGGCGTCGGGGTGAGATGATCGGATAGCTGACGCCGGAGAAATCGATTGAAGTGAAGGAGAAAGAAGACTGATCGCTAATGCGGCGGAGAAGAAGCAGGAAAATCTCGTAATCCAAAACATTGCGAATTGAAAATCAAAATCGAGAAAATTAGAGATGAGACACGAATCAAGCAGAGTTTAGGAGAAGCGAAATTTAATTTTCTAAGGAAGCAGCAATCAGAAGACTTTCATGGTGGAGGAATTGAGACAGGCGTAGGATAAGAATCGGAGAGGCACATTTTGCATGTCGATGCTATTTTACGCCATCTCTTTTCTTCTCCTCTGCTCTGCTCGTTTAAGGAGGAGGAAGAAGAAGAAGAAGAAGACGACAATGACGAAAGCCAAAGAAGAGTGTAATATTTGTGTTTATAATACAGTAAAACCTCTATAAATTAATACTATTGGGACCAAGATATTTTATTAATTTAGAGAGGGTATTAATTTATCGATAAATTAATAATTATTAATTTATAGAGAGATTTTCCAATTTTCACAAATTCTATAAAAATCTATTTAAAATAAGATTTTTTTTTTTGACAATTTCACATTATTATAAATTTATTTTATCTAAAATTCCTTTTACCTTATAATTCACATATTTTATTTTATTTTTTCCATCTCCAAATTTTTGTCATATTTCCTTTTTCTTTTAGTTTTCCAATTCTGGATCCAGTTTGAGAAGACAACACCAGAAGTTTTTGATGCAATAAGAAAGATTAGAGATGAGCTCCAACAAGAATGCATGTTTAGGAATAAACAAACAACACTAAAGTCATATTTTACTAAATTATCTTAATTATATTTTTTAATGTTATATGATTATTAATTTATGTTATTAATGGGACCATATATTTACATAGAGATCTAAAATAAATTATTATCTTATTATTTTATCGAATTGTGTCATTTTTTACACCTGCCCAACTCGGGACCGGGAAAATTTATTAATTTATAGAGGTTATTAATTTATAGAGTATTAATTTATAGAGGTTCTACTGTAGTTGAATAATTATTTAATAATTAAAATGTGGGATTGTTTACCAAGTGGACTTATGAAATTAAAGATGAAATTAGTAATTACAGTTACGGAATATTGTAATTACTGCTACCTAAACTCGAGAGCTTGTTGAGTAAAAAGAGTTATATGTTTGTCATGATTACAAAAGAGGTTTAAACGAATTATCTATAACGGTACGGATTACATTTGTTTATTCAAAGGTATTGGCTTGGCTTTTATTAAAATAAATAGTGATCGTCTAAAAAAACACTAGAAAGCGAACGATAATGACGATTCTGGCTTTGGAAATATAAGGATGGTCCCGCGAAATCAGTAAATAAGTAGACCTTTTAATACTGACACAGCCATACACTTGACCAAATCGAATCTTAATTTACTTATCTTTCTGCTTCAAGAATCTAACACGTACCCTATGAACGATGAAGCTTCTTCTTTTTCTTTAAATTTCACTTTCTTCTTCTACTTAAATATTCCAGCAGCATTAAAAAACCGTCATTAATTAATCATATGTCATGTGTTCATCTCAATTCAAATCCAATAACAATTAACAATTAGACCCTTTTTTTTTTTTCAAATGTTCTTCAAAACGCAAATGAAGAAAGGTTATAACAGTTACAGAGTAAAAATATTCTTTCCTAAAAATCGAATTTTTTTTGTAAATGTAAATATTAAAAACGGAGAGAGACAACGTACTAGCCGAACATCGCTACAAAGATTATTGAAACATAGAGGAAACGAGTAAGACGAGACCAAATACTAAGCTGATGGAAGCAGAAATCTCCGGGGACGCTGTAGCCGCGGTGATAATGATCGGTGGTTTTGGCCTATTTGGAACGCATTCATTGCAAACCGGCGGCAACGGTGGTGGAAGCGGCAATGGGCAGTGGTTACATGGTGGTGGTGGTGAAGGAGGTGGTGGAGGAGGAGAAGGTGGTGGTGGAGAAGGCGGTGGCGGACAGAAAATCTCTACCGGCGGTGGAGGCGGAGGAAGCGGTGGAGGACAGAGTATCTCCAATGGCGGAGGCGGTGGAGGTGATGGCAACGGTGGAGGTGGCTGATCACATGGATTCTCACATTCTAAGCACATTGCACATTCAATCTGCGTTTTCTCTGTTACCCTCAATGCAACAGATGATGATACTAAAAGCAGAGTGAAGAAACAGAGGAACTCCATTGTTAAGAAGAATTGAAAAAGTTCTGAAGTTTATCAAATGCACAAATTTGTGGGTTTTAAAGAACTTGACTTTTTTTTTCTTTAGAGAACGAACCTTCAAAAGCAAAAATACTTTGGAATCTGATGCCAATTAAATTTTACAGCTTTGTTTGTAGAACAAAGCTCCTTTTGGACCATCTCATAACTGTAATCCACAATCTTCGAACAAATTCTCTTTGATTAGGGTTTCTGGAGATTTGGATATTTGAGCTTTTATTCACTTCCGTAAGCAAGAAGCAAAATGTCTCATTGAAAAAGTTTATTTTAGAGTTAAAAGAGTTTAGAGACTTAAATACATTTATTGTGTCTTTACTTAAAACCACTCGCCTCTCATTTCTCTTAAGATTCTAGAATGAGGAAACGTTTCGGGATCGCCGCGTTCTGCGTTTTGTTTGAATATCATCGTTGCTCTCTTCAAAGATTCCTCCGCCGTGTCTAGCTGCTCCGGCAACCATCCGATCACGTCTCTCCCCGCCGGATACGCTGTTCCGTCGGTGGCTTGCGTGATAGGTTTCCGAGTATCTGCGAATTCGATTTCGGACAACGGAGAAGCTTTGTGGTGTTTGTAAAACTCTTGGTCGCTCTCTGTTTCATTTTCCCTCCGCCTCTGCTCCTCCGCTTCTCCTTCGTCTCTCGGCCATGGTGAACCGTCTAAACCGGCACAGCCCACAGAATCAAGTGACGGAGGAGAGGCGGTGGTGCTTCTTCGTTTCTGTTGGAAATGAGGTTCCGACGGGTGACCGACGGGAGTACTCTCTAGCTTGTGTGCGGTGGCGCGTGGAGATTTCGGCGGTACAAGAGGTTGCTCTTCTAAACTCGGTCGTGGAGTATCATCTACGATTTCTTCTGCCGCCGTCTTAGGGTTTGCAAGATCATCCATACCCTGAATTAGTCACCAAAACAAACTTTAGTGTGTATTTTGATAAATTGACCACAACTACATTTTGGATCAAATTAGAAAATAAATAAATAATTGAATATCACAAAATTTTGTTTGTAGTTTATTTAAAGTAAATAAATATACTGAATCCAATAAACTTTCATTAGTGAAAAGCTCAGAAATAAAAGAGAAATCAAAGAATTAAAGGGAAAAACAAAAAACTGTACTTCTGGGTCTCTTGGATAAACGGCTGGATCAGCTCCATCGTTACCGGAATGAAGCTCTGGATCAGCGGTGCGGCCAGACGTTGATCCAAACGCTAAACGCCTTTGAGCAATGGGTACAATGCGGGAACGCGCCACTGAAGTAAACGCTAATAATCGGGATTGCATCATCATTTTCTTCACAATGTTTTCTGCGTTCTCACTGATTAAGAAAGTCTTGCAAGGAGGGTTTTTGAAGTGTTAGACTGGTCGTGACACGTCTCGGTGCACTGCTTAGTTAGTAATGACGTGGCATATTTAGAATGATTGAAGAAAAGTTGAGAAGCTGCTCGGTGTCACCAGATTTGTCTATCTTAATCCAAAAAGCAAAATACATTTGGAAAATTGCAAAAATAAAATAATTCTGTAACGGAACACGAAATAATTTTGCATAGAGTAAGTAATTTTAAATTTTGTTTCGAATATTTCTCTTATTTGTTCAAAGTGCAAAAATAATAAAAAAGGAAAAGAAAAAATATAATAATAATGTAGAATAACGAAAAAGGTACTCAAAAAATCAAAACAATACAAATAAGCCAAACCGTGACAAGAAAATGGAACACCTAGAAATTTCAGAAATGCCCGAGAGGTCGTCTTGTATAAAGCAACTTAGAAGAAGCTGTTTGATTCCACATTTTTTAACCCTCAACCAAAGTTGAATCCACCATTAGGAGCATTACCGTTTTGGTTTCCGAATTGGAAACCGGAAGGCTGTAAATTCTCAGGAGCAACGACACCGTAATCATCACCGTCGTCTTCTTCGGCCCAATACGACTCGAGGACTTTGACAGCTTTCTCGTAAATCTCAACATTATCGTGACTCTGAAGATTCTCTATCTTCTCTAAACCTTCTGCATCTTCAATCATCTGCGCGTAGAGATTAGCGTCTCCTGTGTTGCCTAGATTCTTCTCGGCTTCACCTACTTTGAGAATGTTCTCAAGGCCTTCCAGAGACACTGTGACGATCCTTGGATCGGGACATGAGAGGAGATCACAGAGTGGTTTGATGCAGCCTTGGCTCACAAGAAACCTGCAAGGAATTCATAGAGTTTCAATTACAGGATAGAGGTGTATTAAAAAAAAAAACTGCAAAGCAAATGTCAAATGTTGTTTCTTCTTACTTGATCTGGTCATGACTGCCACCAGAAGTAGCATTAGAAATTGCCCAAACAGCTTCTTTTTTAACTTCAAATTCACCGTTCTTAAGCAGATCAATCAGAGGTTGAGCAATACCTGCTTCAATCACTTCCTGCACAACAAAATTTTCCAACGTTAAAATATATTTTGTAAATGAAAAAAACGATTTTGCCGGTTTTTGACATTGTTATTTGTTGATGCAAGTAAACTCACTTGGATCTGACTTGTGTTTCCAGCTGTAATGTTTGAGATAGTCCAGCAAGTTTCCTTTTTGATACTCTTCTTGTATGTCTGTGTCAACAGGTTCAACAGACCGGGAAGTGCTTGATGGTTAAGAACCGCCTGTTATGGAGAAAATAAAGATGATTTACTTTCAACCTTCAAGGCCATAAAGACATATTTTATATATAGAATTAAGGAAATATCGGCACCTGAGTCTGCAAATCATCGCCGGTTACAACATTACCAAGGGTGCGGAGAGCTGGAATCAGAACTGATGGCGATGGATGACTGAGAAGATAAAGAGGAACAGATCATCATATTAAGATAAATACGAATTAACAATATATGCAATGCAATTTGCTGCTAAAAAGAAAGATACTTACGCTAAGAGTGGGACAAGGCTAGGGATAACGCCTGAGTCGATAACAGTTTGTATTTTATCGTTAGTACCATCGGAGAGATATGAGAGAGTCCAGCATGCATCTGTGAGAATTTCTTCGTCATCATAATGCAAAAGGTGCTCAAGAACCGGTAAAGCTGGTTCTGTCTGCTCAACAAAAGCAATGATTCAAGATACAGTGATGAAGACTTTTAAAACACGTCCAAATTGGTTAATAGAGCAAAGAAAACCTTCTCAAATGCCGGCGACGGCTTCCCTCTGCATAAGTTTGACAATGTCCATGTAGCATTCCTTAGCATAGGAAGCTTTGAGTGATCATTAAATTGAGCCAGAAGAGCTGCCATGCCCCCGAGACTCAAGACAACATCACGGCATCTCGGTGAGTCACCAGCAACGTTTCCCAATGCCCACACAGCCTGTTATCAGGAGAAGACGAAAAATTCAGGATGGTAAAACAGGACATCAAATTGACACTTTGATCTAAAAGTTGCTTTGACAAGACAAAAAAAACAAAAAAAAAATGATAGTGAATTAAAATTGACACCTGTTCTCGGACATCGTCGTTGGGAGAACTGAGGAGTTGGATGAATAACGGGACAGCACCACTATCAATAATGACCTTAGTGTCCTCAGATGTCCCTGAAGCAATATTAGTGAGCGCCCAAGCTGCTTCAAACTACAGTAGTACAAGCAGAAACGAACAGCAATAGCAAATCAGTATATAAACAAAAAACAAAGAAGCTAAAAACAATCAATATAAAGATGCAGGCTCTCACTTGAAGTTCAGGGAAGTCATCCTTAGAAAGAAATTGCACAATGCGAGGAACAACACCAGCTTGAACAACGTCATCGATGGGAGGACTTTTCTCTACAAAAAAAAAAAAAAAAAAAAAAAAAAATCAACCACAAATAAACATAACTAATAAAAACCAACCATTTAAAAAAATTGATCATCATAATATGTAAATCACAAACCAATTGAAAGCAATTTCCTAAAGCCATTCGTGGCCTCCAATTGTAAGCCTCTATCCTCTGACAAAACTCCAGCAACCAACTGTGGTATATTCTCCAACTGCAATAGAAAGAAACGCTTAGATTTAGCTTTAAACCCCCTTCAGTTTTCACATTATCTGATATCTATGCAATGCAGGTTTTAAATTAGTGTTTAGGGTTCTCTATACTTCAAAATTCAGTACTCATGGATCTAATTCTATATCTAAATAACGTAGACCATAAGGTTTTCAATTCAATTCTAATTAAATCTAACCAGGTAGCTAAGAAAGCAAAACACGAACCTGAATCAATCATCAATCTAAAATAATCTGAATCGGAAAAAAAAAGAAGAATCAATGTTAGTAGAAGATCACAAAGCACATACTCTATTTGCCTTAGGAAGAGACGAGGACAAATCATGCCCTTGCTGCGTAGCCGACGCCATGGAAGAAGTTCCACCTTCACGCCGCTTCTTCTGCAAGTTCTCCTCTCTCTTATTCTTCCGAATCTCCACCATGTTATCCTCCCGTCTCCGGCGACCTTCATCAGCGTCCACAGATACCTTGTAGCTATTCTTTCGAACCTCCGTCTTCGCACTCGGTCTGTAAGACATCGTCGCTTAATCAACTCAAGCAGAAAACAGAGAATCGATTGAGACGAAACCCTAACTGATCTATTGAGATTTTGATTTTCAAGATTCAACGAAGAAGACGAAAAAGTGAGAGAATAAGGGTTTTGGAGTGATGCGAGTATTTATACAATGTGACGTCGGGACTTTAGGAGGCTACGGTTCAATGGTGGTCAAAGGACAATTTTGGGCTTGGGCTTTAGTATTAATCACGAGATTGCCATCACTTTTGAATTTGAATCTCAACGTCTATAAAACTATCGCGCGATTTTATTTAATACTGACCATATCTTTTGACTAATATTAATTTATTTAAAAGGCTTTTAGAATTAATATAGTAGCCCAATCTTGGCCCAACGTTTGCTCACTGGGCCGTATAAGATCTCTTAATATCTTATGTAACCAACTTCATTTGTTTCTATGAGTCTTGTGTGACATAAATTCCCATTAAGGGAATTGATTCACTACCATCGCTCAGTATAATAGTCCACTTATTCGTCCATGTTCATGATATTTAAATGGTTGGGATTAAACTCAAAATTCTTCAATTTAGTATATATAATGCTATAACCAATTTCCGCTTGATGTAAATGCAAGGAAATAACTAAACAAACAAATCAAAAAAATTATATTGGGAATTCGGCCATATAAATCTCAAACTTTGCAGGAATTGCCAAAAAAGGCACAGACTTTAGGTCTGGCCAAATAAACACGAAACTTTAGTTGACTTTTAATATTTATTCAATAACTCTTGGTTGACTTGCCAATAAAGCACACCGTTATATATTTAACAGAAAACTTTAGCGTTAACTCATACGACGTCGTTTGGAACTCCAATTCAAACCAAAAAAAATAGTCCCCCACTGGACTCGAACTCGTTACCTGGGGGTATCATTAAGGAGACTGGTGCCATTGAGCTATTTAGAATTTCTTGTAAATGTATACATCCTAATGTCTTATATTCTTTCAAAAGCTTTAATTACTTTGTTGAATAATATAATTACTCTAATTCGAATCAAAAGAAAAAAACTAACCCTAATTTTACAGAAACCCCAAATCGATTTGGGGAAGATTACGATGGCTAAGACAAAGTTTACTAGAAACGGAGTTGAGATTACTCCTCCTGCTTGGAATTTGCTTCAGTCAAAGAAGAAAGGAGGCTCGAAGACCTCGAAGAATCTTGCAAAAACTGGTGGAGGCTCGACCAGCTCGAAGGATCCTGGAAAAATTGGTGGAGGATCGAAGAACCCTAGTGGTGGATCGAAGAAGCCTGCTACTGAATTGAAGAAGCCTGCTACTGAATCGAAGAAGCCTGCTACGCCATCGAAGAAGCCTGCTACGCCATCGAAGAAGCAGGCTCCGCCATCGAAGAAGCAGGCTCCGCCATCGAAGAAGCCGGCTCCGCCATCGAACAAACCTGCTACGCCATCGAAGAAACCTGCTACGGAATCAAAGAAGCCAGCTGGTGGGTCGAAGAAACCTGCTGGTGAATCGATGAAGCTTGGTAAGAGGAAGAGGAAGATGAAAACTGGTAAATCTGGTGGATCAAAGAAGCGTAAGCCAGATGAGATGGATCCTCCGACTGAGTTAGTTGATCTTGACCCTCCAACAAGTGAGGAGGACGACGTTGGCGGCGTTTCAGGTGACGGTGACGAAGACTCACAAGCTCAATCATGTGATAAAGACACACAAGTTGATGCATGTGAAAAAGATACACAAGTAGAGGCAGGTGAAAACCACACAGAGGTAGAGGAATGTGATGAAGACGCAGATGATGATGATGGTCATGGTGGAATTGAAGAAGAAACATGTAGAGATTTAACTATATTCTTCGGAGAGGATGCGAGGAATGATAATTGTGAGGCTGAGGAAGACATTGGGGATGAATACGCCTGGGATGAAGATAAAATCCCGGATCCTATGTCATCAGACGAGGAGAATGAAGAGGAAATGAGACCTTCAGAAGCTTATAGAGAAGATGTTGATCCAGAGGACCTGCTTCAATTGGGGAAGACGTTTTCTGATGCTGATGACTTCAAACACGCTTGCCTCAGATACACATTGAAAACCAGGTACAACATCAAGTTCTTTCGTTCAAGTAGTTTAAAGATGGGTGCAAAGTGTGCTGCAACAATGAGAGAAGATGAGGAACCATGTCCTTGGAAGATCTATTGTGCTTATGAGAAAAGGAAAAATAAGCTACAGATCAAGACATATGTGAATGTCCATCGGTGTGAGATCTCAGGTCAAGCAAAGATGCTGAAACGGGGAGCTATTGCAGAGCTGTTCCGAGAGAGGTTGAGGCTGAATCCAAAAATGACAGCACTGGAGATCAAGGCAGAGATCTTGAGGGAGTATCAGTTGGAAGCAAAGGAAAACTCTTGTATCAAAGCTAAGACGCTAGTGATGAGAGAAAGGAGAAAAACCCATGAAGCTCACTTTGATCGAATTTGGGATTATCAAGCAGAAGTATTGAAACGTAACCCACACTCCACTTTTGAAATTGAGACAATCCCAGGACCTACCATTGGAAGCAAGCAGAGGTTCTACAGGCTCTACATATGCTTCCAAGCACAAAAGGAGTCTTGGAAAAAGACTTGTAGGCCAGTGATTGGGTTAGATGGAGCTTTTCTAAAATGGGATATAAAGGGACAGTTGTTGGCTGCGGTTGGGAGAGATGGAGACAATAGGATTGTTCCTATAGCTTGGGCAGTTGTGGAGATAGAGAATGATACAAACTGGGATTGGTTTGTCAAACTTCTAGCAGCTGATTTGGATTTAGGCTCTGGGAAGGAATTTGTTCTCATGTCTGACAAACAAAAGGTAAAGTATTAACTTGATATAGCTCTCTTTTGTTTAACTTGTTCACTCTTTGTTTAACTTGTTAACTATTGTTTCTAATCTGTTTGTCTATGTACTTGTCTATGTACTTGTAGGGTTTAGTGAAAGCAATAACCACAGTTCTTCCAGAAGCAGAGCATAGACAGTGCTGTAGACACATATATGAGAACTGGAGGAAAGGTGGGAAGGATTTGAGGTTACAGAGACTGTTCTGGTACATAGCAAAGAGCTACACACCAGGTCTTTTTAGGCACCACATGGAGTCTTTGAAGGACTATGACTCAATTGCATATGCCTCTCTTGTACTCACCAAACCAGAAACATGGTCAAGAGCATTCTTCAGGTTAGGCTCTCAATGCAATGACAATCTCAATAATCTGAGTGAGTCTTTCAATAAGAGCATCAGAGAAGCTAGGAAGAAACCTTTGCTAGATATGTTAGAGGATATTAGGCAACAATGCATGAGTAGAAATTATGGTAGGTCTAAGTTAGCAAATGGTTTGAAGACAAGGTTTACGAAAAAAGCACAGAAGGAGTTGGATAGAGTTGAGAAGAAGTCAACTGAATGTCGTCTGCGTTGGGCCATAGGGACAGAGACAGAGGTTGAGTATAAAGGACACACGTATGTTGTGTGTATGGAATCACAAACATGTGCTTGTCGAAGCTGGCAAATGAATGGAATTCCTTGTATTCATGCTGCTAAAGTCATCCTTGGTCTGGGGAGGAAGCTGTCTGAATATGTTGCTGATTGTTACACAACAAACAGGTTCAATTCGTGTCTTTGCTTTGTAGTTTTCTCTATGTGTATGCATTAATAGTTATTCTAATTGTGTATTTTGCTAATTAGGTGGCGTGAGACTTACAGTTTTGGCATTAAACCTCTTAATGGGATAATGGAGTGGCCTCGAACCAATAGATTAGGTGTGATTCCACCACCTAATCGAAAAGGTAATCCTGGTAGGCCTAGAAACCATGATAGGATGAAGTCTATGTATGAAGCAGGCTCGACGACCAAGTTAAGCCGTGCTAACAGAATTATCACATGCTCAAAATGCAAAGAGGAAGGCCACAACAAGAAAACATGTTCAAATGAAGCTGTCGAAAGTCCACCTAAAAATCCAAGAGGAAGACCAAAGAAGAATCAGGTTCGTTTATAGGTATTACAGTGTTACTATAATTGTATCTTGGACTGTTTTGTTTATTTTTTTTTTCATTTTTGTAACAGGGACTTCAATTTGATGAGTCACAATTCTCTTTCACACAAGTCCCACCATGGGAAATTCCAGGATCCTCACAAGCTCAAACCTCACAAGCTCAATCCTCACAAGACCAAATGTCACAAGACCAAGCCTCTCAAAACCAAGCTTCTCAAACACACGGATGGGATCGTTGGTTTTCCTAATTATTGTTATGTGTTTGTTTTCTGTCCATGAATGTTGTTTTGGTACACTATCGTAGATGTCATAAGCACATTTCAGTTTGTTTCAACTTATAAGACATAATCTTATTGTTATTCTCTAAATGGTTTGTGTTTTGTTTCTTTCTTTCATTGAAATAATAAACATAAGAACAATGGAAAAAACAATGCGAAATCACAAACATCTTTTTCAACATTAACATAAACACAAGCTTTCAACATTAACTTAAATACAAGCATTCAACATAATTAAAAGCTACTACAATGCAAGCACAATTAGAAGCTAGTCACATACAAGCTACTTGATTTTTCAATCATCATCACCACAACACATAGCACAATTAGTAAACAAACAATCCCAAAACCCACCTTCATCATCAAGCTAAGCCTCTTCAGTTCAATCTTGGCCTTTCTCACAGCTCATTGTTCACATTTTTGATGCATTCGATCTCCACTTTTGTTTTGCTACTTTCGGACTCAATACTCTCAACCTTCACCAATGTATCTTCTACCTCTTCATAGACTGCATCCTCTACCCATTTAAACAAGTGATCCTGTATAGAAACATTCCAAACAATTACAATCTCCAAGTGATCATTCTAATTTTCGGGCAAAACACAATTGTTTAAAAAAAAATCAAAAACAACACCTCCAAATCTTATAAAAACTTACATCTCGATAAGTAGGACATCGGAAGAATGGTCTTCCTGGATTTGTCTTTGTTTTCGACGTTTTGATTAAACTCTTGCGTCCACACTCACATTTCATCGGAAAGCCGCGAATCCCCATCGTATTAACAAACGAATTCTCATCTCCCGAATTCATTATCCAACAATCGAACAAAACCCCAAATCAATAAATCGAACAAGCTGTTATAGAGTAGAAATCAGAGGTTTTAGGGTTCTTGCAAAGCCCCAAATCGATTTTGCCTGCTGAGAAATTAGGGTTCGTGTTATGTTTATATTTCAACAAAGTAATTAAAGCTTTTGAAAGAATATAAGACATTAGGATGTATACATTTACAAGAAATTCTAAATAGCTCAATGGCACCAGTCTCCTTAATGATACCCTCAGGTAACGAGTTCGAGCCCAGTGGGGGACTATTTTTTTTTGTTTGAATTGGAGTTCCAAACGACGTCGTATGAGTTAACACCAAATACAAACCTTCGCGTTAATGACGTTAAAGTTTTCTGTTAAATAAATAACGGTGTGCTTTATTGGCAAGTCAACCAAGAGTTATTGAATAAATATTAAAAGTCAACTAAAGTTTAGTGTTTATTTGGCCAGACCAAAGTCTATGCACGTTTTGGCAATTCCTGCAAAGTTTGAGATTTATATGGCCGAATTCCCAAATTATATTAAACGTTAATTTAACCTGTAAACAAAAAAATTAATATCCCCCACACATACACATACATATATATTAGACTTTTCCTATTCTTCATTAATTAATTGAAATACACTCACATAGTACAAAACAAAAAAGAAGAAAAAGTTATAGGAATTGAATAAAGTTATAAAAAACAAAATCGACCAAGAAAACCTGAAGATGGATTTTTCATCTGACCAAGTTAATCAATTCATGAGACATGTCCATATTCCCATCTCCATGCATGATGATGATGATGATGATGATGATGATGATGATGATGATGTAAATCATAGATAATACGACCTTAATTAGATCATCATAATCCCTTTGGCTTTGCAACGATCAGTGTAAACCTGATTTTGCATCTTCATTTGCTCATAGAATTTAACGATGAATTCCTCAGCTTTCTCATCTATCATATCATCTCCTCCTTCCACATCGCTATAACAATCATCCTCATCATCATCATCATCATCATCTTCATCGCCATCATCACGATAACCTAAATCACGTAAAGACATGGCGGATCCATATCCCGAGATTCCGGATGATGATGAAGAAGCCGCCGTAAAAACCTCAGTAACTTCCGTTAACCTATCCCCGGATTCATCATCATCTTCACCACCACCGTCTCCGCCCTTCTCTGTCGCCGGAGGAGAAGGAGGAGGGAGTACAATCGTATTTATGAAACTGGAAGATGGCATTATCGTAATTTCGGAACGGACTTTACGTACGGACTCAACCACTCGCCGCCAAAAACCGGTGTTGAAGGACTTTCTCCTTCTCCGACGACGGAGCAAGAACATGACGACGGAGAACACGTGCATCCCACGTGATAACTTTTTCTTCTTCATGGTTTTGTTTATGTTCTCTATCTCTAACTGTTCACCATTCTGATTTTCTGTTTCCATGAGAAAAAAAAAAACGAAAATCAAAATATCAGAAAGATGACGAGAAATCAAGGAAAATAAAAATCTTCTCCCTGGAGGAACAGGGAGAGAGATTTTTTATTTGTTTTGAAGAAAGATTCCGGGGAGGAATTAATATTGTGTGCAACGATCTCTATTTATATGTTGTGTATATTTGGGTATAAATGATAGTTTTTGAAATATTGGGGTTAAATAATAAGAGCTTAAATTGTTTAGGGAGCAAATGAAAGAGGAATTTTTGTAAACGTCGTAACTAGAAACAGCGCGCTTTTTCTGCCGTCATTACGGGACGAAGAGAATCAATGTAAGTAAGACAGCCTAAAACCAAACTAATTTAGTAAATCATTCTGGTTGTTAATTTAGTCAACAGGACAATAAAAAATTAGAGAATGTGGTTCTAGTTAGCAACTTTCAAATTGAATCTATGATTCCAAAAAATGATTTGAAAGAAAATCTGTATTTGAACCTATTTAAAACAAACAAACAAAATTTTTTATTCCTTGAATCTATTAAATATTTCTTCTATAATATACTGAAGAACTAAACAATAAAAAAATTTAAATTAGAAAAAAACTAATGTCAATGTATTTTGTACCCCAACAGTTGTTAATGATTTTAACTAAACAAAAAGAAAAGTATATAACAAAATCTATGATATGAGTCATAGGACACGGTTGCGTGGAAATTAAATTGAGACATTATTCAACGGCAACGCAACTAAACCAATCAAACCTATAACTGTTTATTATTTCTACAATCATTATTTGATTACAACGAAGGTTCCACTGTTGTACGTAAGTAATTCTCTATTATACTTGCACCATTATTAAGCAAGTTCAATCATCTGAAATTTTTCTTTAATTGATGATTGAACTTAGTAGTTAAGTATCAAAAGGTGTTCACAATAAGTTATCTTTCTTTTTCGATTACCCAACGGAACGAAGTATCCTTAAACACTTATTTGCAACACTGATCTCATATAATAAGAGCCTTCGCAAAAAGCTATTTTAAATAGACCGACTACGATTCTTAATTTCCTATACTTCTGTCACGAGATTCATTGTTTTAGTTAATCGGCTATTTTTATTCTTTGATAACTAATACAGATCTAAAAACGGTGATGAAACATTAACCAAACAAATAAAATACGATTATTAAAACACACACACTAAAGTACATAGCTAAGCAACAAACAAAACGGCTAAACAGCTCAGATCTTGCCCGCGTACAGCCCTGAGGGTCCCACTTAAAATCCAGTTTTGATATTCTTTAGTCATTAAGCAAACTTATTTTATCGAATTTATGCGTCGACCAATCTGCGAAAAACTGACTGCTTTCATAATATATATATATACACAGAAGTGTCCACAACTTCATTCATCACAATCACCTGAAGAACTAAAGCAGAAAAAAAAAAAAAGACCAAAAATAAGAAGTGAAGTGAAGTCAAAAAGTAAAAGGGTTAAAACGAAGTCATGGGGGAATCGAAGAAGAAAAGCAGATCAATCACAACACAAAGAGCTTGGAGTCTTGTGAGAATGGCTCTTCTATGGGGAAGAAAAGGTGGAATCTTTAAGAGATGGCACATGTTCGAGCTCCGTAACTTGTTCTCCAAGCATCTCAAAGCCCTAGCTCATCATAACAGCGTTGATAACGACCGTTATCTCTCACGCTACGGCGAGAAACAGCTCTCTTTCGACGAGACTCCCATCTTTAACGTTAAGATGCATCGCCCTGCATCCATGAGGTTCCTCTTACCTTGCATTGCTCCTCCCGTTGATTTTGACTACGACTTTGAACTGGATGGTCAAGATGATACCGTTACGTCCAAAGGCTACTACGATGATTATCTTCATGAGATATGTGATCGTGCGGCTAAGGATGATCACGAGGAGGAAGAAGAGAAGGGTGTTGATGTGAGAGCAGAGGAGTTTATTGCAAAATTTTATGAACAGATGAAGTTGCAGAGGCAAATCTCTTATTTGCAATACAAAGAACACAACGACGTCGTATGATGATTATCAACAGTATCTCAAGTCAATTTTCCTCTGTTTATCTTTTTCAATTTTGTGTGCAATGTCAAGAAGTAGTGAACAAGTTAGCACAAGAAGCCAGAAAAGATAAAAATTCAGCAAATAATTCAATCATTTTTTTTATTTCATTCGTTTTTTATTCAGCAAATGGTGAAAAGATAAGCCTCAGAGATCACACCACTCCCTTGTAAAAGACGAAATGCATCTAAATTTCAATTCCACTTGATAGATAATCTGTTTTTTACAGTCATGAGTTTCGAAAGCTAACCCACTAAAAACTGACTTCAGAAGATTACCCAAAAACAATCTTACTTGTGGGAAAGAAAGATCAATCATTGCCAAGAGTTTGTTTCAGATCTTCATCGACATCAAAAGCTTTACGAGCTTGTTTCAGCTCTTCTTGCATAGCCAACAGTTCTCTACACCGGTTCAGTTTTGGCAAATCCTGCATAAAACCCCGGATCAAAAGACAGAAACAGTCAGGCATATATAGAAATACAAAACCGTATTAGCCAGTCTCAGTCTTAGATTGTGTATTAAACTACCTTGCGGATTAGATACAAGAAGTCATCAACTAATAGCCTTCCTCGCTTTGAGCCAATTTCTTGAGCCTTATGTGTCTGACATTACACATTTCTTTCTGGTTAGCTCTCTACTAGTGATGTAAAACATGAATTAATCATCACAAGGAAAAAAAAAAAAAAAAAGCTTAATACCAAATCTGTAACGTATTCCACAACAATGTCTTCTACAAGCGCCACAGTCTCTGGAAGAGGCTGAAGACAGAAGAGGCTAAGAGATTAGTTTCGTGATTCAAAGCAAAAGATTCTATATATCGCAAAAACAAAGCAATGAAGAGAGAGCGTACATTTTGTTCATCGCCAAATCCATACATCATATGCTGCACTAGAAATCATCAAAATCAAAAGTAATAAAATTAAAAAACCATTCATTCATAGGAGATTTATTATCTGTGTGTTTGTAGCAAAATAATGTAAAAATAATATTTACATTCTTTTTGGAAGAGACTTTTACGCTTTTCCGGAGCCTGAGAAGTTCCGGCAGCTTTCGATTTTGAAGATGACGCAGCTGTTCCTGCTGCCGGTGTGCTACTCATCTTCTTCTTCCTCACAACAAAACCCTAATCATTGACAGCAAATAACACGAAATTAGCCTATGTGGTCGAATACTAACCCTAGGGTTTTGTGAGATTTCAGAAAACGACCTAAATTCAACTAGAATAGAAAATTCCGATCTTAGATTCTTGATTCCACTGAAATCGAAACCATAGAGCTATCGGAAGGTTATATTCCGGTACCGTAAACAGCCACCGGAGAGAAATCGAAGATGGTCAGTGCTTTATCACAATAATCGCCGCAATTGGAAAACTAATGAAAATTCGAAAGTGGAAAAGTGAGAACAGAGAGCTCACCGGAGATAGATTGACGGAAGTAGATTCAGCCGGCAGAGGTGCTCCAGGCAAATCGGCGATGATGATGAAAGGGGAAGAAACAAGACACTTCCACTTCAGGCGATGTAAGCAGATTAAAATTACTTACTGGGATGAAATATACACTTTTTTATGGGCTTACGAAAAAGGCCCATTTGTACTTGTACGAACCTGACCCATTACTTGAATGGGTTGATTCAGTTTAAATGTAACTCATGACCAAGATCTGTAAATAGAGCGGTTCAATCCGCTAAAAGATTTTTCGTCCACGTCAACCTTTCAAACTGTTTGAATCAAAAGTATATATATATTTATATAAGCTATATTATATATTATTTACATTTATATATTTTCTACGTATTTGAAATGTATCATGATAATAACATTGTTGATCTAAGGGAGAAAAAAGAGACTTAATAATTTCGTGCAACTACCTGAGGATTTTTCATTTTGGATTTAACCTGACGAAGAAGCAACCAACAAGACATGCAAGCACACAAGAATAAAAGACAAAGTGCGTGAGCATTCTGATAACGCCACGTGTCAAACTGGATAGAACCCAAAATCTTGGAACACGTCACATGGTTTGTCCACCTATATCCATTTATACCTTACTAACACTATGACGTGGCAGTCTTCTCCCTTGTCCCGGACGTCCTACGAAACTTCCATTTCAAACTCTTATAACTTCAAAATCTTTATCTCTCATTGGTCATAAATTAAGTTAAAATGAAAAACTTGAAACATACCTTCGATAAATTATTAAAACTAAATAACTTGAAATACTTCTTTCATTTGTAGTAAATGAATTTAAATATTTCCCCTGTCAATAAGATACTATTAATTTCGTAATTCCTTGCTCAAGTCGGCAATTTTCTGAACCAACTCGACTACCCATAGCTCGATGGGTCCCATGTGGGGTAACACGTGGTAAGCGGATAACTCACGCGTTTTACACGTATGTTTAAACTAAACGACGACGTTCCAACATTCGCGAGGAATTTTCAGTTTATACGATTTATTTCTTAACTTTCTCTCTTCCTACTAAAATATCGCAAAAGAGGTAGTAGTCAAACACACAAAATCTCAACCAAAAAAAAAAAAAAAAAAAAAACAAATATCACGGAAAGCAAAAAAAAAAAGGAAAAAAAAAGTCTTCTTTTTCTATTTAAAATAGAAAAACGAAAATATAGCATAAGAGAGATCTCACACAGAAGTTTCCTCTTCAGCGATCTGTTCGGCTGATAAACAATTTTTTTTTCTTCCCGTTTCTAAATTTTCTCAATTCTAAATCTTTTGTGGGCACAATTCACATTCTAAAGATCGTTAAATAATTTTTAACTGAGAATAAGAACCCAAGAGACGTTCCCAAAGCAAAGGAAGAAAAAAAAAAAGAAGGCTTTTTTTAAAACGATGGACAGTTTGTGTTTGAACACCAGCTTACACGGCGTAATTCCAGCGATCAAAGCGGTTGGAAGCGGCGTAAACGGTTGTGGTGGAGTTGTTGAAGTCCGAGCAACCGCAACAGCACCATCGCAAAAAAGGGGACCTTTTGGGTTTTCTTTTAAGTACCCATTGACGCCGTTTTGGTCTCGCGGTGGAGGAATCGCATCGAGGAGACAAAGTGGGTTGGCTTTAGACGACGCAGTTTTGGTCGATTCTGGCGATTTGAGAAAGCCAATCGCGGAGGAGACGACGGCGGTGGAAATGGAGACGGAGAAGCGAAATGGGAGCTGGGTTTTGAAGATCTTAGATGTACAATCTATGTGGAGAGATGGAGTAAATGAAGACGAAGATGATGATGAAGAAGAAGAAGAAGATGATGGAGATGAAGACGAAGACGAGGATAATTTAGACGAGGCCGTATTAGCTGAAGATGATGGTGGATGCGATGTATGCTCAATTTTGGAAGATGATGGTGACGAAGCAAATAAATTTCAGCTCGATCGAGAATCTTTCTCGAGATTGCTCAAGAGGGTTTCGTTGCCCGAATCAAAACTTTATGCCCAAATGTCTTATTTGGGAAACTTGGCTTATTCTATTTCAAATATCAAGGTTCGGATTTTTTTAACTTTTTTACTACATTAGATTACGAATATGTTTTTATTATATGACATCTAGATGTTAATTTCCAACAAAAGGATTTGAATTGAGAAGAGACAATGTGTAAAATGTGCATTCTGATTTTGGTTAATTTGTGGCATTATCGGTGTAGCCTGCGAATCTCTCCAAATATTACGGCCTTAGATTTGTAACTTCATCAGCTGAGAAAACAGAATCCGCGTTAAAAGCTGAGAGTGGTGAAGCTTCCAATGAGACTAAGCCAAATGAGAAAGAAGAAGAAGAAGGCGAAGTTGAAGAAGAGAAGAACAAAGGTCGAAAGATTAGTGCTTCTGCTGCATATGAGATAGTTGTATCAGCTGCTTCTTACCTTCATTCTCGTACCAACAACATACTTCCTTTCAGTTCTTCATCGAAAACCGAGAATTTGGACAAAAATGATGGGAATTTGGCAAATATGGAGTTATCATCAGAGGCTGCTTCATCTCTAACCAACTCTGTTACTTCTGTTGTTGCTGCTGAGGAAGATGTGAAGCAAGCAGTTGCAGATGATTTGAAATCAACAATTTCGTCTCCTTGCGATTGGTTTATATGTGATGATGATCAGAGTCACACCAGATTCGTTGTGATTCAGGTAAAAATAAGGAAAAGCTTCAAAACCCAGAGTTCACTTTTTTCCTGATTTCATTTTCTTACGTGTTAATGAAAATGTTGAAATTGCTTGTAGGGATCTGAATCTCTAGCTTCTTGGCAAGCAAACTTACTCTTTGAGCCTATTGAATTTGAGGTACTTTTCCCCCTTACAATTCCTGCAATTTCGGAAACACAATTGTTCAATTTAGAACTTACAAAGACCTGTTTTTGATCTATTAGGGACTCGGTGCGATCGTTCACAGAGGAATATACGAGGCTGCAAAAGGAATGTATGAACAAATGCTACCTGAAGTTAAAGCCCATATCAAAACCCACGGGAACAGTGCTAAATTCCGTTTCACCGGGCATTCATTAGGCGGAAGCTTATCGCTATTACTAAACCTCATGTTATTGGTTCGAGGCGAAGTACCTGCTTCTTCTTTGCTGCCCGTTATAACATTTGGTGCGCCTTTTGTATTATGTGGAGGCGATCGTCTTCTTAAAAAACTCGGATTGCCTAAAAGCCATGTTCAAGCTATCACTATGCACCGTGACATTGTCCCGAGAGCATTTTCTTGTAACTATCCATACCATGTCGCTGAGCTTCTTAAGGCGGTTAATGGAAACTTCCGTAGCCATCCTTGTCTTAACAAACAGGTACTACAGCTACAATTCATCATAGATTATGTAGCTATGTTTCAGAATTTTTGTAGTTAAATGACATTTTTCTTGCAGAGTATGTTGTATACTCCAATGGGTGAGCTTCTGATTCTGCAACCGGATGAGACATTCTCTCCCGGACACGAGCTTCTTCCGCCTGGAAACGGTTTATATCTTCTAACCGGTGAATTTGAATCGCCGGATAATGAAGATTCGGAGGAGGAGCAACGGTTAAGAGCCGCGCAGACGGTTTTCTTGAACACACCGCATCCTCTCGACATTCTCGGTGACAGATCGGCTTATGGGTCTGGCGGAACAATCCAAAGAGACCACGACATGAACTCCTATCTGAAAGCGGTTAGGAATGTAATCAGAAAAGAAGTGAATCAGATAAGGAGAGAAAAAAGGGAGCATCGCCGGAGTCTCTGGTGGCCAATTCTGGTGGCTAGAGAAAGCGGGAGCTCGGGGATTGCGATCAGTAACGGCCAAATCAACGGTCAGGATTTCTCAGGGATGATGAAGACAGGAAGAAAGTCGTTGCAGAGATTTAGCCGCCTTGTGGCGTCTCAACATATGCCTTTGATCGTTGTTCTGTTGTTTCCGGTGAAGTTGTTGTTCCTTGGAGCTTTCAACGTCTTTAGTTTCCGTTGAAAATATTCTTTTGGCGGGTTATGGTCGTTTGCTTATACCGGTTTAGACCGGGTTTTTGGTTATGACCGGTTTAGATAATTCTTTATTCATATTTTTTTGTATGTCTGTCTGGTGGCCAATTGGAGGCTCCTTCTGTTAGATACATTGGTTTCTTTCATCCATAAAGGTTGTGGAAAAGGAACATAAGGGGGATGACCATGTTGGCCTGTATGTAATGTATCTATTGGTCCAAAATCGTGTATTATATATTCAAATGGCAAAAACAAAAAAGATTCATAGGAAAGAAAAAAAAAAAGAGAACATTCAGATATTAAAACGTAATTTCAGGAAATTAATTTTGTAGTAATTGGAAGCTAGTCAATCTGGCTTAAATTATTTGAAATTGCGTAGATATTTTTTGCGGAAAAGCTGTCTAGTACAAGACATGATTTGTATATCATCGAATTTTTTTTTTCTCTAGCAAATTATTGAATATTAATATTTTTGACTGGTCGCACCCAATTTTTATTTTTATTAAAATTTATGTATTACGAAAAGAGAAACCAGTTGGGAGAGTTGTCAAGAAAGTGGCCCAATGGATTTTGATGTTTATCCAATCCCACAAGACACATTGCCACCAATCACACGCTAGCTGGAGCGTCTTACCCCACACGCATGTTGTGGCACGTGAAGTCTAATCGCTCTGATTTTCACTAATTTTATTTTGGCATCTATATAAACCCTAATTTATTCGGGTTAGGAGCGTCTTTTGTTACCTTTTCCACTCTCATCATTTAATCGGATGCTTACTTCAATCTCGGTTGCTTACCTTCAATCTTCTGCAAGGGCTGATAAAGCCATGAATTCTCAACTTTATCAAGAAAATATACTTTCGTTGGAAATTTAAAAAAGAAAGAAAAGATAAAGGAGAACAAAATATACTCAAGGGAATATATTTTGTTCCCTTCAGTATTATTTTTTAACAATTATATATAATATACTTTAAAAATCTGAATAAAATAAAACCAAAAAAATATACTAAGGGGGGTCGAAATTAAACGCCTCGTAAAATTCAAAAACTGGTTTTAAGGATGTTTTAATCAACAAATTATATTATTTATCACAATTTTGTAATATTTAAAAAAAAAACAAATTATATATAATATAGTATAAAATCCGAAAATAAAAGCAACATTAAGTATCAATTTACATTATTGCAAAGGCAGTTTGAATTTGTAACACCTCTAATGATCCAAAAAGATGGACGGGATGTCAAACTCGGTTAGTCATCACAATTTTGTAATGTTACTCAAAGTTTTTAAAATATTATTTTAAAAAAAATAATGAATTATATATATATACTTTAAAAATCCGAATAAAAAATAACATTAACTATGAATTTACATTATTGCAAAAAACAGTTTGAATTTACATTAACTAATGATCCAAAAAGATGGACGGACATGCCAAACTCGGTTATTCATTACAATTTTGTAATATCTCAAAGTTTTAAAAATATTATTTTTTAAATAATAACGAATTATATATAATATATAGTTTAAAAATCCGAATAAAAATCCCTTAGGTTGTTAATTTACATTATTGCAAAAACAGTTTGAATTTGTAACATCTGTAATGATCCAAAAAGATGGACGGGATGTCAAACTCGGTTAGTCGTCACAATTTTGTAATATACTCAAAGTTTTGAAAACATTATAAAATAACGAATTATATATATAATAAAATATAGTTTAAAAAATCTGAAATTAAAAACAATTTTAAGTATCAATTTACATTATTACAAAAATAGTTTGAATTTGTAACATCTCTAATGAAAAAAAAATGGACAGAATGTCAAACTCGGTTAGTCATCACAATTTTGTAATATTATTACTCAAAGTTTTGAAAACTGAATTATAGTTTAAAAATCCGAATAAAAACAACCTTAATTATCAATTTACATTATTGCAAAAACAGTTTGAATTTGTGTAATATCTCTAATGATCCAAAAAGATGGACGGGATGCCAAACTCGGTTAGTCATCACAATTTTGTAATATAAAAATACTCAAATTTTTGAAAAAATTATTTTTTTAAAATAACGAATTATAGTTTAAAAATCCGAAATTAAAAACAACTTTAAGTATCAATTTACATTATTGCAAAAACAGTTTGAATTTGTAACATCTCTAATGATCCAAAAAGATGGACGAGATGTCAAACTCGATTAGTCATCCCAATTTTGTAATATAAAATACTCAAAGTTTTGAATTTTTTTTAAAAAATAACGAATTATATATATAGTTTAAAAATCCGAAATTAAAAACAACTTTAAGTATAAGTTACATTATTGCAAAAACAGTTTGAATTTGTAACATCTCTCTAATGATCTAAAAAGATGGACGGGATGCCAAACTCGGTTAGTCATGACAATTTTGTAATATAATATTTAAAGTTTTGAAAACATTATTTTTATAAAAATAACGAATTATATATAATATAGTTTTAAAATCCGAAATTAAAAACAACTTTAAGTATCAAGTTACATTATTGCAAAAACAGTTTGAATTTGTAACAATCTCTAATGATCCAAAAAGATGGACGGGATGCCAAACTCGGTTAGTCATCACAATTTTGTAATATAATACTTAAAGTTTTGAAAACATTATTTTTATAAAAATAACGAATTATATATTTAATATAGTTTAAAAATCCAAATAAAAAACAACATTAAGTATCAATTTACATTATTGCAATAACAGTTTGAATTTGTAACATCTCTAATGATCCAAAAAGATGGACGGGATGCCAAACTCGGTTAGTCATCACAAATTTGTAATATAATACTCAAAATTTTGAAAACATTATTTTTATAAAAATAACGAATTATATATAATATAGTTTAAAAATCCGAAATTAAAAACAACTTTAAGTATCAATTTACATTATTACAAAAACAGTTTGAATTTGTAACAATCTCTAATAATCCAAAAATATGGACGGGATGTCAAACTCGGTTAGTCATCACAATTTTGTAATAATATAATACTCAAAGTTTTTAAAATAATATTTTTGAAAAAATAACGAATTATAAATAATATATTATAAAAATCCGGAAAAAAAAAACGTTAAGTTAGAAATTACCTGAGTAGTGAAAAATCCGGTGGGACTTGATTGAAGAACTCATGAACCATGGAAAAACTTGTATTTGAATTGAAGTCATGACATCGGGGGTTGAAATTGAATGCTCGTTGATGACCTTTCTAAATGCAGTGGCCCAGTTTAAGTTTTAGGGCCCAAAGAAATCCCCATTCGTGAGAGACACGTGGCAACCATCAACATTGAAGAAACTCTTTCTTCCTGACCCTGTTTCTTGATTTTTTTTTCAGATTCAGGGTCCAACAAATCCAGCATCGTTCTCCCTCTATCTTCAAAATCTTCAGATTCAAGAGAATATGTCTTATCTTCAATCTTCTTCTGCAAATCTTTGCACTCAGGATCATATAACTGCAAACTTCCAAATCGGTTTAACAAAAACACCGAAGGAGAGATTCGACCGATTCGATGATTTCTGACAACAACTTTAACTGATTACTTGGTGAAGAAATCTGAAGGTATTTGTCTTGATGAATTTGGAGATGGATGATGATGAAAATCTCCACTTCTCTGGTTTGGATTCTCAATGGAGGATGTCACAAACCATAAACAGATCTTCGCAATTGATGAATTCACGAATTGTTGTGAGCCTGTGAAAACGAATGGGTTGTGAAAACAAAAAAAAAATAGTTGAAGAAGACTGAACAGCGAAAACGAACAGTTGTTATGAAAAAAGAAAGCTACAAAGGATAAAGAAGAAGAAGGCAGAAACAGAGGAAGAAAAAGTGAAAAAAAAAACTTTTTGATTTGTGAATGAAGAGAAGTTGAGTATTTATAAGCAAAGGTTTCATCCTTCAAACAAAATGGAAATTCCTTTTTTATACAAAAAATAATGGAAATTACTCAAACGGATTCAAACGTTGTTTCCTTTTTTTGTACTATAAGGGGTAAAAACAAAAAAAAGGAAATTGATTGAATGCTTAATTGTGTTGGCTGTACATATATGTATAACAAAAAAAGGAAATTAATGGGTAATTGTCTGTAATATCTCAACGGTAAAAAAAAAGTTGTCGTTGCTACTCTACCGTTAAAATTATAACGTTATAAGTATTTTGAAACTACATAAACTCTTTGGACGCGTGAGTACCACCGCTCGATTCCCTTGCTTACAACTCAATCTCAAATATATTGAATAACAAAAAATCAGATTTTTTTTTTATTATTTTTTCTTACAGATTACCCTCACATCAACCGATGATGATGTGGTACAACAATCTAATTTGTTCATTTTGAAACATTTAAATTTCTTAAAAATCACTGTTGTAGCGAAACCAAACATTGAAAAACAAAATCAAGACTTGATGACGCCAAGAGTAGAAGCTTGAAGCGACACCGTATGAGTCTCATCTCCAATATGAATCCCATGATCACCGATCGGAATCCTTCGGTTCCCGGCTCGGTCCACTACACTTAAATACTTACACACGTGTATATTCACTTGCACACGTTTCTTCTCCCCAACCGCCACGTGTACTCTCTCAAAAGCAACTAACTGTTTCCTCGGAGCCCACTCTCCACTTGGCGGAGCTGAAAACACAAGCATCGTATGGGTCCCATCTCTAGATCCGACGTTCGTAATATCCACGTGGACTCCAAGAGAGAGACGATCACATCTAGCGTGCGTTACACGGACTGATTTCCCTGAAACGGTGCCGTTTCTACCACGAACAGCTATAGGGATCACTTTAGGCGCGTCGGCTATGCTGTGAGTAAAGCGCGTGTAACTCAAACCATGGCCGAACGGGTAAACAACCGGACCGTCATAAAACCGGTAAGTCCGACCCGGAATCCGCTTCGACTTGATAGGTCGCATCGACATTTCTGTCATCGGTAAATTCGTTAAATAATCTTGCGGATACCAAGTCATCGGAAGTTTTCCTCCGGGATTAGCAGTGCCAAATAATATATCGGCGATTGCGGTTCCACCTTCTTGACCCGGATACCCGGCCCAGACAATCGCCGGAATCTTCCGATCCTTCTCTGCGAAAGATATATCTATAGGCCCACCAGACATTAATACCAAGATAACTGGGCCTTTAGAGGCCCGAGCAACTCTTGAGATAAGCTCTTGTTGTTTCCCAGGTAAAAGCAAACTGTTTCGGTCTTTAAACTCAGCTTCAATTGACTGATCCAAACCCATCACAAGAACCGTCGCATCAGCTCCACGAGCCGCTTCAACCGCACCATTGAACAATCTATCGTCAATGCAATGTACGTCCGCGCAACCCTTTTGGTGAACCGTTCTTGCATAACCGGTTATTCCTTGAACCGGACTGGTATATCCACAAGCAATCCCTGCGTAGTTACCAATCATTGTGACTGTAGCGTCAGAATTCGGTCCGATTACGGCGATGGTTCGGTGACGGTGACGGTGACGCGAGAGAGGTAGAGATGGGCCGCGATTCTTGAGAAGGACAATTCCTTGATGAGCTGCTTCGAGAGCTAGACCCTTGTGAACCGGGGTACACACATGTGCCGGTCCAAGGTGTCCGTAGGGCTGCGCAGCTATATCGCCGTCGAACATGCCTAGCCTCATTTGAACTGTTAGTGTGTTGACCAAAGCATTGTCGACGTCTGACTCTAGCAACAGGTTTTTCTTCACCGCGTCGATTGTATGGGCTCCAAGAAACGGCCCACAATCCAAATCCAAGCCTATATACAATTTAAGAATAATATTCAAACATGATTTTTCTACAAATTAAACCCCAAAAAATTTCTTATGAGAAACGATTAAATTACCAGCTTTGATGGAATCAGCGGCAGCTTCTTCCGGAGTACCAGTGTAATGCTGCGTATCATATAGAACGTTGACGGAATCGCAATCAGACACGATGTACCTGTTGAACAATACAAAAAGTCAACGGTCAACAGTATTCACGAATCCGTTAATGGAGTGTTTTTAGCTGACGTGGCGTAATCTTTCTTACCCGTTGAGACCCCATTGAGAGCGTATGGTCTTCTTTAGGAGATTAGGATCGGCACATGTCGGAACGCCGTTAACTTGATTGTACGAACACATAATGCTCGCAACGTTACCTTCCTTCACACACATACGGAACGGTACGTCGAACGTGTCCTCTATGTCTTGCTTGCTTACCTTCAAAACCCAAAACACGTGAGAACCATTAAAAAAAAAAAAAAAACTGAAGAGAAAGAAAAAAAAAAAAAGGAAACCTTAGCGTTGAAATGGAATCTATCGACGCCGTTCCAGTTATCAAGATCATAAGCTGTGAAATGCTTGCAACAAGCAGCAACTTTTAACCGGCTACGGTCGTTTCCCTGTAAACCTCTGACGTAGCTCGCTGCGTATTTACCGGCTACGACTGGGTCTTCACCGGGAGTTTCCTGTCCACGTCCCCAACGTGGGTCCCGCAATATGTTAACGTTTGGGCTCCAGTAAGTAAGCCCACCAACACCACCGTTATACATGGCCCTGGCCTCATTTGATACAACCTGCGCATACCCAAGGCGTAATTTAGACTCGGTAGATTTATTAATGATAAAATGCGCTTGACTAGTTGCAAGTTGAGAGCGTCGTGCAACTTGATGTCTCGATTATAGCGAAACGCGTACCATAAGCTCATATTTCATTTCCTCACCTTTTTTTTATTGTTACTTTTGTTTGACAAAACAAAATATAGTACTGATATTTTGTTTGTGTAATCCTAGTTATTTATAAATATTATTAGTGTAATCCAATTATTTAGATCTTTGTCATAAATTGGAGGCATAAAAACAAGGATTATATTTTAAGAAAGAATAATATTTAAAGTAACTTACTTTAAATATACTATTTTTTAATATAAATAAAAGCTACTTTAAATGGCGGTGTTTAATAAGAGATTCGTGCCTACGTTATTAGCATGAAGTACCAGACAAATCAGAACACGAGAACTGTCGAAATATCACTATTATATATACTAGCATATTAATATTAATATAAATTACAAAATAACCGTATTATTAGTAACATTCCAAGAAAAGATAATATATCGGTCCATTGAAAATCAAAACCACACCAATAATTCAATACATATGCAGACTCTATAGTATAGCTATTTAATGTGGGCTGTCAAAAAATAATTACCATTATTACTTACGTCATTTTCACAGAGAAAGTATTAAAAAGTAGTATTTAGTTGTTAGATCGGTCACAAAAAATAAAATGGATGTATGATGTCAAAATAAAATAAACAGTGTTTTCAATTTAATGGATAAAAGAGACAGAGTACGAGTGAAAGAGAAATAATCTAACCCGTCCGATGGATTCCCACAAGGAGGCATTGAAGGAAGCAACGGTGGTGATGACTTGAGGGAAACTGGTGGCTGCAGGGTAGACCCCACCGAATTTAGTACCGGGACCCACATTTGAAACGCCGTGTAAGGCCTCCGACCACCACTCGTATCCTTTGATTCCAAGTCGTGGAATCGCCGCCGCAGTGTTCCCTAACAAGCTCACTTTCTCGGCCAACGTCAGCCGTCCGATCAAATCCTTTACTCTCTCCGGTATGGGAACTGACAGCTGACAGAATCTCAGCGTCGCTGTTGCTGCGTCCTTTGTATCGCAAGCAAACGTTTCGCGGCTGTGAACGTGAACGCTGCTGCTGCTAATTAGGAAGAAGAAGATAATAGCGGCCAATGCCATTTTGTGGAGAATCATTTTTTTTCTTTTTTCTTTTCTCCTCTTCCAAGTTTTTTTGGGATTTACGGAAGAGAGAAAAATGAAAATGTGATGAAGGATTCCGAGAGTGAAGTTTGTGTGTTTATATAGGTGAAGCAATGATAATGAGTAGCTCTCTTCGTTATTTTTTTTTTTACGCTACCAAGAAAGTATCACAGTATATATTTTAAAATATAATTTTCGAAGCCAAACATATCTAGATCTACGGAATTAGTTTTTTTTTTTTTTAAGTTATATATTTATAAAATATAATTTTTGCAATTTACATTTAAATTTGAGGAGAAGACAAGTTGGCAGATTTGATGAGTGAACTAACCTGCCATTTTGGATATGTAATGGTTAGAAAGTGTTGGAAGACAGTTGTCACTGTGTGGGTCCCTATTCCTAAGAGATTTTAATTTTATGTGAAAGTTATTCTAATAAGACTTTATTAATCATATAGTAGTAATTTGCTTAATTTCGTGTAAATGTTAGTTTTCGTCGTACAGAAAAAAAAATGTTGGTTTATATCTGAAGCAATCTGTTTTGTAATTCCTTTTTTTTTTTTTTTAATATGTGTTTCCCACTTGCAGGTAAATGCATTAACTTGGCTTACACGAGATGTTACCATTCTAAATTCCTAACGTTCTTTATTTTCTTCTTCTTCTTTTTTATTTTTTAATTTTATTCTCGGCTATTTTTTCTTACATGTGGCCGGTGAAGTGGAATTCCACGAATAATTTCTTATATACATATAGATATGCGAATATTTATATATACGAGTAATCCTTTGTACTATTGCATCGTTTGGGCAGAGTAAAGCGCTGCGGAACAAATTTTGCGGGTAATCAATTATACACAATGTTAGAACAAATACAGATCGAATCTTTTTTCTGGTTGAGTATTAATGTTTTAGTCAATACTGGCTGTTGAGTTAGTCGAGTAAAAACTAATATGTAAATTTGATTTTCAGGAAAGTCTAGTTTGGATTTACCTTATAGCTACAAGCATTAATCATTTTATATGGTTTGTATAGTGCATGATTAATTATATTGAGAATTATTTGTCTTATTGACCATGCTATTTACAAGTACGGTATACTAGAGATAAGAAATTATAGACATACGCATGTGTGAAGGCATGCAAGATCAAGGGAATATATATATACTCTGCATTTTTATATATAGAATAATGAAAGATAAAAATAAAAAATTAAAACCTAAACCGTGAGAATAGGCAGAAAAAAAGAAAAAAAAGCGCGTAAGAATGGAAAGCAAGGGATAAATTAAATTTTATTCGAGTGACTAAGTGGTCACGAAGAAGAAGGCAACGTAATAAGTAATTAAAAAAATTAAAAAATAAGTATGGGCTGTGTGTCGGAAACAGAACAACTTGTGCTCTCGCTACTTCAGTGTCCCAAATCTCACATTCCATTGGCTCAAACCATCGGTGTTCATTAAGTAATTAATTTTTGCTTATGAAACTAATACCTCATTGATTATTGCGAGCCTTGGGAAACCGGAAACACCTAATCAGCAGTAATGAACTTCGAAAACTTTTATTTTTATTACTATAAAATAAAATAATCACACGGACTATAACTTAGCACGATATAATATGAAAGTTTTAAGTTTTGAGTGGAAAAAATAAATGAAAGTAGACATTAAATGGAATATAAGGGTATCTCGCAAAGACGAGTCCCGACCAATGTCATGCACAAAGTAGCAACTTTAATCCTAACCCATCTGTTTTGTGTCCCACCAAAAAACCATATAGTTTCGTGTTTCTTTGTACTAGTTCTGATCTATAGAGCCATCAAAGAATCATAATTCCGAATAATAACAGTAAGATGTGACTCGTGTTGTTTTTGCCACCACTAAATTTCACAACAATCTAATCAAATCGCCATCACCACTGCTTTATAATGAAACCAACATCAGAAAACTTTCAAGAACGTAACCTAAAAGCAAAGTATAGGGAGAAGAGAGAAAATTAGAGTTACAATGGCTGATGAGAAAGTCCTTGTCGATGAAGTTGATACAAGAGACGCTTACAGAGTTGCGTACGTGATCCATTTCTTGTTGGGTGCTGGCAGTTTAATACCATGGAACGCTTTGATCACAGCCGTTGATTATTTCGGCTACTTGTATCCTGACAAGCACGTAGAGAAGACTTTCACCGTGGCTTACATGAGTTGCTCAGTCCTTGTTCTGGTTTTGATGATGACTTGGAACACAAGATTGAGCTATAGACTGAAAATGAACTTGGGGTTTTCCATGTTCATTATCTCCATGATGGCTTCGCCTATTATAGATTGGGTTTGGAAAGGTGAAAAGGGTGAGAATGTTTCTTACCTCTTGATGGTTGGATCCGTCGTGCTCTGTGGTTTAGCTGATGGATTGGTCGGAGGAAGTTTGATCGGTTCAGCCGGAAAGCTACCTAGACAGTACATGCAGGCAATTTTTGCTGGCACTGCCTCTTCAGGTAAACCTCTTTTGCTCCCAATTGAAATTGACGTAATGCACTAATTATAAACCTATTCCACTAAGTTGAATAAGTTTTGCTTAGGTATTATCATCTCCGTCCTTAGGATTACGACTAAAGCTTCACTGCCACAGACACCGCAGGGGCTAAGAACCAGTGCTCATTCCTATTTCATAGTCAGCTCTACCATCCTCCTATGTTGCTTCCTTTGCTGTAACGTGCTTCACAAGTTACCAGTAATGCAACAACACCTTAAGATTCAACAACCTTTGTATTCTACTCTGACAATATGGATGGTTGGGAGGAAGATCAAATGGCCAGCTTCGGGAATTCTAATAATCTACACTGTTACCTTATCGATATTTCCAGGATTTATAGCTGAGAATTTGAAGTCCCAACTTCTCCAGAGTTGGTACCCTATTTTGCTTATCACAGTGTACAACATTTCGGATTTCGTAGGCAAGTCACTCACCGCACTCTATCTATGGCAGAGTATAAAGTCGGCTACATGGGCTTGTATCGTTAGGCTTCTCTTTTATCCTCTCTTCTCCGCGTGTCTACGTGGACCGCATTGGCTTAGGACAGAAGTGCCAGTTGTTGTTTTGACGTTTATGCTAGGCCTAACCAACGGCTACCTCACTAGTGTCCTCATGATCATGGCTCCGAAAACGGTTAATGCATCAGAAGCAGAACTTGCAGCCATCATCATGGTTGTTTTTCTAGGAATAGGTCTTGTTTGTGGCTCTGTTCTTGGCTGGGTCTGGCTCATTTGAATTTATTATTATTATAGAAAATCGAGCATATGACTGTCGCAAACTTTAATTTCACCCTAGACTACTTTTATATATATCACTTCAACTTATTTCACTGCATTGTTTGACAAAAAAATAAAAAATAAAAGAAAATTCATTGCATTTAGAAAAAAAAAAAAAAAAAACCTGAGCAATTTTTACGCGATAACATGACACACTTGCTGAAAATGTCATATATTTAATTTATAGGTGTCCAAAAAAATATTTACGGAATACGGAGTACTATCATATTGGTTAAATACCCAAGATGACGGTGTTCAAATACCTAACTATAAATTATAATCATAAATAGTTTATACAAGCCACTGTGCTAATTCATATCCAATCAAATATTATAATAAAGGGGAAAAACCGAAAAGAGAATCCAAGTCCACTTGCGGTTTTTAATTGGTGGGACTTTCCCGGGGTGAAATGTTTTCTACTTATATATAAAAAAAAAAGAACTTCTTTATGCACTTGTCCTGTATATTTTAGTGTTAACAAATTTAATCGGTATCTTATCTTCTTGGATTACAAACTTTATAAAATTCAATAAGTTTATGATTATACGAGAACGAATCCTCCCCACACCCCCCACACCCCAATTATTATCTAAATTACTTGAACTGTATTATTGGCTATTGCATAAAATTTTAAATATTCATTATAAAACTTTATACAGTATTAGTTAAGATTTGCATGATTTGCAATTTTCTCTAATGAGGTTAATAACTTTAAAATATTTTATCTTTATTTATATGTAATATTTCTATAAAAAAATAATATTTTATTATTTATTCGAGGATACTATGGATAACAAGTGTACAGGGTACATCATTTCTCTTTTTAGCAATAAATACCATAATAATGGGTCTAAATAGAGCGGTGCACAAAAAAAAAAAAAAAAGAGGTCTAAAATCTAATAATTGAGGAGTATAATAACTGGTTGATTGTTAATAAAGAAAAGTAATGAAAAGAAAGTAAGTACTAAGATGTCTTTTAACGGAGTAATTAAAAAAATTAGTTGGGTACTAAAGGAAAAAAGGAGGCGGTAGTTATAACGTTAAACATTATCCACCACCATCATATTCATATGATGATGTTGACATTAGCAGATAAGATCTTGGTTTTATTGCTATTTCCCATCATTATTCTTAACAGAAACAGTACTCAAATCACTTTCAACAAAGAAAAAGTTCAACAAATATACGAATGAACATTTCAACCGAATCCGGCCAGTTTATACGAAGCAAATTTTCTAAAATTTTAACCGTATATATATATATATATATATATATATAATATATAATATATTTTAAATTAAACTGAACCAACTTTTTGTTAGAAACAAACCAAAAAGTTGTTAGTTCCATTTTGATAAGAATTCTTAAATCCAATAATCCAAAAAAGAACTTCTGTTTCGTTTTTTTTTTGTTATACATTCAAAATAAAAGATAAAAAGCAAAAGAAAAAGATGACACACAAATCACAATAGGCATTCTTATCCATATTACACTTGCCTCATCGACTGAGGGATAAGGAATGAAAATGTCATTTCTTTTTGTTTCTTCTACATAAATTTATGTAGAGATTGTTCATGTCAGTGGGCCAACGAGTAACTAAAAAAGATACCTTATTAAATAATCTTATTTTCATACTATTTTAAAACGTCTATACTTGAAATAATAAGGATTTTTAAAAAATATTCAATTTTCATTGATACCAAACATCCTCTATGGAACAACCAAACAAGTGTATACACATTACTTGTGAGCGAAAAATACCTTTCATATTTATCCTCTTTTAGAATAATATGGGTTCTATGATCGACTATGTTATCCTTTTTTTTTGACATAGTCGACTATGTTATCCATTTATGGGATATATCATTGGAATATTGAAAATAGGGAAGGATATTAATTGAATGCTTCTGAAGAAGGCAAAGCCGGGTAAGATATCTTCAACGGAATAAATAAGAATGAATAAAAAACTTCATAAAATATTCTCTCTGCCGCCCATTAACTAAAGATGTAAATACGAACCTTAGAGATTCAGTTATACCCGAATTGTTAAATAAATATATATATATATATATATATATATATATATATCAAAATCTGATTTGCTCTTCTTTCGGATAAAAGTTAAAATTTTTTTTTTTTTTTTTCTCTTTTTGGTCAGTGTAATTTTGTTTATGAGATCATATTTAAATCCTTTTGAACTAGCATGAAAAAAGTCAGATCAACTTAGATCATTTTCGGATAGATCCAATCGCAAAAATGATTGCGACTTGAATCAGCTTTTTGATGTAGTACGCTGAGAATGGATATTTAGTTGTGGTCCATTAATTTACCATATTATTGTTTTAACGGTCAAATATATCGTTATGCAATGAAATAATTCTTTGTTGTCAACTTTTTTCAGAAGTTGATGACTTTTATGTACTCTAATTGGAAAGGCTCATTGCCATTTGACTATAGTGGGCCTCATACAAAACCGGAATTGTGATCCTGAAATTGCCCACGCTTTTTAATTTCATATCTGCCTAAATATACTTAACAAAATTACACCAACACAAATCAAAAATGGAATCTTTAATGCACATTTACAAGAGGTAATTTGATATTTAAACCCGCTTTTATATCATATGATTTAAATATCTTAAACACGCTAACAGAAAGCGAGGTCGTATCTTAAAGATCATCCGCTGATGAATTACATGAAACTGATGATATATTCAGAATATGAATCTAAATATACCAAACAAGTACAAGATTGAAAGCCACAAGACACAACTAAAAGTACGAGAAGCACAATATGAAAAAACAGACGAAGGATTCTTTTGAAGGATTCTTTACCGACTGGTGCAATCTATTTGATGTATTGAGAGAGCCACTTGAAGCCTTCACCATATCCCATTTTTCTAACAATGCTGCACATAAACACCTCCAATGGTCTCACATTGGAATCAGTGAGATTCACTTTGCCTTTACCAGTGGTGAAATTGGAAAGACCAAGGTGGAATCGAAGCTCGTCCTCAGATGCAGCGTAAGGTATGTCAATTTTGTTTCCTAAGATGAGGAATGGGACGGTGGCTAATGATTCGTCTGAGAGAAGTGCATCAAGCTCCTTCTTTGATTCTGCAAATCTCTCTTTGTCATAAGCATCCACTAGGTAGACCACAGCATCAACCTGTGAAAAACCCTCAAGAAGAATCAATAAATACCCAATGAAAGATCTAAACACAAACGCTGCATTTAGAATGTCTTCTATTCGACAACAACGACAATGCGTTGATCAGCTTATTGTAGATCAGATGTATGTAACTAAAATCACAGTTTTTGGAGATGTAGCTAATCCAATAAGTGCATAGTAGTAATCTTAAAAAAAGGGTTTCTCAAAGTTGTTAGTAAGTTAACAAAGAGATTAATCATCACCTTAGCATAGTAATCTTTCCAGACTCTTCGAGCAATTTGATGACCACCCAAATCAAAGGCCTTGAATTTGATTTTGCCAATGCTAAGTTCTTCAGAGGTTGGATGCTGAGTTGGTTGATGCTGCACCAATCTCTGTTCAACAAACTCCAAAAGAGTCAGCTAAAAATCCAATAGATATCAACGTATACATCCCCAGAGTTACTTCATGTTCAAACTAAGTCATGATTTGGAGTTGAGTGAAGCAAATTAAGATCATAATCTATTCACAAAATTAGACACTATAAGCACTGATTTGATTCAATTATACATGAAAACTGAACATCTAATCGGCGACGGAGATCAGTTGAAGAACAAATCCATACGAATCAAACAAAATCTCAACGGGAACAAATAGGGAATCAAAATCGAATTGGATCGATTCGGTAGCTGAAACTAAGAACAGGATCTAAACAAGGACGTAAAATAGAGAAGCTAAAAATCGAACCTCGTCTTTTAACATGTGGAGCAAGGTGGTTTTACCAGCATTATCGAGACCTAGAAACAAGATCTTGGCTTCTTTCTGCCATAGACCTAGCGACGCGAGCACGCCGTAGAACCAATCTATCATGAACATCGCCGCACGATCCTTCGATTTGACGGCAACGCGATCGTTGAAACTCTTTTTTTTTCGAATTTGAAGCTTCGAAGACGAGTAAAGGGAAAGAGACAAGAGGAAGAAGGAAACTTGCGAGCAGGAGAGCGATGGATATTCGCAGCAAGTGTTTAAAAAACGGCAAGCGGTGTGTAGATTCTGAAGGTTATAATATTTATGTAAACGGCATGAAGTGTTTAGATTCCTGAAAACGACCATGAAACGGCGTCGTGTGAAATGTGAATCCACGCCGTTAGAAGCTTTTGGATGGACGAGAGGGTCACTGGAGTGGAGATATTTTTGCTTAGCAAGTGGAAATGTCTCTTTCGAATACTATCTCTATCGCTTTCTTTTTTTGTTTCTACAACTCCCACGCCACCAAAAAAAAAAAAGATACATAGCCAGAACTAAAATTGGAATGATAATTAGTTATTGTGGAATTAGTAAACAACTATCAAGCTGAAAAATCTAGATTTTGTTTCTTTATCTTTGTGATTAAAAATCTTTTAAGAGTTTTGGAATTTAACAATGGTTATTAGTTAACTTGAACAACATCTTTTTAGTGAGACTCGAATTCTTGTCATATTTTAAGAAGGAAAACAAATTAGACCAAAGATATATCTAGTACTTAGCCTTTTTTGTGTGTAATAATATCTAGTGTTAACCCCAGAAGCCCATCTAATTTTTTTTTTTTCTGATTCTTTTTTGTTTTTTTTTCGGCCGACTATCAATATTGATGATTTTTGTTTTTTGTCTTCTGTTCTCATTGGATGTTAACAATAGTCAGCCCAAAAAAAACTCCAACGTAGATTATTAGATAAGATCGGAACAAACTAAGGATAAGCCCAAATGTCTGCGTCCAAGTGACTCAAAAAGTGGGGAAAAGCTAAAATTATGTATTTTTTATAGTCTTGTTTATCTCAACCATTATAATCAATTTTGTAGTGTCTTGAGTAATAACAAGTAAAACAAGTTTTGTATCAACCATCATCGATGTATAGTAAATCATATGATAACGATTATTATTAATGGTAGTAAAGCTATCCAAGTTAACTTTAAAGAAAACAAAGTTATCCAAGTTAAAGGCCAAAAAATAAGTTTTACAAGATAACATACTTTTACTTCAGGTATATAAAAAATTAATGACATTGAAGACTTTTAAGCTGAAGCCTTGAATTCTTTATAATTTATATGTGCAAAAAAAACTTAAATAATTAAGTAGACGAGTAAGACTGTAAGACTTTTTAATTCTAATTTTTCTTTCCTTCTTTTAAAAAAAAAAAATTTCCTTAAATTTCACACAAATATCTTTTTACATTACATTTATCACTTATTTGTCTAAATTCAAAAATTAATTTTGAAAGAAAGACGTAACTTTATTTTACAAATATAAAAGAAAAAATCTCGAATATTGCAAAACGTTTTAAAGAAAAGAATGCCCAAGAAATAAGAAAACATTTCTTAAACAACTAAATATGAGATTTATCTATATGAATTATATAATCCATTATGCAGTGATCGAGAACTTGTTATAATATTCGTGTGGGTTTGTCGCTGTCGTACACTCGTACATATTCAAACATTGTGACTAAATGACTTATAATCTTCGGCATCTTTCTGACCATTGGACACACCAAACGAAATTTTCATTTAGGGAAACTTTATTATGTGCTATCCATTATCCAATATATTATTAGGGAAATTATAGATGACAAACAAAATACAGCGTTAAATGAATTCGATTTTTATAGTTGTATTAAAATTAATTCACAGTCAAACCTCAAAGTTACAACTATGGCATTATCTTAACAGCCAATACAAATTACAGGAAAAACCTTTGGTCAAACCTTACAATGTTGGAAAAATTGTTATTACAGTTTACAGCTTATATTTATCATCAGTAAAATGACAATTATATTAGAACTAAAAAGAGAATAATATTTTATCCAAAAGAAAAACCAAGCAGAGGAAAGGGTACAGTTGTAAATTCCTTCACTTTTGCTTAACACCTTTTAAAGTTGAAGACTCTCTCCTCTCTCTCATACATTCGTTCTTTCAGAGAAAAAACAAAAAAAAAAACAGAGCAAGTTTTTTTGAAAAACAGAGCTTTAGAGCGCTTTTTCATCTAAACTCAAAAGCAGAGACGAACGATCAGAGCCATGGCAGAAGTAGTATTGTTCATAGATGAAACATATTTGAAATCGAGTATCTCTCGCTGCAGAATCTGTCACGAAGAAGAAGCAGAGAACTACTTTGAAGCTCCTTGTTCTTGCTCAGGAACCGTCAAGGTATTGAAATCGATATTTTTTTAATTCGAAATTATATTTGATTCTTTGAAGCTCCTTGTTATTCGTTTAATTTGAATTCGAATTTAAAAACCGATTTTGATTATTTTTTTTTTATTTCGTTCGATCAGTTCGCTCACAGAGATTGTATACAACGATGGTGCGATGAGAAAGGAAACACGATTTGTGAAATTTGTCTCCAGGTTTGTTTTCCGATCCTAATTTCGAATTAAACAATTACTTTCACATGAGTTTTGAATTTTGTTTAATACTTAATTATCTGTGAATGTTAGATAAGAATTTGATAAGAATTTACGTAATTTTGTTTCTTGAATAACAACGATACGTGTTTCAAAAACTTACTCATTCGTGTCCCATAATCTTTTTGGCATAACTAGAAAAGAGAAAATATTCGATACTCGTAAAAAATCGTAATCAATGAGCCGATGCCACGCTGTTTAATGATATCATATTCGAGTTTTAATTTATTTATTTAAATTCAATGAATTACAAATACTTAGGAACAAAAAATGGTTACTGTATCCATCGTTTTATGGGACCCCCTAACAAACTTGGAGGACGTTCTTTTATAGTTCTGGCTGGATAATTAGGAATTTAAAAATAAATAAATAAAAACATTTAAAGTGGTTTATATAATAATGTTAAGAGAGTCCAATGTCCGGTTTTAGGTTAGGTTATTATTAAATTAGTTGGCTTTCAAGGTTTCCCGTTTTATGCATTTATTTAGTTTGGTTTAAAAAGCCTTAAAGATTTCCGGTTTTAGTTTAATTTTTTCGATTGGTTTACTTGGCATAATATTAAATTGGTAAAGATCGGTTTAACCATGTTGTATTATACTCAGAATTAACAGTTATAATAATAAACTCTGTAATATTGCAGGAGTATAAACCTGGATATACCTCAACTTCAAAACCATCTCGATTGATTGAAACAGCAGTCACAATCAGGTAACTAATTTTCTTAAAACGAGGAATAAAAGGTTTAGATTAACCGTAGAAGATTTAGAATTAAAGTAAGATTTGAAAATTTTAAATGGTTCAAAGTTCAAGCATAGTCCAGCTATTGATTTGTCTTTTATTTGTCCATTCTCTTATTTAAATCCTTCACGCGTAGCGTGACATATTCTTTTATTATTCATTTATTCTGATGATACAATAACAATAATATTCCAAAACGAATTAAAATATTTATATGGTTTGTGAGCAGGGATAATTTACATACAGCGAGGAGGAGAGAAAATGGAAGAAGAAGAAGAAACAGAAGATTAGTGAATAGAGCTGAATCTGATAGATGCGACTCTGAAGCTGATAGATGTGCCTCTTCTTGTAGATACTTGGCTCTCATTGTAAGTACTTAATCTAATCCCTTGTTTGTTTTTTTTTTTTTTTTTTATATTTTAAATAAGCATTATATTCGTATAAGTTTTTGAATAATTTGATGATTAGATGATGGTATAGACATTAAATAAATTAGTTAAATTTAATACTGGGAGGAAACGAAAATCCTTGGTTTAAGTGAGGTCCAAATCAGAAATGGCAACCACTTCTATCGAATCGACCGAACACGACATTTAAGGTTTGCATGATTGGTAACCACAAATAATAAATATGTCCACTTGATTTTAGAATTTTAAAACAAAAACTTAGTGAATAATTGATTGCTAAACAACGGGTACTTGAGAAACTAATTAGAAATGGTTCGTTCAAGTTTGGTGGTGCTATGAAATCTAGAGTTATAATGACATTAGATTAGTGACGGTTAGAATTCGTTACGAAAATAAGCACTTAGGTTTGGTGAGTTTGTTTGGTCGACCAAGAACCTACTTAAAAAAAAAAAAAAGGGCTTATACTTTTGTAAAGAATGTCTGGTTTACTAAATTCAGAAATGGTCCATAGTTATTAGTGGGCACATAGCCCATAACGTGTTTTCATAGCTTTAACCCATATTTGTTAAAGGCAATACCCAAATTGGACCAAACCATTTTTATTTGGACTAAATATCGAATCATAACATACCCATATCTTATGGTATTATCTTTTTCGGCGTGACCTCTCTTTTTTTTTTTTTTTTTTTTTTTTGAAATTAAATTGATATTATTATTATTATTTGCAGTTTTCAGTGGTTTTGTTGATAAAGCATGCGTTTGATGTGGTTTATGGAACCGACGAGTATCCTTTCACGATTTTCACGGTAAATTGCTCTTTCTTTTCTAACAACGATTTTAGTCATTTTTATTTATTTTTAAGTATAACTATTTAGTATAAGTATGTTTTTAAAATCAAAATTGGATGGTGAAAATAATGGCAGGTATTAACATTGAAGGCCATAGGCATACTATTGCCAATGCTCGTTATTATTCGAACCATCGGAGCAATTCAGAGGAGTCTCCGATATCAATTTCTTGTAAGCTCCCAAAACATGGACTGCTGATTGCATAACTTTTTTTTGGTCAAAATGTTTTAACAATTTAGTACCATTTATTACATTCCACACAATTCATATAAATATAAAAGTTTAAGTTAGATCTCTCTGTTTTTAATATTTTATTTTACTTATATTGTTGGTCACTCTCGTTTTAATAGGAATCTGAGGATGATGCAGTGAGCTCTGAAGAAGAAGAAGATAGTGGTTTGGAGGAGGAAGAAGAACAACAACATTTGGCTTGATTTTTTTGTCCTCTTTTCAGAAAATACGAATTGAACACACACAAAAATAGGAATAGCAATAGCAAATGTAGATTGTGTTAATAGTTTTAAATCAAAAACCCAAACATAAGCTAGAGGTTAAAAGATTTGTGAAGATTGAGACATGTTTGTAAACGAATACTTTTCCAAAACCACTAAACTGCACAATCAAGATTGCAACATGTGATTATTTGCGAGTATCAAGCTAGAGATCATGGAAATTTGCGATATTCCGAGTCGAACTTCCTGAAAAATCAATCGAAAACCAACGAATTTTGAAACAGAGATAATGGAGATTTATTACCATTGAAGGCGTTTGAAATCAAAGCTTTTCCAAATGGTTAGAAAAAGGGTAACCTACCTTGGGAGAAAAAAAGGGAGGATGCGACGTAGCACGAAAATTAGAAGACAGGCGGAGAGATGGGACGGTCGGGATCTAATTGGGAGTGGGATAAAAGACGAAAATAACCTTCTCCGAGATGTGAAAAAAAAGGAAAAAACTTTTAGTGTGGCTGCTGGGATTCGAGCCCAGGTCTCCACGGCCACAACGTGGAATTCTTACCACTAAACTACAGCCACTTTGTTGATATACTTTACACATTTTAAGTAATAATAATTATCTGGGAAAACAAAGGCTTACTTTGCATCTGTACAAGATTGAGAAAGTTTTCCTTTCGTGTAACAAGAAGTATCTCACATTCTCACGAAAGGTTTCAATAGATTTGATTTTCTTTTTTTTGTGCAACGATCAGATATTTCTTTGGCTATATGAAATTTAAATTCCTGCATATTTACAAAAAAAAAAAAATTCTATGCAAAACAACATAAAAGTTATGCAATAATAACAATAAAACATGTTTTTTTTTTCCAGTTGAGATACCAAGGGAAATATTTAGAGTTATTAAGATACTTATGAGTATATGACAAACAAAAGACCTTAAAACAAATAAAAACAAACTTAAGTTTTAGTTTAATAACAGAAAATAGCATTACATTAATGTTATTATAACCCAACAACAACTGCGCGCGACCTTTCCTCTGAGATCCAAGTCTAGCTAGATAAACCGATTGTCCACCCGTCAGCCTAGGTAAACCAAGGAACTTGTCCTGGGCTATAGCAATAGTTGAAGAAAAGCTCCTCACCTTCTTTGATTGCTCTTCCCGCAAATATACCAATCCTATGATCTCCTCTCACAATCTTCAACTGCACTCGAAACCGTAAAGTTGATAACTGAAATTATTTTTTTTAAGATTAGTGTATGTCGAAGATCAAGTACAGTGACAATTGGTACCTTGGAGTAGCAGTTAGGTTTTGATGAGTGATTGAGAAATTTAAACTTGTTTCCTTTACGGCAAGCATCGATATCAAACTGCAAAATGTTACTTTATATAATGAGAACAAAATATGTAACTCGAATATATATTTGTTTGGAGATATTGGTTTACCTGATCATTCATGGTAAAAAGGTAGGAAGTACCAAGCTTGTTATATGCTTGTCCACGTTCATTTACTTCTTCTTCACTAACCAGTTCTCCAGTATATTCTCCTAGAAACTCATTTTTTTGCAGAGGGTCCTGACATATCAGATCAGATAACATCATAAATAAATGTAATGGTATAAAACAACGCCAAAAATAATTCTTTAACAAATATAAATATCTTTCGTAGGACTTGTTTTGACAACTAAAATTGGATTCTACATGATTGCTTACCCGTGTAAATGCACCCCATCCATGAGTATCAGACTTTGCAAGGAGGATCTAGTGATATAATAATAAGAAGAAGAAGAAGGTATAATTAAAATATTTTTTTTTTTTTTTTTTGTATAGTTAAAATAATTGATTTGACATCGAGGGTTTACCTTCTTATGTTTACCAAGGAGGAATTTCATGTTCGAGCATTGTCTTTGCTCTGACGATGTATCATGATTAAGAGAACAGCCATCTCCAGAGCTACATGTAAAACTTGTTCTTTTAGATATTTTTATCTTCAACTTTACTTATTGAATTTGTAAAGTAATATTGAAATGAAAATGTCACCGTACCTAGGCTGACAATTCCGACAAAGATCTGGATCGCATTCACGACTAGCAGCAAAGCAAGGACATTGTCGGTTTATGCATTGACCCTTTGCACAATTACATCCTCCAAACCGATTTTTGCATTCCTTCGGGCATCTGATTTTTTAAAAAAAATACTCCCTCCGTTTCAAAATATAAGTCGTTTTGGGTTAGAGCACGCATATTAAGAAATTACTTTTAATTTTTTTAAATAATACTTAATATATTAAAAAAAACAATTCAACCAATTAAAAATAAAAATTGCAGATCATTATTGGTCACACGATATTCAATAAAGTAAAAAGTTACATAGAAATATGAAAACGTCTTATATTTTGAAACACAACCAAACTTCTAAAACGACTTATATTATGAAACGGAGGGAGTATATAATAATTATGATGTAGATATTGTAGAAAATTAGAGTTTACGATTAGAAATCAAAACAATGTTTAATTTTGCAAATAAAAAAGGAATGACATACCCACAATATTTCTCGCAGCAATTATCAGTAGCTAAACAATTGCATTGATCTCCACATATAGACTTGCAAGTGCATGGTGTGTAGTGCTTATAAATCTTAGTTTCTCCATTGGGAGATTTTTTTAAAGCAGGCGGATAACGAGCATATTTTCGAATTCTAGCTGTTTTGTAGAACAATTTAGTATTTTTTCGAGTTACTTTTTTCTTAACCTGTAATAAAACCATCAAATATCAGTTTATGTGTTTTTTTTTAACATACAATGTCATGACTCATGAGGGTTACATAGTTTAATTTACCTGAATGTCTGTTTCTGTAGTTTTTTCATCTTCTGATGACATAGTGCATTGATTTTGTTCACGCATGTAACTGTAAACCTCTAAACACGTCTTAAGCCCCGAAAGTACGTTTTTCGAAATAAGACAACTGCAAAATATAGTATGAACCATGAATCCTTTTATATCAAAAGAATCATAATATCTATGTAAATTTGTACGTGAGCAAATGTTAATTTAGATAAATACTCCTTTCAAATGATAATCGCTATAAGACAACACGAGAAATTGTCATAGATAAAAGTTCATTTAATTTATAGTTAGCATATTGTATATTAATGCCATAAAATCCAACTTTAATTTTTTTTTACCTGTTTCTCCCAAAGATTTCAACTCCTTGCAAGTAAAGATCCTTTTCAATAGGCGTCCACATAGTCATATCTGCAATATCTTTTGCTATTTTATTAATATCATTCATTGCAAAATATTCAGTTTTTTTTTTTTTTTTTTTGTTGTTGTACCTGAGACCACATTCTTCTGCTTTTTGTTTGGTAAAGAGTTGTCATTATCCACCACATCATCAGCTTCTGTCACACTCTTTACCTATTAAGTGTTGAACCAGTAGAAGAAATTAACAAATGTCGAGAGAGAAAGAGAGAGGGACTGAGAGGTACCTTGAGGTAACAACGTTCACTGCATTGTCTTCTATCACTTTCATTCTCTGATGAATTATATTTATTTTCTTTCTGACAAGTCAAAGAAATCTAATTAAGCTAATCACTTAAGCTTATAAGGATTATGCACCCAAAAACTAGTCAAATAAATTCAAGCTTACACGTTTAATCTCAGGCTGAGACGACTTCTCATGCATATGACAATCAAATATCTGTAAAAAGAAAAAAATTGTATGAATTTTTTTTTTTTTTTTTTTTTAATTGTGAAATAAAAAGAATGACTGAAAGTTACCAAGCAACGGTGGCAAAAAAGCTTATCAAGACCATCCTGAAAAGTACTAGTTATGCTTTTTGCTTCTCCAACATTTTCTTCATTCTTAAGCTTTAGCTCATTATATCTTTCCTACATTAGATTTGGAAGTTCAATCATTTCTCACAACGACGAACAAAAGAACATGAAGATTGATGACTTGATCATTACCAATATATATGAATAATCTAATTCGAAGAAATTGGTGAGAGTACTCAGCACGACTGGATCATCCAAACCATATCTCTGTCCAATCTCCCTGAAAAATTCTTGACCATGTTATATTAACTACGTTTGGTCATGGACCGTTTCAATCTATTTTTTTTAGAAAAATAGAGGTCTCAATTCATAAATATTGAAAAAAAATTCCATCACTAAATATTTGCATATATAATAAGAACATATATGTAACACAAAACTAACCATATTAGCCGATCCACATCCTCAGAAAATTCATATTTTTCTTTTTTGGTTTCTTCCTCATCTTCTTTCTTGGTTTCTTTCTCAACTTCTTCATCTTCTTTCTTGGTTTCTTCCTCATTTGCTTCATCTTCATCTTCGTCGCTGCTAAATTCTAATGCTTCTCCATTCACATAATAGCTTTGTCTCTTGCCAATCACAGAATCACCTTCATCCATTAGTTGATTTCTGCAGTATATATATATATATATGTATGAAATATGAGTGATATATATTATATATGTAATCGATTGTTAAATTAATATGAAAAAGATAAAAAAAAAACTTGCCTATCAGTGAAAACATATGTCATAGATCGGGGTAGCTGCTCAACAAAAGGAAGCTCAATACTTGGTAATGTTACATCTTCATCGAGAATATAGTTTTTTTGGTTTGGATCATAAAGGGAGCCCCTGAAATAACGAAATGGGTTTTGCATTTTCGAAAAAAGTAGATTATTGTCTCTTCCACTATCATCATCTCCACTGGAACGAGTTAAGGCAACCAATTGCTGATGTGAAGCATGAGCAGCCACACTTGGTATGCATCTCTCCTTGAATGTATTCTGTTAATGAAAATAGATATATGATATTTAATTTCTGAGTCAATTCAGTGGAAAAGTGATTTTTTTTTTTTTTGTATGTGATATCTTCAACTTATTATCTTTTCTTTTCTGTTGGACTAAAAAATAAGGGGTGACAAAATATCAAATATCATTCTGAATATTAAGATATATCAACTCTATAGTGAATATAAGATTTGGAAACAAAATTTTGATTGTGAATCATTGCTTTATGCGTCAAGCTAGGCCTTGTGAAATCATATTAAAAAAAAAAAAAAAATTGGCCTTCATTGATTTTTTTTTTGAAAACGATGAAGACTTTTAAGTTTTTGATATGATTCATATTTTAATTTTTTTTTAAATAATTGGACATATGTTTTTGTATGTGGCTTTATATCCAAAGTTCGGTTTAATACCCAGTTGATCTAGATGTCGTAAGCGATTAATGCCTAAATAATTATACTAAATTTGCTTTTTATTTAGAGAACAACATGCTATAAAGATTCTTATACTATATAAATAGTCATGAACTTTTTTTTTGTCTTAACATCTTTTTGCAAAATGTATTTAGTTAGAAGCAACCAAAAATAGCTTACACTGATATAGGCAAGTCTCTCTTTCTCGATTTGCTCTTTGACCTGATTCATTTCCGGTGGCAAATCCTCACCATCTTTATAGTTTTCCTAAAAAAAAAAAAAAAAAAAAATTTAAACGGTCTGTTCAAATCAAGAAAATTAATGTAAAAATAAAATAAAATAAGATCTATGATCTACACCACACCCAAAATAAAAATAACAAAAATTAAGGGACGACTAATATAAATCTTTTACCGGAAAAATCTAACCTACATTATTATTGGAATTATCTCAACAACCAAATTAAATATATGATAATATTAAAACCTATATTAGATATATAACATATATATGATTTTCTTAAACCATTCAATTTCAATCTAGTTGGAGTATAACTCAAATTCTAATACATGTTGGTGATTTCTGTCCGAATGGACTTGAATACCAAGATTTGTACTAATCATCAATCGATAATCAATTCTTCTTAAAAAAAAAGTTAGATAATAAATCGATAAAGAGAAAACTGTGAAAAAATTGTACCTTCTTCATTAGCCTTCGTCTCTTTTTTTTTTTCTTTTTTTTTTTCTTATGTTATCGAAAATGATAACGCATGGAATTTATATAAGAAGTAAAAAACGCGTATATAGAATATCATGCTTTAAAAGAAAAATAATATGAAAATAATTATTAAATTTTTTTTAAGATATAATACTATAAATCTATGGATGTTGGGTTGACTCTTAAATGAGGTTTTGATTTTTTTCTTTTTGACATTTCAAATTTCGATTTTAAATTCAAATTTGTGTGATAGTTTGGTTTAAACGATTAAAAAATATAGATAAATATATTCAAATATTTGTGATAAAAATAAAACATATCAATTTGCTTTGATCCACGGTTAAAAAAAGGGTAATATATATTTTTTACTTTCTTATGAAACTCTTAAATGGCACTTTGCATTTTGGATCATTTCATTTATCTTTATAAACAATAACGAATCTCATTTCTTTTTTTTTTTTAATATAACAGCAACAGTGTTTGCACAAACACATTATATGCTTTGTGCAGAAAATATATAGTATATTTTATATCTATTTAAAAACAATTCAAAAAAGAATAAAAGACATTGCAACATATGAAAGATCATTAAAAAAAAATTAAAAAAAAATTACAGCAACACTGTTGGACTTGGCGATTTCAAATAACATAATTAATGTGTCGTTGGTGACAAATTTCTGAAAAAACCTAAAGTAAGATCGACTGTCTTATTTAGTTAATACAATTTCATGTAAGAAGTTTTGCTCGGTAAATGAATCAATGCTGCTATTCTTTTCTTTTTTTTAATTAATGTACTATGGTTATTTTTAAGATTATAAGTGTCTCTAATATTCGATGTTCCTCTACTTTTCTGACATACGGGTTTAAATTCAGAGCGGAACAAAAAAAAAAAAAATTGAAAGAAAAATCTCAAAAGTTACAATTGAGAGGAATATGTCAAACCTCTTACACATGATCATCATTACATATATCATCAACAACACACGATTCACAGCCTTTTCTGGAGCTCTTAATGGTCAAAATTAACATATTCACAAAATACAAAAACCCTTTGAAGATCTTGACCAGACCAATCCCAACACAGATGTAATACATCCACCAATTCACAAAATCGAGACCCTCCAAATGAATCAGAAGGTTACGTTTAACCTCTGCAACTACCACCAAACTTTCTACCTCATCTCTTAGCCTCCACCACCACATTAGACCAAAAGTCACCGCTACGACGGCTCTCTCCGACCATCTCTCCTCTACCACATAAACCCCAAAAACAGTGTCATCGACCACCGGCTTAACCACGACTCTAAACCACATTAGCATCACTTCGTGTAGGCCTAAAAAGAACATAACCCTAACCAAAACCCACCTTTCTTGAGCCGCAAGTGAAAAGCTTTTGTCTGCATTTATAGGCATGGTCTTGCTCATGGTTCCCTCGATTCCGAAGGCTACACAAGCTTGGACGATGAAGAGAACGATCCAGCAGATGTAGAGACGGGAATGAAAAACAGAGCATTCGGGTTTTCCGGAGAGATTGTGGATTAAGGTGGAGACGACGATGAGAGACAATATCGTGTATAAGACTCCGACATTGGCCTGGTGAAGAACGGAGAATATGCCGGAGACGGTGACAGGAGATGAGGAGGAGAGAGAGAGACGTGAAAGAAAGAGGAAAGACAGAGGGACGAGGAGGCTAAGAAGGCTAATGGAGATCATTTGAAATGGACGAATCAGTGACCAGCTGCTTCTTGTGGTCTTCTGTGTTTCTTCATATTCCATCTTAATCGCAAAGATTGAAGCACTGAGAAGAAGAAGAAGAAGGAAAAAAAGAAAGAAAGGGAAGACACTGTTGCTTGGATGATAAGAAACAGAGGATGTAAGAGAGACATTTATATAAAGCTTTAACAAAGTGTGTTTGGCAGCCACGTTTATGGTCTTCTAGCTACAAAGGTCCCTTTTCTGATCCATTTTTTTTTTAATTTTCTAAATAATTATATAAAATGTCCAGATTTTTTTATAATGAAAAACCCACAAATTTCATATATATGCTCGCCGATGAACGCAGCCGGCCGATGGAGAACCCTCGTGTTTTTTCTTTCTTTGGAAAAAATAATAGTCATGAAGATAATGTTAATACTTTAAGCTAAAAACTGTATTAAACAAATAATGGTTACTACAAGTTGGTTACAATTTATATCCAAACTGCATCCGACGGACCCAACATATCTTAGTGTTCGACCATTACATGCATAAAGTTCCTCGATATTTTTAAAATTAGATCACTAATACGTGTGTATATAATGTTATATTAAACATTTCCGGTCTTTTTTTCTGAAAAAGAGGATAATATCCAGATTTTGATTGACAGGTAATAACTCAATATAAAAGTTAGTTATAAATCCTCGTGTTAAAAATTGACAAACTCAGGATTACGACTTTTAGTGGAGTTGTTAATTTTCAGTTTGAAAATGAAAGTCAAAAAAGTTATCACGGTAACGAAAGGAGAAAAAAACGGTTGAAATATACGCGGTAACTTTTTCTGTTTCACTTTCAATTCTTACCACTAAAAAACTATCGTTTGGTGTGACCACCAGATTCAGTAAACACTAAAAGACGCTAATAATTCGATTTTAGAGTATCAAAACATGACTTAAAGAAGAATGCTGTTTTAATCAAATAACAGAGCAAGAAACTTTACTTTGTTCTTCACATATGTATCAGCTATTGATTTTGATCCCAAACAAATCTGATTTTCATTGTAGAATAAAAAAGCATATTTCATGGACAATCTCAGCTCATAAAAGGCCAAAGAAAAAAGAAAAAAAAAAAGGTGCTAAGCTTGAACCATTACCTTCAAGCGGTTAAGCTGCTGCAAGTGGCTGGAGAGCTTTAAGAGGGTTCATGATAACACCGTCTATAAGTCCATAATCTTTTGCTTCTTTAGCACTCATGAAGAAATCGCGGTCTGTGTCTTGGTTTATCTTCTCCAGGCTTTGACCAGTGTGGTATGCGAGATAACCGTTTAGGTTTGCCTTGTGATGAAGCATTTCATTTGCCTGGTTTCAAAGTATGAAAACTTGCACGGTTAGGTTAAAACATGAATTGATATTCAACTCAATCTGGATCAAATCGAAAATAAAGGTGAAGGATGAGTGACCTGAATATCGATGTCGGTTTGGCCACCTTGAGCTCCACCAAGCGGCTGATGGATCATTATCCTTGAGTTTGGTAGACTGTATCTTTTCCCTAAAGTTTTCAAATAAAGCTAAGCTCACATCGAGAAACTGAAGACTTAACTAAAAAATTTACTTAAGAATGAAAGGATTACGAGAGTACCTTTGGTTCCAGCACTAAGCAGAAAAGCTCCCATACTGTTCATAAAAAAGATCAACACAGAAAAAGAGGAGGCTGTTATAATCTAGGAAACCCCACAAAAATAAATATTCAGTTATCGAGAAATGCTATGTGTTTGAGTGGTAAGTTTTGGTCATGATCAGTTAACCACACTAAAAAGAGAAAATTTTGAAGTATATATACAAAGAAACTATCAATTTACCGAGGACCTATAAAAAGATGAACACATAAACGAGAGTTAAAGGATGGTGAAATTTTCACCTAGCAGCTAGACCGACACAAACAGTGGACACATCAGGCCGGATATGCCTCATAGTATCGAATATAGCCATACCTAGGGTAAGCGAGAGACACAAGAGTCATTAACAATGAAAAACCCGAAAAAGAAGATCATAGGGAAAAGACTAAGCTGACAAAGTGTTATTACCAGCTGTAACTGATCCACCAGGAGAATTAACATACATGACAATATCCTGATCAACAAAAGCAATATCAGAATCCTAAGCAAAACATCTGAATCAAGTAACAAGAACATGAATATGATGAATTATACAATATCTGACCTTAGTAGGATCAACAGCATCAAGATACAGAAGCTGAGCTACAATTACGTTTGCCATATCATCATCCACAGCACCACCACAACGAATAATCCTCTAAACGAAAAGAGACCATCCATTAGCAAGAAGAGTGAGCTGAAAACTTTAATAATCAAATCTTAAAACAAAGAGGAGATTCAATCAGTTATACATATTGGAAGAGCTGACTAATGATACTCTGGAAACGTTCCTGCACCATCGGAGGAGGTCCTTGTCCTTGAGCATACACAGGAAAATACGGCGAAGAAGGGACTTGTAAGTCATCTCTGCCAAGTTAAACATCAAAAAGGACTTGAGAATCACAGATCAAGAACAACAATCATCAAATTCAAATTTCACCTTATAGACCAAACTCCCTGAGGAGAAGAAACCTCTGGTGTCCAGAGATTGCCGGAATATACAGCCTTCGGAGTTGACTTCTTCCAATTCTTTCTGTCGCTAACTAACTTCTTCGTCTTCCTACAAACATAAATTCAATCCAGTTTTCCTTAAAATCCCTAAATTAACTTGAAGATTCCGTAGTTGCGAGAGTGAAGAAAACTGGAAAATGGCAAAAACCTTGAACGAAGTGGCTCGAAAGGGAGAGAAAGCTTGGGAGAATCGAAAGAGGAGCCATTGGGACTAGCGGAGACGAATCCAGCTGTAAATCTGAGAGAAGAAGCCGATGTGGAGACGCAAGCATGAGCCATTTCTCGTTGTCAATTTGGGGATGAATGAAACCCTAGTTCCGTCACCGGCGAAGAACTTCCGGCTCTTATCCTTGTGAAATTTGGGGATATTTTCTTTTTTCTTCTTGCAAGAGTAATGGTGACTAAACTGGACTATAGGATCCGCTAATTGATATCTGTTTGTGTTATCGGGTCGGGTCCTAACCCGTTTATTTAGGATGGAGCGGGTCAATTTCAGGTCCGATATTATTACACGCTAACGCCTTTGCCCTTTGGTAACTTACAAAACGCGATTGTCACGTGTTGTTTTCAAGAGGAAATTTTGGCATTTTTTTTGGAATATTAGTATTAGAGATATAAATTAAGTCCATTAAGCAACAAATATCTGCCCATAAACGAATTATACCATTTTCAATAAATCAATTTAGTGATAAAAATATAACAATTTAGATGTTTTTTGTATTCTGATGTGCCAATAAATCAATTTATCTACCCAAAGATATGTCATGTACTTTTTTTTGTTAAAAGGCTTTTATGTAATATACTTACACTTAAGGATTTTCATTTTAATATTTATATATTGTTTGTTGTATATCGTTGATTGTTATACTAACGCATTACACGTAGATCATGTGAGAAATAGCCAAGACATTGCTACATAGCTTCTTAAGAAACGCATCAACATTAGCCATCGGCGACTCAAGCTCCGGCGATTCAGTGAACGCGTCGGAGCAAGTCACCACATCAGCGATCGCAGCACTCACCATACTGTCGAGCCGTCCAACGTCTCCATTATCGACGGCAACGGAAGCATCATTGAGATCAACGAGAAGCGACTCGTAGCTTTCGACACACAAATCCAAGACATCCGCCACGTCACGCGGCGTTGACTGGTCAACGATGAGACGCTTGGCTAAGTCGAGCGTGGCGTTAGCTTTCTCGTAGAGCGCACTCATTTCCATTCGAAGGACGTCGATGGGTTTCGGCTCGAATTTACGGAAGTTACGGAGGAGTGGGAGGATTGAGACGACGCATTCGGCGGCGTAGTCGGTTCCGGAGCAAACGGAGTCGACGGCGGGTGACACGTGGAGGGATGAGATGTTGAGTTTAGAGAGCTCCGGGAGGTTTTTGAAGGTGTTTTTGAGGTCGGTGAGGTCTAAAATGTTCCATTGCGTGAAGGCGGTTAAGTCGTTTTCAGTGGCGGTTATGGCCGGAGAAGGAGCGGCGGAGGGAACGCCGGAAGAGAAGATACGGGCGGTGGATGAAGGAGATGAGAGGAGAGAAAACAGAACAAGAGAGAAACAGAGCATTGGTGATGAGTTCTTCATCTTTTTCTTGAGATTATTTTTTCTTCTCCCTTAGGTTTTATTAACAATGAAGTTCTTAAGGGCATTGTTTTGGTTAGAAACACTAATTTTAGACTACTTTTTGTTATCTAGTTATATATAATTTTATTTTTATTATTAACACCAAACTAGTTCATGGATGTTTTTTTGGTTGCCAGTTAATGTTGTTTTTTTTTTTTTTTTAAAGGCTTTCAGGTTGTTGCTAGTATATATCGGTTATCATTAAGGTAATTAAATAACTAAATGTTATTAAAATATTATAATTTTTTATTTTTGAAAAATAAAATTTGACTGTTAGATTACAAAAGTATGAAAAACGAAATGAACTTAACATCATGTCTTTTAAATCGTTAGAGGTGCTATAAGTTTAACTTGTTCTCATATAATACAATTGAAGTTGTTTTTCAGTTTTGATTTTTGGATTTATAAATCTATATTCTATAAATATAATAATTTGTGATTAAAAAAAGGGTTTGATTTGAGATGTAAGAGCCACACTGAACAATGGAGTCAATCAAGAATCGTCTAGTTGTGGTGCAACACAAGAACAGAGGAGTAAAAAGAAGGAAGCAGTGTTTAGTGTTAATTAAGTTTCGTGTGAGTGTTGTAAATATATAATCTCTGTATTTGGTGGTGGCATGAAGTATGAACTTAGTGGATTTCCGTGAATTTAAAAAATCTCAATTTTTATGTTATGGAAACATAGCCTTGTTTTGACTCAAGCCAAAACTGAAGTTTCAAACTCTTACAAACCAAATATATATATATATATTAAAATGTATCAATTAGAAGCAGTCATGTGAAGCTGAACAAGCGAAGCATAAACCCCACCGTCGATTCTGATCAACGTTTCATGAGTTCCTTTCTCAGCGATCACACCGTTCTTAACGACGGCAATGACGTCAGCATTTTTAATGGTCGATAACCGGTGAGCCACCACAACCGTCGTTCGGTTCACCATCACTCGGTCAAGCGCATCCTGAACCACTCGCTCGGATTCCGCATCAAGAGCGCTCGTTGCTTCGTCCAAAAGCAATATCTTCGGCTCTTTCACGATGGCACGTGCTATAGCCACACGCTGTTTCTGTCCTCCTGATAACTGAATCCCTCTCTCTCCCACCACAGTGTCATAGCCCTAATAAAGTGTATTCTTGCGTCATAAGTAAACTTCAATAAAACAGAGCAAAAAAGTCAAAATTTGCTTTTTTTTTTACTTACCTGTTGTATGCTCGAGATGAATTTGTGTGCATTGGCGAGTTCTGCAGCGGCTATGATTTCAGACTCGGTCGCGGCGTCTCCGCTTCCTTTGCCATAGGCAATGTTGGCTCGAACTGTGTCGTTGAACAAGACAGGTTCTTGTCCCACAAGTCCCATTTGTTGTCTCAACCATTTCAATTGCAGATTCTTGAGCTCAACTCCATCAAGAGTTATATGACCAGAATCCGGATCGTAAAATCTTTGTAACAGAGAGATCACCGTCGATTTCCCCGATCCACTTTCTCCAACCAAAGCAACCGTCTTAAAGAAAAAGAAAAAAAAAAGAAAAACAAAAAGAGACAGGAACTGATCAGAAACTTGAGTGATATATAAGAAACTTCTAAAGAGAAAGTTTGTGTTTGGTCCAAAGATTAGTTTTTACCTTTCCTGCACGAATGGTTAAGCAAAGATCACGAAAGATCTGAATGTCTGGTCTTGCTGGATAAGTGAAGCTTAAGTGACGAAGCTCGATATCTCCCTTAACGTTCTCTAACACTGTCCCTGACTCATCGCTTGAGTCTATCTTCGATTTTCTATCGATGATTCCAAAGATTGAAGCAGCTGCAACTTTAGCTTTGCTTGAATCTGGAGCGAAAGTACTTGACTGAGAAACCCCAATCGCTGCCATTGTTAACGCAAAGAACACCTGCAAGAGTTCATATCAAGATCCATTCTTCTTCATTACTGAGTCATAGAGATTTTCAAACATATTTAAGCAGTAATCAGGACAGTTGATGTACCTGGAAAACATCAGTAAGAGTAATCTTTCCGGCTTCAATCAATTTAGCCCCCGCGTAGAAGCTTGTTGCGTAGACACAAAACAGAATGAAGAAGGAGAATCCAAACCCTAATCCGCTGATGAAACCTTGCTTTATTCCGTCTTTTATCGGACCTTCACATTGCTTCTTATACATTTCCATCACTTTCTCCTCCGCGCAGAAAGACGCGACTGTTCTTATACTCCCCACGGCATCGTTCGCTACCTGACTTGCCTCCTCGTACTTTGACTGCAAAGTTATCCAAAACCAGAGTAAGTTTCTTGATCAACAAGGAAAAAAACAGAGGATGTAGACTGATCATATAAACCTAACTGAACTTAATTAAACTGGAATTTTGCTGAACCGAACACTAATGTTACTGACCTTTGCATCGGCGCTGAATCCTTTCAGGAACTTGACTTGAACATAACCATTGATACCAATAAGAGGAAGCATCACTAAGATTATAAGCGCCAATTCCCAGCTCGCGGTGAACGCTATGACCAATCCAGACACAGCAGACGCTGTGTTTTGAACCGCTAGAGACAATGCATCGCCAACTAGAGCCCTAATCAAAGCTGCATCAGCCGAGAGCCTTGCACCGAGTGTACCACTGGAGTTCTGTGGCTCATCAAACCACCCAACCTCCATGTGAACCGCTTTCTCGAAACACATTGATCGAATTCGTCGAATCAGTTTCCCTCCAGCTATTGCAAATAGATACATTTGAGCCGGTGAGACGATTAACGAAGTTACTCCAAGAGCTACAAATATTATCGCCCAGAATTTTGAACCTTTCCTTAATTCATGAGCTGATTTAAAGAAAGTTTCGATGACTCTTGCGATCAGAATCCCAAAGAGCGGGAAAATTGTGCCATTGATTGCTGCTGCTACGGTTCCTAGAAGGAGAACCGGGATCTCGGGCTTGTTAAGAACCGCGATTCGTATGAGCGATACATTTGGGGCCGGTTCTTGACTAGCTGTTCCAGTTTCTTCTTGGCTAACTCGGTGGCTACCGCTACCAATGTCTAGTCCTGCGGTTAAACCAAGAACATTCAAAGAATGATGACGGCTACTATTTCCGGCCGAGGAAGTTCCACCGCTAATAATCGATCCCTCCATTGATTTTTTCAAATTCGAATTCCGGAAAGAAGATCCCGAAGAAATCTCTGATGTTTTCGCATCATGACCCTTGTTTACTTCTTGTAACCGGATGAGCTGTGAATAAGCTCCTTCAGGATCTTTCAACAACTCGGAATGTGAACCTTTTTCCACCATTTTTCCGCGGTGAATTACCGCAATCATATCCGCATTTCTGATCGTGCTTAACCGATGCGCGACAATAACCGTAGTTCGATTAACCATCACTCTATCTAAAGCCTCTTGAACCACTCTTTCGGACTCCGCATCAAGCGCGCTTGTTGCTTCATCCAGCAGCAGAATCCGCGGATCTTTAAGAATGGCTCTCGCAATCGCTATCCTCTGTTTCTGTCCACCCGAGAGCTGTGTACCGTGCTCTCCTACCATCGTATCTAACCCCTGAGGCAACTTATCTATAAACTTTGCTGCATTTGCTAGCTCTGTTGCCGCTTTAATCTCTTGGAGTGTCGCGTTGTCTTTCCCGTATGAGATATTCTCCATGATGCTCGACGAAAACAGAACCGGTTCTTGGCTGACCAATCCGATTTTGCTTCTGATCCATTTCAACTGAAACTCCTTAAGATTAATTCCATCAATTAGTACTTCACCGGCTTTAGGATCATAAAACCTCTCAATCAAACTGATCACTGTAGATTTTCCACTTCCACTTTCTCCTACTAATGCTGCTGTTGCGCCGCTCGGGATAAACAGAGAGAATCCATCGAATATCTCCTCATCTGGCCTCGCCGGGTAACTGAAATGCACATCTTTAAGTTCAATGTCTCCTCTGATATCTTCAAGAACCTTTCCATTTACATCATATGCATCAATCAAAGGCTTTCTTTTGATCGTCTCAAACATCTTATATGCTGCAGCTTGACCCGCTGCAAATGCCGCTACACATGGAGATGTTTGCCCAAGCGACCTAAAGAACAACACAAGAGAACATAACTTTTAGGAATCTCACAACATAACTAAAATGTAATATACATGTGTGAATAGTCTTGGCTTTTAACTTACATTGAACCTGCAACAACAATGATGATCACGTTGATCACAGAGCCACCGGTATATCCTTTTTCGACTATCATCTTCCCACCAAACCAAATAGCCAAAGCATAGCTACTAAAAAACAAGAAGAACATCATTCCAAGTCCTAAACCGGTCGAGAAACCTTGTTGAATACTTGATTTATACGCCGAAGTTATGAACTTCTTGTAGCTGTTTATAGCTTGCTTCTCTCCCGTAAAAGAAGCAACCTTTATAACAAAGTGAAAATTTAGAAACAAGTCTCAGTTAAACATTGTTTTGTAGCTTAGAAATTTTTTGAGTTTTTACCGTTCGGATAGATCCAATAGTCTGTTCAACAACAGTTGCTGCTTTTGCATAAGCGGCTTGTCCCCGAGAAGAAGCTCGAGTGACTATAAGCGCCATGGCTGCACCAGCCATAGCCAGAAGTGGAATTGAAGTTAACATAACCAATGTTAGTAACCATCCTTTAGCAAAAGCTAAAGCAAACCCTCCGACGAAAGTAGATACCAGCTGAATAAACTTCCCAACCTGCAAGAATTCAAGAAAGTAACAAACTTTTAAACGAATCAAGTCCATTACATATAAGCAACCTACGTTTTATGTTCGTTGTATTATTACTACCTTCTCACCCATGGCGTCTTGTATAAGAACAGTATCTCCAGACATTCTACCAACAACCTCTCCTGTGTTAGTTTCGACATCGAAGAATCCAACGTCTTGTCTCAGAATTGTTTTCAGATAATTACTTCTTATCCTCGCGGCTTGTCTCTCTCCTGTGATCATCCAACAAGCCACCTCTACAACAACAACAAAAAAACCAAAACTTTACCTCCTCAGTTCACTAATCCTTATGTAAAACATAATGGAGAAACAAAAACTTCTCTTTTTTTCAATTCTCTGATCCTTGTGTAAAAAATGCAATGACTTACGAAGAAAGGCTGCTCCAAGTGTTCCAAGTCCAAGATAGACGAATTTAAGACAAACCTATAAGAGGAAAACATTATCAGTAAATGTGATCTATCAAAAAAGTTATAAGCTTTGATATTTTGTTTATTAATTATTTTACCTTTGAGACAACAGCAACAATGTCTTTGTTATTTTGATTTTGTCCAAAGGAATCTATGAGATCACCAAACAACAACGTCATGAAAGGTAAACACACACCATTCCCAACAGCTCCTATTGAGCCACAGATCATCAAGAATACATCAATGGAATCTGCAAAGGCAAATAGCTTGTAGAAAGGAACTGTCTTCGGCTTTTCATCGTTTTTTTCTTTCTTCGTATCTTCTTCTTTGGGACTTTTAGATGTTGAGGGTTCGTGTGAAACAGAGTCGCCTTCTACGGCGCCGTCACGGTTCATCTTCAGCACTGACAGAGAAAAACAAATGGAGAAAGCTTTAAAAAAATCTGATAATAACCAACGATCGAGATCGACGGTATCTAAAATAAAAGAGACTATAAAGTTACGAGCTTTCTTCTTCAATGCTTTTCAACTTTTTGCTAAACCCACAAAAGGACGAAAAAATGAAGAATTTAAGGAAACATTTTTATCGAACCCTATTTGAGAAATCTTAGCGTTCGAAAATGTAAATCCAAAAAGCCAACTTGTGAAAAAGATTCGTCCTTTTCTTATTTTAATTTCAATGTAAAGACTAAAGAGTTCCCAAAATTATCACCAATGAAACAGAGTCTGTTAAAAGGGAAAAAAAAAAAAAAAAGTCACATGCTTTAGCTTACCCGCAAAATCAGAGATCCAACTAAAACAAAACCCAATCAGAAATTAGAAAGGAAAGAAGTTAAAAGAGAACACATACCTGAAGACGTGAAGCTACGAAAAGCGAAAATAAAAGATTTGAAACTTTGGGAGAATAAAAGACAGACGTGAGCGAAACTGTGTGTGTTTGTTGTTGTCTTGAACTTTGTTAAAATATTTGTTTTTCTTATTTTATTCAACTTTGCAGAGTCCCAGTTTATATCTGCAGAAACTTATGAGAATTTTGCCTTTTTTATATGCAACTCTTCTTTTTGGGTTTTGCGAAAATTGCTTGATAAGCAAGGAGAGTGGGAATAAACTACTGTGATGGTCAAACGGCATAATAATTATGCATTTTGAAGTGTATACTAAAAAATCATATCTTCTTATTTAGAGCACCCAAAGCCAAAAATATAATGATGCTTTCCAAAGACAAAAAAAAACGGAGAAATTCTCTAAATTATCATTTTTATTTTACTTTTCACGAGTACTATACTAAAAAAAATACAAAAGAATATTAATTTTTTTTTTGGATAAAAGCTCTTAAATATTAAATGAATGGGGTATTTTAAAATTTAATTCTAATTTTTAAAAGAATTTTGATATTTTCTGAAAGCAAAAAATGATAACAATTTTAGTAACACGTTATGGTTAGATCAAAAATATTTTACTTTTCATATTTTATTTAAAAAATATCAAAAATATATTAGTTATGTATATTCAAAAGTAGTATATAATTTATTTTTGATGCAAATTGTATTCACCGTTGATTTGGGTAATTGATTAAAACGCTGTAATTTTTAATGTTTCCCACACGAGTAATTTGTAGGGCCGGGTAAAATAACCGTAACCGAAAAAACCGAACCGAACCAAACAGTAAATTAGTCATTCGGTTCGGTTTCGGTTTTGCTTAAAAACCCGTTCGGTTACCATTATCAAATTATTTTGGTTTCGGTTCGGTTTCGGTTTAAAACCGTAAAACCGTTCGTTTTTTTGGTTTCTTTGAGTTCACCTTTTATACATGCTTAGATAGATACTTGAGTTACCTAATTTAAATAAATTTAACAAAAATATTTTAAATACGGTTGCACTATAAAAAAAACACAAAAACTCTAGATAAATATACATTTTATATATAATCTAAGGTTTTTGGTAATTCATTCACATTTTATTAGAGTTTCATAGAATTGTTCTCGCAAGCCACGTCACTAGGTTTGACTTCTATTCTCTGAGCGTTTCTGTCCAATCGCTACATAGACACAATACATTGTCTCACTTTCAGAGTTAATTTTCCACTATAATCGATTTTGAGTTTTGATTTTTCAATTGTTCGATTTTGATTTATATATGACTTACAAACTCAATGTTTTGATTTTAATTTTGATTTTAAATTTTTAATTATTATTTTTATATAATCAAAATAATCTACAAAAACCGAAACTAAACCTAAAATAAACCGAACCGAATTAATTTCGGTTAAAACCGTTAAAACCGTAAACCGAAGAGAACCAAACCGTATTTCAATCGGTTTCTAAATGGTTTCACTTTTTATAGAACCGAAAAACCGAAAAAATCGAACCGGAACCAAACCGTAAACCGGAATGCCCACCCCTAGTAATTTGAGTGACTATTCTATGTGATGAGATAAGGTAAAACCAAAAAAAGGTAAGACTTATCAGACAGTGTTGTAGTTGGGTTTCCTCTTTTCTGAAAACAAACATAATAACTTCAAATATATCATATTTTCGTAAATACCAAACAAAATAACATATTTCGTGTGTCAACAACTCAACATCTCTATCCTAATTAAGTAAATAAAAGAGACTGTGATTAGTACTTACTAGCCATATCAAGAACGGAGAATTCAAAATTAACTTTAATTATCTGATTAAAAAAAAATGATCTGTATCAGACCAATGCATATTAGATGTAATTTCACTTATCTAAATGGTAGGTAGATTGGTAGATGAAGACAATTCCGAAGATAATTTAAACAAAATAGCGTACATGGAGAGAATTTTCACTATAACGGAAGTTGACTACTTCCTTGACAGCGAAGCAAAAAAGTCAACTTTAGATATTGGAGTCAAAATATTTCACACCGTGACAGTTAAAACATTTATTTTCTTGGCCGCTAAGGCTTTTGATAACATAATGTATGTACATACAAATATTACTATTTATATTCTAGCATTAAATGTAATTATACTACTAGTCCAAGTATGTTGTCTTGTGTAGTAAGGAACACATAATGGTCCAATTATTATAAAATAAATGATAATAATGTTCAAAGCTTTCTAACAAAACCAACGTCATAGAAGTTAGTAACTTTTATGCTAACTAGTCCTCATAAGACCACCACAAATACACTAAGAACTCTGAATATAAATTGTCAATGGTTTGACGTCCCAGTAATTATATCATACTTTTGAAAATCTACTAAAATATTTGAGGTAAGAGTGAAAAAAAAAAAAAACTACTACTTAAATAAAGTAAAGAGACAGTTTTCTAAAAGAACGTAAACATAATTAATTATGTAGTCATTGTTGAAATAATTTGAATATCAAATGTAAAATTCCCAAGTCGAACAAATAGTAGCGTCACTGCTTCCGTCAGCATACAAACACATCACACATGAGAGAATTTAAGCATCTTGAAATCAAAATAGAGTAAATTTAATCAAAGAATAATAATATATAAAAGATATCCGTTGGGGTCGTGGGGACCACTAGCTTCTGCAAATCCAACTTCCCCGCGAGATCTTGTGTACAACAGAAGAACTAAATAGGAGATGCTCCTTGGCTATTTTGCATTCATTGACTAAAACGATGTCGTTTTAATATCTTTTGCGTTTTGACAATGCTCTGACTAATAATGGATCCTATAATCCAATTTATATTGGGCCCTTGGTGGGCCTTTTTTAATAGACTACAATATTCCCGTTAAATCTGGTAAGAGCTGAGTTTGCACCATAGCTAAGCTCACGCAATGTCATCATCAATCATCAGAGTCATCTTTTGAGTCAAGTTAAACATTACTTGATGATTTCGGTTAAGTATAACAAAATCAACGGTCAGGATTTTCTCATTAGAAAACGCAATCTTCCATTAGAGATAGCTTTTCCAAACTCTGAGCAAATCATTGTTTGATTCTTCTGGAGTTCATTGAGGCTGACGAGAAAAGATTCATGGCTGGTAGACTCTACTTAGCCTCTGTTTTCTTGCTTTTAGGGTTAATCATTTCATCCTTCAACTTGCAGGTACCTTTCATAACCTCTGTGTTTAAATTTGCGTACGAAGATCGATAATAATTATGGATTCTAATAGTTGGAATTTTTCTGGGATTCATCATTTCTGCTTACGTTTTTTCGCTCTGGCTTTGTTCAACATTAAAAAGAATCAAAATTTATGGATTTCCCTCTTTTTTTTGGGGGTCTGGGTTTTGTATTGATCTCAGGTTATTGCAGCAGAGAATCTTTCAAACCAGAAACTGAGCTCACTGATTCTTCAGGTTTTCATCTTTAAACCACTATTCAATTTCACTATTGTTTCGTCTCTTCTGAGATTAGCTTATCTCTGGTTAATCTATTTTTGCAGAATGAGATTGTTAAGGAAGTCAATGAGAATCCAAACGCTGGCTGGAAAGCTACTTTGAACGATCGCTTTGCTAACGCCACTGTGAGTTTCTTTAAAGTTTTTTCCCTTCTGTAATGCTTATCATTGTTTGGTCCTGAAGCTTGACTCTCTTTTTTGCAGGTTGCAGAGTTTAAGCGCCTCCTCGGTGTTAAACCCACACCAAAGACGGCATTTTTGGGTGTTCCTACTGTAAGCCATGACATATCTTTGAAACTTCCAAAAGAATTTGATGCTAGAACCGCTTGGTCACAGTGTCCCAGCATTGCAAGGATCTTAGGTCGGTTTTTAATCTCTTAGCTTCCACTATCTCTGTCTTTTATCCAATGTTTTACTGACCCTTCATATTTTTTGTGTCAACCCTCTTCTCAATCATCTCACTAAAGATCAGGTAAAACATCATTCGAGTGGGCTTTATAGTGTACAATGTATTACCTCAGATCCATGATATTTTTTCTGGTTTTGGGTTGTTTAGGGTCACTGTGGTGCTTGCTGGGCATTTGGTGCTGTTGAATCACTTTCTGACAGATTCTGCATCAAATATAACATGGTAGGTAACCCAAATTTCTCCATTAAGCCAGCCAAGATTGATCATTTGCTACCGCTTTTCTCTTCAAAGATTGATATAATTTCTTTTGTTCCCTTTGCAGAATGTGTCTTTGTCTGTTAATGATCTCTTAGCATGTTGTGGATTCCTTTGCGGTCTTGGTTGTAATGGTGGATTCCCAATGGGTGCATGGCTCTACTTTAAGTACCACGGTGTAGTCACCGAAGAGGTAAATTCTCATTTTAACTGCAAAGATTCATATAATAATAGCAGAGTGGTTAAATTTTATTGAATTTTTGCAATGTTCTTGGTTCTTCAGTGTGATCCATACTTTGACAAAACTGGTTGCTCTCACCCGGGATGTGAACCTGCTTACCCTACACCAAAATGTGTGAGGAAATGTGTTAGTGGAAACCAGCTTTGGCCTGAATCAAAACACTATGGTGTTAGTGCTTACAAAATCAACTCTGACCCTCAAGACATTATGGCAGAGGTTTACATAAATGGACCTGTGGAGGTTGCTTTTACCGTTTACGAGGTAAATAAAAGGTTTTTGATTGATTAAACATATTTGATTGTATCATAGTAATGCTACACAGTTCATGGATCTTTTTTTTGGTGTTCTTCAGGACTTTGCGCATTACAAATCAGGAGTGTACAAGCACATAACGGGTGCTAACATTGGAGGTCATGCTGTTAAGCTTATTGGCTGGGGAACTTCTGATGACGGCGAAGATTATTGGGTATGAAATCCATTTCTCCTAGCATTTCTCTGCATTTCTCTGCATTTCAAGTTTCTCTGTGGCTGGAAAATTCATAACATGTTTGTTCTCTGGAATTGGTTGCAGTTGCTTGCAAATCAATGGAACCGAAGCTGGGGTGATGTAAGTTCTTCTTCTCTCCAATCAAAACTTTTACCTTTTAACCTTTTCCAAGTAGCAACATTCGAAATGCAGAGAAAACACAGAAGCTGAGATATAAAGTGTGAAAATTTCAGGATGGTTACTTCAAGATAAGAAGAGGAACAAACGAATGTGGCATCGAACATGGCGTTGTAGCTGGTTTACCTTCAGACAGGAACGTATATAAAGGTGTTATCACTTCAGATGATCTTCTGGTTTCCTCATTTTAAACAAGAAGTTGCGTCTCTCTACTCTGTAATCTTATAATTTGCCAGTGTTGTTATTACAATTCCAATTCCAATTCCAATGAAAGAACCAAAACAAAAGTATAAATATAAATATAGCTTTTAGCTTTTGTTCATATTCTATTTACACGTTTCCTTTTATTTGATCTATCTGAAGCTACACTTTCTTATCCAAATCCAATTGTGTCAACGTACTAACGATTCAATCAATTTCCTCTTTTTTTTTATCCCAAATATTAGAAAAGGAAAAAACTTAAAAGTTTCCATTTTTTCCAGATAAAAGTTTGTTTGAGTAATTTCCATTTTTTGATAAAAGGAATAAATTTCCTTTTTGTTTGAAGGACTACAACGATTTAGTTTTTTAATGTAGAGAGTAACAACGGTAACATTTTTAACCGTTGTATTACATATAAATTAGCGTTTAATTTCCTTTTTGTATCAACGGTAAACTTTCTTATCGATTTCCTTTTTTTTTTACCTCATATATATAACAAAAAAATGGAAACAACGTAAAGTTTCCTTTTTTTTCCAGTTGAAATTTTTTTTTTTTTTTTTGAAGAATGAAACATTTTGCTTATAAATACTCAAAGTCTTCTTCATTCAGAAATCAAATTCTCATTCTTTTTCTCACTTTTTCTCTCTTCCTCTAATTCCCTCTTTTCAATCTTCAATCTTCAATCTTCTTCTTCTTAGTAGCTTTCGTTTACCCTGAGTTTGTTCGTTTTGGCTGTTCAATCTCTTTCAACTTTTTTTTTGTTTTCACAGCAATTCGCGAATTCCTCAATTGAGAATCGCTTGGATCTTATTCTAATCCAAATCAGACGAGTGGAGATTTTCATGATACCAATCTCTCCGTGAATCTTCCAATTCTCCATCTTCAACATCGTTAGAATCAGAGAACGGGTTTGGATTCGTTTTCACCATCATCATCTCCAAATACATCAAGAAGCTATATATTGAGTTTGGGAATGGAATCGATCTCAGTTGGGTCTCTGCTCTTTTGATCTGTACGGAACTAAGCTTCTTCCTTGTTCTCAAGTTTCGGGTTTGATCCTTAAAGCTGAGCTCTTTCTCTTTTTTGATGGTTGCCACGTTTTTTTTAATGATCCTTTCTTTGGGTCTATAAATCAAAACTGCACGGAGAGAAGACGAGGGTCGGAGCATTCAACCACCGACGTCACCAAATTATTCTTTACTCAGGTATTTTTCCCAACGTTATTGTCATTTTATTCTTTTTTCGGATTTAAAACTCGGTTTTTATTATAAAATAGTAGGAATCACCAGAGGATGAAGATGAATTTCGAGTTTCCTTTCCTCCATATCACACGACATTAGACCCAGGTTTGCCTTTCTTAATTTCTTCACATCAACAAAATTTGATTTCTTTCTTAATTAACACGATTTATTTTATTTTAAAACAAAAAAATCGAACTTAAAACTAAATTTTAAGTTTTGTTTTTTTTTTCAAATTGTTTTTTTTTTTTAAAGTAAAATCGTTTTGATTTTAACTAAATATTTTAGTTATACCAAATAAATTTACGTGTGAAATTTCCATATATTGAAAACTAACCGAACTTAGCATCCCGTCCTAAGAAGATTCTTTGGTCCTTAAGAGGTGTCATAGGTTCAACATGTTTTCACTTATTGTGAATTTCACACTTAAATTTATTTGTTGTAATTAAAAACTTTGGTTAAAATCAAATCGACTTACTTAAAACCATTATTTTGAAAAACATTAAAATTTACATTAAATAAATCGTTTTGATTTTAACTAAATATTTTAATTATATCAAAAAAATTTACGTGTGAAATTTCGATACATCGAAAACTAACCGAACTTAGCATACCGTCCTTAAAATATTCTTTGGTCCTTAAGAGGTGTCATAGGTTCAACATGTTTTCACTTATTGTGAATTTCACACTTAAATTTATTTGTTGTAATTAAAAATTTTGGTTAAAATCAAATCGATTTACTTAAAAACATTATTTTCAAAAACCTTAAAATTTACATTAAATAAATCGTTTTGATTTTAACTAAATATTTTAGTTATACCAAATAAATTTACGTCGTGTGAAATTTCGATATATCAAAAACTAACCGAACTTAGCATCCTATTCTTAGAATATTCTTTGGTCCTTAAAAAGTGTCATAAGTTCAACATATTTTCACTTATTGTGAATTTCACACCTAAAACTGTGAATCTTTTTTTTTTTTTTATGGATGCCACATTTTTCAATGGGCCTTTCTTTGGGTCTATAAATCAAAATTGCTCGGAGAGAAGACGAGGGCCGGAACATTCAACCACCGACATCACCAGATTTTCCTTTACTCAGGTAGTTTTCTCAACGTTATTTATTGTCTCTTTATTCTTTCTTTTGTTTCGGATTTAAAACTCGGTTTTTTTATAAATAATATTTTACTTATAAAACGTATTTTCAAAATCTTTTAAGTGTTAAATTTTCAAAACCGTAAAAGTAAAATGAACTTGACATTATATCCTTAGAATTTTCTTTGGTTCGTTAGAGGTGTTTTAAGTTCTTTATGTTTATACGTAATATCAATTTAAGTGTTAAATTTTACATATGTGAAAACAAAGTAAATTTGACATTCCACCATAGAATTTTTTTTTATCCGTTGGAGGTGTTTTAAGTTTAAACCGTTTTCATGTTAATGTAAATTTAACACTTAGTTTTCTTATATATAATAATATAACACTTTTTTATTTTATTTTACACCTTCTTAATGTAAATTTAACATTTAAGTTTTTCTATTATATATATACTATAATATAAAATATTTTTTCTTTGTATTTCTAACTAAAATCTAAAAAAAAAATTAACTAATATTTTTAGTAAACCATTTTAACTTATATAAAATTTTTACCTATACAATATATTTTGTGTTTAATTTTAAAATATTTTTTTGGATACTGATTTAAATATTTTTGTTTTGTATTGATAAAATCGTTTTAATTTTAACACACATATACTTAAAATTAGGGATACAATAATTTGCCTGAGGTTTATTAGAAGTGGCTGATTTTGTTAATATCTTTGAAGTTGACCTTTCTTATTTAAGTTTTTTTGCTTCATTTTGATCTCATTTTTTTCTTACTAGATTTCTTTGTAAAGCCATAGCCTTATATAATTCAAAAACTTTCGAATTATTTTTGCTGTATCCATTTAATTTGAATGATTTACTAGATATAGAAGACCTTTATTTACAAAAGATTATATTTTTCTAATTTGGTTGACCCCGGTACAGACAAATTACAAATTACAAATTACAATGATCAAAATTATATTTATAAAATCGCAGAGATGTATTCGTATTCAGAATCATAATCTTATGTTGCCATAACAAAAATTAAACATTTTTTTGACTTTGAAATATATAAAACCCGTACAAATTAATATTTGTTTGTAGTATAGTAATCTAACAAACAAATTACAAATTATCAAAATTATATTTATAAAATAGTCGAGTGACACGTGGACATTATACACCTCGATTTTCATTTTCTTACGTGGCTATAGGTCCTACGAAAAATGAGAGATATTTTAAAATTTAAATCTTCCAACCCCCCCCCCCCCCCCACACCCCCAAGATATAAAAGCAACTTGAAAATTTATGAAATGAAAAATCTCAGTCGTCAAAAAGCCAAAAACCTTTCCTTTCGAAATCTTGCAAAAGGGACCAAAGAAGAAGAAGAAGAAGAACTTTTTTGTCAATGGCAAACGAGATCCATCTCAGTGAGAACCTTCTTCGTCCCCAAGAACACTCAGCGGCAACTTCAGCCGACGCCGCCGTATCGAAATCGAAATGGACCATACTTATACTAGCCATTATCTTCCTCTTCGTCTACTTAGCCTTCGGGGTTTTCACATATTCCTTCTTTAGAGACCAATTCTCAGGAACCGAGACCAATCCTTGGGTCGACGCTCTCTATTTCTCCATCGTCACCTTTTGTACAGTCGGTTACGGCGACATTGTCCCGTCAACTTCAACGACCAAGATCTTGACCATCGTTTTAGTTGCGATTGGAGTCGTATTCCTCGATTTTTTGCTCAACCGCGTCGTGAGTCACGTTCTGAGTCTTCAAGAAAACGCGATTCTTGATCGTATCAATACGAGAAACAGAGCGATCAGAGATCACATTGCCGAAAATGGTAGGATAAGGATCAAGTGGAAATTGTGTTTAGCGTTTTGTGCCGTTTTTCTCTGCGGCGCGATTGGAGCTTTGTTTCTTCACTTTGTCGAGCAATTAGATATGTGGGATTCGGTTTACTTGTCGATTATTTCGGTTACGACGGTTGGTTACGGAGATAAAGCGTTTAAGACGGTTGGAGGAAGAGGTTTCGCAGTGTTTTGGCTTCTTCTTTCAACTATTGCAATGGCCACTTTGTTTATTTACTTTGCCGAGATGAGAATCGATCCTAATACACTCATCAAATTACCCATTAGGTAAATATTCATTTTTGTAATTTTCTTTTCAGTTTCGAGATTCTGTATTTGCATTATTTGAGTACTGGCTGATTTTTGTTGTTGTTGTTGTTGGTTTTGTTTAGTGAATCAGAGTTTATTGTGTCCAAGCTTAAAGAGAGTGGGAAGATTAGTGAGGATGACATAAACCGGATCGTAACCGAGTTCGAGAATCGTGAAAATGTGCCATGAAACGGATCGTAACTCTTGGCTGGTTTGTAAATGAAGAAAACGTTTGTAAATCATTCGTTTTTCTTTTTGATTTTTTAGTATGATGATGCTCTGTTTTGACCTATATTGGGACTTGCAAGGAATAAAAGATTCTAATGAAAAAAGAAAGGATACTTGAAATATAGAACAAATAAAAGGATACATAACCAAAATACAAAAACAGAAGAAACAGAAAGATGATAACACAAGCAGATGAAAATAGAAACAGAGTAGTTGTCAAATTTAAGCCTGAGGTTTGTCCCACTTGAGTGGCTTGACGACTTCCCAAGTGAAGTCAGGGTCGTCCCTTCCGAAGTGTCCGTACGCTGCCGTTTTCAAGAACCTTCCGTTTCCTCCTCTCTTCAGGTCAAGGTTAATCGTCATCATTCCCGGTCTGAAATCGAAGCTCTCCTTCACAATCTTCAGTATCTCCTTGTCTGGAATCAACCCGGTTCCATAAGTGTCCACAAAGACAGACAAAGGCTCAGGGACTCCAATGGCGTATGAGACCTGAACAAGAGCCCTACGAGCCATTCCGTTAGCCACTACACTCTTAGCGGCTTGTCTCACAATGTAGGCTCCGCTTCTGTCGACCTTGGTTGGGTCTTTGCCTGAGAATGCACCGCCTCCGTGAGCTCCCCATCCACCGTAAGTGTCGATGATGATCTTACGCCCGGTGAGACCAGCATCTCCATGGGGTCCACCGATGACAAACCGGCCTGATGGGTTCAAGTGGAAGATAGTTTTCTCGTCCAGGTACTTCTCTGGGATGACTGGCTTGATAACATGCTCCTTAAGATCACGGGCGATTTCATCATTGGTCACAGTTTCATCATGTTGTGTCGAGATGAGTACAGTGTGGACACGGATTGGGACCATGGCACCCTTATCGTTGTAGTACTCAACAGTGACTTGGGTCTTGCCATCAGGTCTTAGCCAAGCGCAAGTACCATTCTTTCTGACATCTGTCAGGCGAGCACCGAGCTTGGTGGCAAGAACGTGACTCAGCGGCATTAACTCAGGGGTTTCATCAGTAGCATAACCAAACATGTGGCCTTGGTCACCAGCTCCAATATCTTCAGGACGTTTGGTGAAGTGACCGTGAACTCCTTGGGCAATGTCGGGGCTCTGTTGTTCAATGTTGACTAGGACTTTGCACTTGTCAGCGTCAAGACCAACATCATCAGAGACAAACCCAATGGCGCGACAGGTGTCACGGACAATCTTCTCGTAGTCAACTTCAGCCTTGGTAGTGATCTCGCCAAAGACCATGACCATGTTGGTTTTGGTACATGTTTCACAAGCAACTTTGCTGTCAGGGTCTTGTTCAAGGCAGGCATCGAGGACTGCATCAGAGATCTGGTCACATAGCTTGTCAGGGTGTCCCTCGTTCACTGACTCAGATGTGAATAGGAAAGTCTCCATTTTGCTACAAGAATTTATATAAAAGAAAAAAAAATTGACTTAGCCACTGCAGAATCATAAGGATCCGTTGAAATGAAACCAGAGATGCGGACTCAAATCTAACAATACAAATTATTGAGAAACTGAAATGAAACCGTTGCAGATCCAATTATAAAAATGGTTGGAGAGTATCGAAAATCATAGAGACACTCAATTTAACAATCAATAGTCCATTTAATCATCGTCAAATCGAAAAGACAAAAAAAACACATCTACTTAAAGTCAAACGAAGAAGAGAACCATAGATGGAGAGAGAATCGAGAAGCGAAGATGACGAACAATACCTGGGTCGGTGGGAGATATGAGATCGGCGTTCAGATCTCGAAGAATAAACTCAGATCTCACAAAGTCTCTCTCGACCCCTTTTGCCTTAGAAACAAGTGTTATAGAAGAAGGAACGGTTTAGGACGAGTAAATTGAGTTACAACGCTGTGGCTATTTATAGGCCTTTTACGGTACACTATTGACTAGCTGCCGGTTTACTTGGTTAACCACCCTACTTGGACTTGATAACTCTTTTCAAAGGCTTTGGCCTACCTATATTTACTTTATTTTGGCTTTAGTTTCAGGTTTTTCTGACTCTTGGGACCAAATTGGTCCGACTTGTTGTATACCAAACAAATATCCTATCGAATTTTCATTTTAAAGAAAAGTATTTGTTTGTGATTCGGAGGAAAATTTTAGAAAATTCAATGAATTTAATTACGAAACTGTTGAACCGAGAAGTTTTCAATTGAATTACGAATTCTGAATCTTGTATGAAAGAATTGAACTGGCCGGTTCACAATAGAGTACAACCCTTTTGATCCAGATGAAATGGTTGAACCGAATGGTATACGATTGAGTAAGAAACTTTTGGTTTATTTTGATACTTTCGAAAGTGCTTAAATTTTTTTAATACTTGAACCTTTAGTACAAGTGACGAACTAAAAACGTTTCCAATGCAACTAAGAAACAAAATTAGTTGATTAAAAAGGCATTAGTCACACACATGAAAGTGCAAGGGGTTGTGGTTGGTGAGGACTTTAGGCTTTTCATTGTGGTTGTTGGAGTTGACGAACCAAAACAAAATTGTGATTATTGGTGAGATCAAATGGTGACCGTTGGATTTTTTTTTGTAACGGCTCAATAATGAATTTATAGCTTTGGTATTTGGTGAAGGATATTGACATATACCTTAAATTCCATCTTACCAACAATCCTTTTATCTGCCATATCTTAAATTCTAGAGTTTATCCTTAAAATAAACTACAAATATTCTTCATAATTCATTTAAAAATAAACTCTATATTCTTCATAATTCATTTAATATGAACTCTAGACTTAAAAATAATACTTACTACTACTGATAAGAGTAACATTTTGTCATTGATGTACCTAAAAATAAGTAAATGTTTTATTGTTTTATCGTATTAAAAGCCAATTGAAAACCAGAAATAAAATTATTTATGACTTAATTGTGACAGTTGTCATAAATATGTAATAAATTACCGAGCGGTGCCGGTCACTCTCTGTAAACAGCTTAGAAAGTGTGCGTGTTTGTAGCCATTCCTCTTTTTTGATAGTGGTGGCGAGGTGGCGTCTTGGCGAGGTGGCAGGTGGGTAATGTATTTCCGGTTCATGGCTCATTTTGGTTTCTATTATATTGTAAGTAAAATCAGTTGTATCCTTTAATCAAATTTTTTTTTTTTATTTACATGTCAACTTGTTCGGAGTTAAGAAAGAAAATTATTAATTCTTTTGTCGATCATTTCGATGAAGAAAATTTTTGGGTGTATACATTTGTAGCATGCAACAAGCCAACACCCATGCTTTTAGCATGATCTTTGACTATAGTTTTCGAATATTTTTATTAGTAAATAAACTTGTGTCTCTAAAAGTGTCGCATGTTTTGGATGAATTTTTTTCAAGTTATATATTACTATGAATTTATCTTTTTAAACCTTTTTAGTTGTTGCTAACCCTTCGTTAATACGGTCCAACATCTCCAAATGGGTTCGCTTGTAAATGGACTCAGATTTCGAAACGAAGATCGGACGACCAAATGGGTTCGCTTGTAATGGGCTCAGATTTTGAAACGAAGATTGGTCTAATGGGCTGGAAATTATATGAACAAAATTAAAAAGGAAAAATAATGCGGTGAGCGTGGATCGAACACGCGACCTTCAGATCTTCAGTCTGACGCTCTCCCAACTGAGCTATCCCCGCTTTTTGTTTGTTATTTTAATTCACGTATACATATATTAACACAAATAAATTTTATGTATTCCCAAGCAAATCTTTGCCTCCGATTCTGGTTTTTTTTTGTTGTGAAGATTTTATCCTTGACAGCAAAAATAAAATCAAAAACAAAACAATGAAAGAATATAAAATCTAAAAGAGGCAAAAACTAAGATAGCTTCAATGCCTGTAGTAGCAATTAACATGAACACGATCAATGTCAATAACCTGTAAATCTCAAATCTTCAATCACCAATTTGCTTTGATCGTAAACCCTTCTCCACTTCTCTTTTGGTGGTGGCGAGGTCAAGGTGGGTAATGTATTACCGGTTCATGGCTCATTTTGGTTTCTATTATTGTAAGTAAAATCAGTTGTATCCTCTAAGCCAAAATGTTTTTATTTAAATTAGTTTACATGTCAACTTTGAGTAGTAGTGATCAAGGAAAAATTGTTTGGAGTTCAGAAAGAAAATTATTACTTCTTTTGTCAATCATTTTGATGAAGAAAATTTGCAGACTACTACATCTTTATTTGGATGTATACAGTGGCGGATGCACATGTATTTTGGGAGGGGCAATTGTCCCTCATAAAATTTCAAAATTAGTCTAAATTGTTAAAGAATTTGTAATATTACCCCTTTATTAATATATAATTTTATATCACATTTTCAATTTATAAAAATAATATCTAGATCCTCCCCTGGGTGTATATATTTGTAGCATGGAACAAGCCAACAACCCTTAGCATGATCTTTGACTATAGTTTTCGAATATTTATATTTTTATAAGTAAATAATAATTTGTGTCTCTAAAAGTGTCGCATGTTTTGGACGAATAAATATTTTTGAAGTTATATGATATGAATTTATCTTTTTAGTTGTTGCTGATCTTTCGTTAATATACGGTCCAACAACACCAAATGGGTTCGCTTGAAAATGGGCTCAGATTTCGAAACGAAGATTGGACGACTAAATGGGCTCGCTTGTAAATGGGCCCAGATTTTGAAACGAAGATTGGTCTAATGGGCTGAAAATTAAGAAAAAAATAATGCGGTGAGCGTGGATCGAACACGCGACCTTCAGATCTTCAGTCTGACGCTCTCCCAACTGAGCTATCCCCGCTTATTGTTTATTATCTTAATTAAAATATTAATATATAATAATTGTAGATTTTAGTCTATATTTTTTTTTGTGGTTGTAAAGGTTTTATCCCTAAGTCACAGAGAAAAAAAAAAAAAAAATTAAAAAATCGAAAAGAGGCAAAAGTGAGAAAGCTTCAGGTTCAATGTCTGTAGAAGCAATTAACATGAACACGATCAATCACTTGTCAACAACCTGTAAAATCCCAAATCTTCAATCACCAATCTGCTTTGATCGTAAACCCTTCTCCACTTCTCTCCTTCCAAAAACCCTAAATGGCTTCTCTTACTTTTACTCTTACTCTTCTTCCGTTGGTCGTAGATCGAGATTCATCATTCCCAAACGACGATTCTCTGTTTCCATGGAGTGGCAAGACTGCTCGTAAATCACTCTCAATTTATTGTTCTTGAATGTATGTTCAAAATTGAAAAGAATCTAAATTTCAATTTTTTGTGTGTTGGTTTGGAGAAAATCAGAGTGAAGATGGAAGTAGATGTTCCAGTATCAGTAGCGTATGATTTCTACTTGGATCGTGAATCTTTTCCTAAATGGATGCCTTTCATTTCATCCGTTGAGGTGATATTTTCATCTTTCTCTTATCAATTCAAAAAAGGTTCCAATTCTTGCTTTAAGATTTGTGTTCTGTGTTTAGGTGTTGAAAGACAAGCCTGATCTATCTCGTTGGTCACTCAAATACAATGCTTTTGGTCAAGACATTAAGTATTCTTGGCTTGCTCGCAATCTACAGGCAATAAATTAATATAATTCATCATTCAATTTTAGATCAGTGCTCTCTGTTTCTTTAACGTCTAATTGTAGCTTTTTTGTTTGTTTGTTTGTTTGTTGCAGCCTACTCCTAATCAGAAAATACATTGGAGATCTCTTGAAGGCCTACCTAATAAGTAAGCAATCAAGAGATCATTAATGTTTTAACTTTTCTTTTGTCTTTCTTTCTTTATCTTTTTGAGCCTAACATTTTGGAATTTAACCAATGCAGAGGCAGTGTTCGGTTCTTTCCTAAAGGCCCTTCATCATGCATCGTAGAAGTAAATAACACTCCATTTTATTACTCATCATCTGTAGAATCCTATACTACCAGAATTACTCTCTCATGCTTTTACTTTTCTTTGCATTTTGTTCTGTCTTGTATAGCTAACTGTATCATATGAAGTCCCTGCGCTTTTAACTCCCGTGGCATCGGTGAGTAACCTTTTTCTCTTATAATCTCTATGTGACGCAGAGTGTTACAGACTGAATGTTTTTCTTATTACCCTTTTATTTGCCCGATTCAGGCATTACGCCCTTTCTTAGAAAACTTGCTTAGAGGTGGACTTGAAAGATTTGCAGCCCTTGCCAAAACCACTTAAAAAGGTCAGCTTTTCACAATATAAGCCTTATTGAACAAAATCATTCTCATTATCTAAAAAAAAAATCAACACTTTGCATTTGCAGGAGTCTATGTATGCATCTTTCTGATTCTGGGTTTTAAGAATTTCTCTTGGTATATATATATATATATGATCTGGACAGTGTATACCAAATCCCATGAATAGTGAATCTCTACTGTGACATTTGTATGATTAAAGTTGTACAATCTTTATTTCTCTAATAATAACACAAGTTGTGGTTTAGGTCACCAAGAAAAATACGAAACTAAAATAACAAACAAACATAAATCTTGGCGGTGATTGAATGAAACCCGAAAATGAACAAAGCAAACCAAACAAGAAATAAAGTCACGCAACACAAAGCTCTTCTTTTCTTTAAACTTTTAGCTATATTTGTCTAAACACGACAACATGCTTTGCGTGGAGTGTAATAACTAATAACATGCAAGAGATAAATGGTCCTGAAAAGTCTCTGTTCCTAACTTGTGTCTCTATGGAAAAAAAACTAAATTACATCTTAAAATCTATGTCTATCGATCTTGATTAACTCTTAAAATCTCTTTCTCTCAAGAGCAAAGAGATGGCATCAATAGCTTCTGCTACAGTTCCAATTACCAAATCCGCAGTTTGTTTCAGAAAAATCCCAAAGTCTGCAAGTTCTCCATCTATGCTTCATCGATCTGTTATTTGTTCTCCGCAAATGTTATCATCGTTATCTTCTTCTTCATCAGCTAACTCTGCAAGACTACTAAACTCTAACAATGCTTCATCAATCTCTTCTTCTCCTAAACCCTTCAGACCCGTTATGCAATGGCAAGACGTCACGTAAGTTTCTTCAGACAACAAAAATACATTATATAACATCATAAAGTTTCATGCTTTTTAGAGAAATCCTTATGGGTTTGATTAAGCAGGGCAAATATGGTAGTGGATGCACCAGCTTCCCTAGCTTACAAGTTATACTCAGATCGTGAATCGTTCCCTAAGTGGATGCCATTTTTGTCATCTGTTGAGGTATTTTGTTACGAGATTTTCACTCTTTGTCTTCTTGCTCACAATTCACAAATCTTTTTTGCTTCTCCTAGGCAATGGAGGGTAGTCCTGACCTATCACGTTATCAGGTAAAACTCGAGTCTTTTGGACAAAATGTTGAATATCATTTTCTCGCAAAAAATTTACAGGTAAATGTTTATATCAATTAGCCAATCAGATTCTCTTCTTCTTTGTTGACTAAAAATTTTTATTTAACGTTTTATTGAATCTTTTATTCTCTTAACAGCCAATTCCAGATCGAAAGCTGCATTGGACATCTATCGAAGGCTTTGCAAATAGGTAAATTTAAGAAATTTTGGTTTATAAAAACATAACAATAATTTCAATTTCTCTGTGAAAGTTGTTGGTTTTATCCTTGAATTCAACTTCAGTTTCAATTTTCTGTTTCTATTAAACAGAGGCAGTGTTCGATTTTTCCCGAGAGGACCTTCCTCGTGCCTAGTAGAGGTTAGTAGTATACATATATTGTCATTCTTTTTCCTATTTTTCACTATATACATAAATATTTCATTGTAGTTTTCATTTATTCACTACTTTTTTTCAGATTAATTTTTCATTTGAAGTACCACGTGCTTTCTCCCCAGTTGCATTTGTAAGGCTATTCTTCATATTTTGTTTATCATGAATTATTTCGCAAATTAAATTTGTTACTGTAATTTTTTTTTTTTTGGGTCTCAGTATTCATTTATATTTTTGTATGTTTAAAATATCTTAGGCAATGAAACCGTTTATGGAGAAACTTATTCGTGGAGGCTTGGAACGTTTTGCTGCCTTCGTGAAGACCATTTAAGGCGCATTCAAGAATCATTTTACTTCCTTGCTTTAGCCAAACAAATGAATTTCTTTTTATGTAATACTTTTTGCTTTTTATTGATGAAACGTCCAAATATGTACTGTTTTTTTTTTTGGTTAAAAAATATGCAGTGTTGTTCTTGTTGGTTTACAGTTAAAGTAAATAGTCTAAAATCTTTGATTTTTGTGAAGATCATTACGATTACAATGTGACCAAACTTTTATTTTTTTGGCTATGTCCGTAGCGTGCATTATACGACTTTTATATCACAAACTATATTTCGAAGTTGTTAATTTATAATTTGATTATATGAGCTCATTATTAGTGTCAGAAAGTAAAAGAAAATAACAAATATATTTGGTAATCATATTTTTGTTGAAGTACTGTTTTTCTTTTTAACTTTGTAATTATAACGAAACTGAGTTGCCTGTTTATCGGTTTTTGGTTTGATCCTCGTAGTTGGTAATGGTCTTGGCCCACAAGTTCTGAGAGTAACGGGAGGCCGTTAATTTCAGAATTTCGGTTCCTGTCTCATTCCCGTACCGTTATGTTTGGGTCTAAAAAAAACCGTTACAGTTCTTGGCCAACGATAATTGCATTATAAGATTTGAAAGGCCCTCAATAGAAGAAGAAGAAGAAGAAGAAGAAGAAGGAGAGAAGACAGAGACTGTGTTGTGTCTCAACTCTCAAAGCAACTAAGAAGTGGGAGATACAGTAAATGGGTGGGTAAACTCATGCGGATGTCACAAGTCTTCTTTAATCATTTCGAATTTAGCCGACATCTCCACTCTTGTGTATGTAGTAGGAAAAATGCATAAAACAACAAATTTGAAGTGGCAAAAAAAAAAAAAAAAACAAAAAAACAAAAAAAGATCCTCTATCTCAAAAATTGTAAAAATACAGTCCATGTAATAAAAAACCGTCAGTATGTTTAATCTCCTGGTTGTCAAAACACAGTTTAAATAAAAATGATATAACAGTGATCTTGATGCAGTTCTATTTATTAAAATATGGTAAATGATTTTACATCCAGTTTTAAAGATAAAACCATTGAAAGAAAATTTCCCCCAAAAATCTTTAATTTATCGGTTTTATTTCAATTGAACAGTATTTTCAAAAAAAAAAATCAAAATCAAAATTCAAAAATTTCTTATAAGCTTTGGTTCATATAGAGAAATAACACAAAGTCAATGATGATAGTTCATAATTTCTAACGGATACTTAGATTTATTTTATATTACATGGGTCAACCACTAAATTGGAAATACTTCTACGTATAGATTACCTCTTAAAGATGGGAAAATGTTGGATAAACTAAAAGATGGAGCAAAGTATGGACTATGGAGACGTGCACTGGAAATGACGCAAAGTGTATATCTACCAAATCCTCTAGGTTGGGGGCAGAAGCTTGAAGAGTCAATCTTCAATTCACACTCACAATGTTAAATACACATGTGTATATATAATGCATCTTTGTAAAGATGAATGCAACTTCTTCCATAATATCCTATTTCACACACACATGTATATTATGTATCCTTTGTAAAGAAGCATGCAACATCTTCCATACTCTTAAAGTAGCCATAGACACGTTAGAGTCTTCTAGGTATTCTTAAGCACTTAACATATAGCCTCTTGCCTTATCTGGACCAACTTGTTCATATCAATCTCCATCTTAGATTGTGCCTTTACTTTCCATTTTCAACACACTATATATCCATGGATGTGACAACAACAAAAACAAAAAACTTCTACAGGAAATATCGATCTAATTATTAGTATAGTTCAAGTTGATCAACTACAGAATATTCTTATGAAAGTTGATAGATTCCGCATTTTTATCGCTCTTGTAGACTATGGAATATAGATAAATACTCCAATATGTTGGTTACAATGGGAGGATAATATAACAATTTTATCCCAAAAAAAAAGAAAATAATATAACATGCAAATATTGGTTTAGCTTGTACATTGTTGTTATTAACATGTTACTTTTGTTATTTTACAATATATTATGAATCATAAAATTTGTGAACCTTAACATTTATATTAAAGTTGATTGAACAAATTACCTACTAACATTTCTTGCATTCTCAAACATTATTGTATATATATCACAATTTAATTATGATACTTGATCATATATTTTATAAAGTATCCGTACTTAACCTAGTCAATTCTTTATGCAATAAATATTAGCTTTAGTATGTCGTATTATAGCCGCCATTTTTTTGTGGAGGATGAGGTCACAAGAAGCATGTATAATTCATTATGTTGAATAAAAAAAAACTCGTTATGCTCTTATACTATATGATATTTTCCGGGTGACTTAACTTATTAATTTCCTAAAAAGAAAAAATTAGGTAAATGAGGTTGGTTGGTATATAATGTTAAATAATATATTTGGTCGATAAAAAAAAAATGTTACGAAGAGAAAATAATCATTGTAGATTGTAGCTTGTATTTTCCATTTTTTTTATAGAAAACTACGTGTCTTCATAAAAGTAAAATCACTGAATTTTTTTAGAAAATGTCTTAATCAATAATTATTTTTATGATAACTAATGTTTTTATTAAACTAAATAATTGATATCAGATTAGTAACAGAAAAAATGGATTAGAAATACAAACATTGTAGGTGGGATTAAAAGTATATTTTTATCAAAAAAAAAAAAAAAAAAAGGGAAAACCAAAAAAAGAAAGAAAAAATTGTGAGAAAAGAGAGAGAGAGGAAGAAGAAGATGCGATGAGAGCCATTCATTCATATGGTTTCCACCGAAAAGTGTAAAGCGGGGGCGGTGAAATTCTAAAATACGATCAGACAATACTCAATAGTGTTTTCTGGGTATACAATCAATAATGGTTGGTCGGTTTATCTACTATATTTTATTTTTGTTGATAAACCAATTAATTTACTCCTGTATTTTAACAATTCATGTGTTACTTACCTTTTCTATACATTTAAAAATACATGAAAATGGATTGGGCCACTGCAGAAGCCGAAAGACGTTAGATATAACCCACTCGTGGACATTCTATTCTTGTTTTTCTTATTGTAAGAGATGTATTTTTTTTTAAAAAAAAATTCTCAATTATCCTTAGTGGAGAATAATTCTTTTTACATGTTATATGTTTCGTCGTGTATTGAATAAATTGTCCGAAATACGATATAGATACATATCTACCGGAAAAGTCTTTCAAAGTGGGAATAAATTAAAATAAAAAGGGAAAAAAAAACTATGATAAAATCCCATTTTTTTAAGGTGTGCATTAAAAAAAAAAATGTTGGATAAGTACTAGTACTTACTTACATAAAGACAAAACAATGAAAACACTGATTATATCAACCATAATAGAAATTAATTAGAGTTTTATTATCATTATTATTTTTTGTATTATTATTTTTATATAAGTATAAGTTACTAATTAATAAAAATATGTACAATTCAGGATTTTTTAATATTTGTGAGACATCTCCATATAAATTAAGATTGTGAGACATCTCCATGAGGAGTTTAGTCTCGATGATTGATGTTGATACATAACATGGTTTAGGGTACAAAGAGTAACATCTCTATTGAATACATTCTACACAAAACAAATCTAATACTTGTACATCTATATTAATTTTAACAGTTTTTGCCTGTCAAATTTTTGTATTGCAGCTAAAAGTTTTGCCTATCAAATTTTAGCCATCATAAAATCACTTACAAAACTTAAAAATCACTCACAAGTTACACGAGTCACAACCCATAATTATTTTTTGTTCTGTTTATGCTTTTTTTTTTTTTCTGAACCTCACAAAGGTAGTTAGGTGTTTTTTTTTTTTTTCTTTTTTTTCCTTTTAAGTCATCCAAACAAAAGTTACAATTTATTTTACAATAAGTCACTACCATAGTAACGGTCCTAATCAGTAAACCCCGAAAGTCCCCGGTAAACTTTATCTATACACCACTTGCTAATTTTTTGAAAAATAAAACAAACATAACATTTCGGAATCGGTTTCCACTTCCTATAAGCCCAATTGGGCCACGACCTTGCAGTATATATATAGGAACCAGACTTGTCTGCTTTTGCTGCATTAACATTTCCAAGAAGCTTTCTTAACTTAGTGAGTGCGACTTTGTTCTTACACACTTTTATCACCAACACTCGCCTCAAAATCACCACCAAAAATATACATTTTCAATCCAAGAATTATGTTAACTTCTACTTATACTCTAAATCAAATCCTCTGTTTCATCACACTAATTCTCACATTAACCTCTCTTACCGAAGCTCGATACCATCACCGCAAAGATAAACACAAACACAATAGCCATAACCACCACTCCTCAAAACCACGGCCACCTTCTTCCTCCATCTCCCACCCTCCTACTCCTCCTCCGGGCCCCTCTGACTCACCGTCACTGCCACCGTCTCCTTCCGACGAGCCTGATGAAGACAACAACGGAGTCTACAACGTGAGAAAGTACGGTGCGGTTGGAGATGGTGAAACCGACGACACTGAAGCATTCAAAACGGCGTGGGACTCAGCTTGTAGCAATGACAACGACACCGTTTCAGTATTGCTTGTCCCTTACGGCTACACATTCATGATTCAATCCACCATTTTCACTGGTCCTTGCCGCTCTTACCAATTATTCCAAGTATTATTTCTCTTCTTAATAAAAAAATACAAACGGTTTCATTTTTCTACATATTTAGCTAATTGGGTCATACGGGTTTTTGTTTTCTAATTTATTTTTTAATTTATTGTTAGGTGGATGGGACCATTGTAACACCAGACGGACCAGACTCGTGGCCTAGCAATATCAGTAAGAGACAATGGCTTGTGTTCTATAGAGTAAACGGAATGGCTTTGAAAGGCGCCGGAGTTATCGACGGCCGGGGACAAAAATGGTGGGATCTTCCCTGTAAACCTCACCGGGTAAGTCAACTAATTATGACATTTTCAACCAATACTTTAATATTTTATTAATACTGAGAGAACATGCTTATTATGAAAAATTTCCAATCACCATATTATTTTGTAACTTTATTTTCATTAAAACTTAATGTTCAAAAGTAATCTTGAATTTTCAAAAAAAAAAAAGAAAAAAATATATAATGGAAATCAACATAAACTCCTCAATAGAAATATATGTAAGAATTAAGTGTTTTATATTTAAGGTTTAATTTCGATAGAGAATTTATAACTAATTATTTTGTTATTTTTCTATACAGAGTGTCAACAAATCTGCGATTGTTACCGGTCCTTGCGACAGCCCCATTGTAAGTTCAACATCAAATAATTTGTTTACAACACAATATAATTATTTTCATAGTTAATTTTTTAATTAATAAACTGAATTGCACGCAGGCTTTGAGGTTCTTTATGAGCTCGAATCTAACGGTGGAAGGTCTAAAGATAAAAAACAGCCCGCAGTTTCATTTCAGATTCGACGGATGTCAAGGAGTTCACGTCGAGTCCATTCACATCACTGCTCCGCCGCTAAGCCCCAACACCGACGGCATCCACATCGAAAACTCTAACTCCGTTACCATCTACAACTCCATCATCTCCAACGGTATAATATTATATATCGACGCCGAAAATCAAATATTTGCCGAGTTTTTGGATATGATCGGTTAACATAACCGATGGATTAATCGGCCTAATCGACTTGATGATATATTTCTACATATTTTTATTAGAACATAATTATTTTTTTTAAGTTGATAAAAACTAAAAAGTCAAAAAGGGGGAAATAAAATCTTGTCTGAATAATTAAATTCATACTTCCATTTTGCAGGAGATGATTGTGTATCGATTGGTTCCGGATCCTACGATGTTGATATACGGAATCTCACTTGTGGACCCGGTGGCCATGGAATTAGGTTTTTTTTTTTTTTTAAATCTCTCTATTTAATGTGGACTAACTAATTAAAAAACATTTGATATCACATTAGATCCCTGTTAACAACTATTTTTATTATATACTATTTTTTATCAGCATCGGAAGTTTGGGCAATCACAACTCACACGCATGCGTCTCAAACATAACGGTTAGAGACTCGATCATTAAATATTCCGACAATGGAGTTCGGATCAAAACATGGCAAGGTGGGTCCGGGTCGGTGTCAGGCGTGACATTCAACAATATCCACGTGGAATCAGTCCGTAACCCTATAATAATTGACCAATACTATTGCATGACCAAAGATTGTGCTAACAAAACATCTGCGGTTTTTGTATCTGACATTGCATACCAAGGCATCAGAGGAACTTATGATATTAGAAGTCCTCCGATGCATTTTGGGTGCAGTGATGCAATTCCATGCACAAACCTAACTCTTTCGGACATCGAATTGCTTCCTGCCAAAGGCGAAATCGTATTGGATCCGTTTTGTTGGAATGCTTATGGAATTGCGGAAGAGCTTTCGATTCCTCCGGTTTGGTGTCTTATGTCCGATCCTCCCACGGCGTTGCAAGGAGCTCTTGTTGACAAGTGTGGTTCATCGTGATTCTCTTCATCGAATCGTAGAGACAAGAATAATTGAGTTAGACAATATTCTAAACTTTTTACGAGATTTTAGAGAAAAAAACATGTATATAAATCATCATAGGAGAGAAACCTTGATGATTCTTCGTTGAGGAGTGGAACGTTTTTTTTGCCTCTCCTAATATTTTAAGAGGAACTCTATGATAATGTTTAATTTTCATATGATGATTACATAGTGTTGTTTTGCTAATGATGGAGTTGTCAAATGTTAAGATCAATATTATGTCACTATATACATGTCCTGATTTTCTCTCTATTCGATTTTTGCTCAAAAATATGTTAAGAAAAGAGAGAAATAAGTTGTACATATTAATAATTTTAACCAAAAAATGCTTAATCAGAGGATACAAATTCTACAATTCTATTACATTACTATATTAAATGTTTCGTAGGTAGTACCGTAGTAGACTAACAGTATATATAGTGCCGTCATGTACCACTCGTACAAGTGGAATGTTCATACTACAAATAAACGTCAACTTTTATAAGATCCAGTTCGTGGAAAAATAATTCTGACAAACTCCTTAGATAATAGACTCATTTCACTACAGATGCTTTTATTGTTAACTTGTAAAAAAATGTTAAGGTGTAGATTCAACAGATCTCCTACACCATTTACATTGGTCATAAAATTAAACATTTGTTATCTATTATATCTAAATACATCTAATATCGTCTAAACTAAATGTTTGGTGGCCAGTTAAACACTATGAGACAGTGACGGAACTAGAAAATTTATTTATAGGAGTCAAACTGTAAGAAAATTATTTTATGGAGGTCAATATAACAATAAAATTAATTTTATTTTAGATTTTTTAGCAAAAATACACCATTTTTTTTTTTATGGGTGTCATATGACACCCCTCCTCCTTACCTCCCTCCGCCCCTGCCATGAGAAGAAAGTATAAACTAATGGATTATTTGAGTAGAAAGTAGAAAGAATATTCCAACTTTTGGATGTTGTCTTTGTCTCTTAGTAGGTTTTTTTTTTTTTTTTTTTTTTTTTTTTTTTTTGATAATGACTCTAAGTAGGTCGAGTAGGAAACTGTATTAAATGAACTTCTTTTTCTTTGTTAAAAGGCTTATTAAATGAACTTTAAACATGTATGTCCATCGATCTCTCGACGTGTAGCTTTCGTAGTTAATCATTTATCAAATAATTGGATGATTACGAAAATCATTAATCGAATAATTGGATGAGAGTTTCGAAATAAAATTATTTTAATTTAGTACTACTAGTTTTGATTTTGGTCAATATTACTTACTGGTATTTTTTTTTTGACATACTAGTATATTTATTAATATTATCGAAAAGCTACGATATACTTTCGTAAACACGTATACAACAACTAATTGTGTAAAAATGTCGACAAATGCTCGATTAATATTTGAATATCGATGGTTAACCGTAGCAAACTAACCGAGATCCAATGAAAAAAAAAAATTAACCGAAACCGCTTCTTGGAAAAATAATACGATGTTGATTTTTTTTTTTTTTTTTAGTAATTGAAATCTAAGAAACATCTTGATGTAGAAAAATAGAATGTTTCAAAATAACAAGATGGGCCAAATAGAACAAATTTTCAATACAAAAATTGAAACATAATTCAGTACGTAATATTCGCAGGTAAATGTGATAACCTGCCGATTTCCCTTTTTAACCAAACAATTTCCTTTTTTTAACCAAAAAACTTTTTCTATTTTTCCTCTTTCCCAACGAATTTTCCTTTGGCGATTAATTATTTAGTGTCGAATTCCTTTTTTACTTTTGGACTTCCAAAGTTGATATCTTATGATCAACTTGTTTAAAGTTTACCTGGTTCACCTCTGCACGCGCGCAGCCATGCTCTAGCACATATAATCATATATATACAATTATACATAAATATATATATATATATATATATATTTTTTGATTATTCTCAATTTGCATAGGATTAAAATTGTGATACAGTACATTATCAAAGCATACAATGGAACGTCAGAATTTTCTGGATTATTAAGAAAAAACACACTACCATTTTCACTTAAATACGCATGTATTTGGTATGTTAGGCATATATAAAGATGTAATTCTAATTATGGAAACCAATCACATGTATGTGTGTAATGTATGTATGTATATGCAATTATACAACAGAAGAAATGTTTTTACTATCCTTTTTGAGGTTAAGGAAAACTGAAAAAGCTTACAAGGCACTCGAAGATTCTAAGCTTTTTTCGTCAGAAGGATTCAAAGTTCTGACTCACGATTTTGTATATATATATATTGATATGTATGTTATCTTACATTACAAAATATAATTTATAACAAATGGAGAAGTTTGGTGGGTCGCAATTGGAAAGCTAGACACACCCACCTCCGATTCTCTCTTTTTTCGGTGTGACCACGTAATCCCAATTTAACGTATTTAACTCATCAAAAAAATAATCATAATAATAAGAAACTGGACATATAAGTTTTCTTGGTTAACTCATGAATTATAAAGATGCTAAAAAATAATACTCCCTCTGTTTCAAAATATAAGTCGTTTTGGCTTCAAGCACGCATATTAAGAATTTACTTTTTCTTTTAAAAAATATTACTTAATATATAGAAAAAAACAATTCAACCAATTAAAAGAAAAACTGTAAATCATTATTGGTCACACAATATTCAATAAAGTAAAAAGCTACATAGAAATATGAGAAAGTCTTATATTTTGAAACGAAATAAAACTTCTAAAACGACTTACATTATGAAACGGAGGGAGTATAAAAAAATGCTCCTTCTCGCGTTTCTGCATTGGCTCTCTCTATCTACGACTCTATGCCCATCACACTCGTACCCTCCCAGTAGACCGTTCCCATCTATTAATTAGACTAAGCTTATCTCAAATTTGTCTCAAATTGTCAAATGAATCTACCTTAATTATTTTGGCACTTTCTGGTCTAATAGTCTAAATGGAATCAACCAAAGAAGATTCTATTGGTAATTTTTTTTTTGTCATTGCCGCAGAGTTCAAACTTCTTTCGCTTTTACAAGTCTTAAACTCTCTCTACTATTCATGCAAACTCCAACATGGTATATATGCAGTACATGTTTAGTGTTGTGCATTTTTTATGAATAGAAAACAGAATACTTACATAAAAGTGAATAAAGGATATGCAAAAAAGTGAGAACAGAGAATAAAGGATGCTTATACCTTAAAAGCCTTACTCATAACAGTCACACTCTTACAATATGTCCCAGTAAAATATAAAGTGATTCTTCTCATGAATCTTATAAGTCACTCATTCTATTTTTTTAAAAAAAAAATTATTATTCTATCTATTGTTGTCATCTGAATCCACTCTTGATTTTTCAGCTTTTGTGCAAGTTTGTCTGCTTCAATTAGTAATCGGCTTTCACTCATTTTAAGACTTGATTCATTCTAAATTATATCTTTTGTTCAAACCCAATAGTATATCTTTTGTTTTTACAATGATTTTATTCGGAATGTAACTATGCGATCTCCAGTACTTTTATTTCGCAGTTAATCAATATTTTGTAACTAATATAATTTGAAGTGTACTGTTTACTTGTGTATGTGGATCGTTTTGTACCAAAAGAGAATCTGAATCTCCTGCAAATATTTGTTTTTTGCAAAAATACATCAGTTTGTATATGATAAGAATGTAAAAGGAACTAATTTCAACATGGAGCCAAGAATCAGATTTGGTTTAACAAAAGAGAAAGAAAAATAAAATAGATTTGAGAAATTCTTCATACCCCGGTCGGAAGCCCATTGGACCACTGGGCCTTTCTCTTCAACAACACCCATAATTAAACCCAATGGGCCATGATAACTATACACTCGTGCGGAGAATAGTTCCTTTTTGGGCTGTTGTATCGAGAATAACAGAGGAATGATTTTATCTATTTTAATAACATCAACAAAGATAATTTAACCAATAATTTAACCAATCATCTAAAAAACAGAATAGGGGGAAAATGGTTCTTCGTAACACACAATTCTACGCAGATTTCGTAAACAACAAAAGAGTTCTTCACTGTTTACACATCAGCTTTCATCCTCCGATTCATTTGCATTCGTTTTTTTTTTTTTTTTTTTTGTCATAATGAATAACTAAACTACTATTTGTTTATACAAGTGGCCGACAAACATGACATTTGATTTGAAGAACCTTTAATTAAATCCATCATTCGAAAATTCAATAGTAAGACGAGCATGTTCATATATACTCACTCACTTTCCATCGTTAGATTCAAACTATATGTCTGGAAAAAATAGATCTAACGGCTCCTAATAGAAACACACTGTACACTCAGATCTACTAGAATATGTCTCATTGACCTACCACGAGTAAAGTAAACGCATCAAGTCAAGATTATGATGATTGAGGAGGTCTTTTCTTATTTCAAAATAATTACTACTTCTCAAGTAGAATGTGTCAAGATTACGTCATCACAATGACGTCATTTCTTAACCACCGCTACATGTCGTTTCATCCAAAACCATCATCATATGACGCAATCGTAACGTTGGTATATCCGTGTTCTTTTTTACTTTTATGCCCCTGGATCACTTTTCCAACTATTAATAATTATGCTAACCAACAAAAAATATCACTCTTAAAATTTCGAAATTAAATCCTAACTAAGCTGGAATTATAAGTGTTTCATACCTTATATCTGGGAAAAAATCTCCAGTTTTGTTTCTCTATACATGTTATTTCTTTTCCCTCTTTAAAATAAAAATGGAAAAATAAGAAAAACTTAAAAGTCAAGAAGACTAAAAGACTAGGGCAGAAGTCAGAGGGTATTTTAGTCTTTTAAAAAGAAATTTCGTCACGTCTAATCTTCCTTTAAAAGAAACTCGTCAGACGAATAGGAATATTTGCCTTACTCACTCTCCAAAATCATTTCACTTTGTAAATGTATCCCAGACAATTTAATTTACGTGATTACCCCTTTAATGCCCTAAAGACGATGAACAACAACAAGGACCAAAATGTGGAGAGTAAAGAGACGAAAAGGATCGCAGAGAGTGAAATCGAAGACGAAGAGGAAGAAGAGAAGAAGATTGAGACGTTCTTTAAGCTTATCAAAAACTATCAGGAAGCAAGAAAACGAAGACGAGAAGAGTTAGCTGAAAATTCCGGCGACGTGAGGAAGAGATTGAACGGCGGAGAGAGGTCAGGTATTATAGTTCCGGCGTTTCTGCCGGAGGATTTCTATCAAGGTCGGTTGGATATAAAGCCATCGATGACTGTTCCAGATCATAAGGAAGAAGATATAAAAGAAGAAGAAGAAGAAGAAGATGAAGATGAAGGAGAGGAGCCAAGAGAAGAGAAGGATTTAGATCTTACTCTTGCATTGTAATAAATTTATCTTTTTAATTTTTAATTTGACCCAAACGTGTGTCCGTTAAAAACCAACGTAAAAATGAATTAAGCTCCAAGAATCATGACATAAAACATCCTGCCAGATCTAATTAAGTTTTTTTTTTTTTTTTAATTTGTTAACCCGAACGGATAGATCCCTGTCGGTGTCTAGATTTTGCATAATTTTAGCCTATAATAAAGCACTAAAATAATTTCTGCCAAACATGTCTTCAATCTGGAAATTCTAGATAACCGGTAACTGTAAAAATCAAAACACATTAAATATATTATAGGATAGGTTTGATTCAAATACATAAATTTGATATTGCTACGTAGAAATAAAATAATTTCATGTTTAAAGCACACTAAATAGATTATAAATAATAAATAAATAAAATTAAAAAAAAACACTACAAAAATATATTAAAAAAATATATATATTCATAAATATTATAAAAACAAATTAAAATATTACAAACATACTAAAATATTTATAAACATTCAAAAATTAAAAAACTATAAATTATATTAAAATAATTGACCCACAGTGTACCGCGGGTATGATTCTAGTACTAAATATAATACATATAAATTTTGTAGTTATTATATCTATGCATATATTTTACAAACTTTTTTTGAATACCTATTAAGGAAAGAAAATATAATCTGTGAACATTGCAACTTTGTTATATAATTTTATTAAAAAAAAAAAGAACTTATATAAATTTTATTTTTTTCATTAATACAGTATACTTATCTTTTAAAAAAATCATTATGTTTTAGATGTCACATTCTATTCCCACCGCTATTCTGAAGAAACTTACAATTGATAGTACGAAAGTTAACTCATTGACTTTTAGTATGATTCTTCGGATCTTGAATCAGACTAGCACATCTCTTAACCCTGATGATTATACTAACTGACTTCAAAACTCTCTTCTTAACCCATAACAAAATAACATTTATTGATTTTATATCATCATCATCATCATCATCACAAGTCACAACGGTGTTGGTTTTATAGGTTACGTTGTTTGACTTGGCCTTACTAAAAATAGCTAAGGGATAGTGATTTCCCCTATCACAACGTTGTTGGTTTTATTGGTTTTATAGAGTTTGTGTTCGTTTCTTCTTCTTTTTTGCACTTTACGACGTTTAGAATTAATTAATGAATTTGTTGCTTATGATTTTAATGTAAACCGAACCAAAATTTGTTTACCATGATTTAGCCGGTTTTAGTTTAAAAAAAAAAAAAAAAAAAAAAAATCTTAAGATAGGATTTGGTTGCAGAAGGCCGATTCATAAGTAGGCCCATTAAAACGAAGCCCATTATCAACCTAGCCAAGGCCATATTGTTTAGGGTCAAAGCCCATAGCTGAGAAACAAAGGCAAATCAAATAAGCAAATTATTAGATACATTCGCAATCATGAAAAGTCCAACAAGTGTGGTTTAACTAAAGAATACTTATGCTTATTAGTCTTTTTTTTTTCTTTTTCTTTTTTCAATTAACTAAAAGGGGGCAAATTAACTTATGGACAAATAAACAAAATGGTTACGTTTCATGCATTTATATGGGGAAATTTAAAAGATACAAAAAGATTCCTTTTTCATTGGTCATTAAAGTAATTAGTCGTTAACGTTTTAGTGTTCCAAACTCATTTTCATAAGATGTTTTGCTCAGTAAATTATTAGTTACATTCGCAATCATGAAAAAACAGTGGAAAAGTGGAAGAAAGTAAAAGTTTGGAGAATTAATATTCAGCTAAAGAAAAAGAATAAAAGTATTAAAAAAATGTAAAAGACCGTGGAATAGAATAAAAGACTTTTTATTTCTTCCCTTTTAAGTTACCTTTTATCAGCCAGTTTACTCTCTTAATAACCAATCAAACCCTTTGTTATATAATTATTATTTTTATTGTTTTCCTTAATAGTATATCTTTTGAAAAGATCATTAAGTATGATCATTAAGAAGACTTACAATTAATAGCGCGAAAGTCAACTCATTGACTTTTATTATGATTCTTCGGATCTTGAATCAGACTCACTCAACTCTTAACTCTTAAGATTATACTAATTGACTTCAAAACTCTCTTCTTAACGCCCATTCTCAGATTCGTAAAGTTATTTTCAAGATCTTTCCTTGTGATTTCCAAATCCAACTTCGTTGTTCTAAAGAAAAATGGGAATGACTCTGGGAAAGCCATTTGCCGGTTATTTCCAAGAAAACAACGAACCGAGAATTGTATTATTCGGTCTCGACGGTACCGGAAAATCATCAATAATGCACAAACTCAAAACCGGAGAAATCCTTACCACAACCATTCCTACCATTGGTAAGTCTATTACATTGTTCATTATCACTATTTCTGACTTTTTTTCTAAAAAAAAACGGATCATTATGTTAAGGATACAACGTGGAAAGCATAAAATACAAGGATTCAACCTTAACCTTTTGGGAGGTTGGCGGCCAACAGCGTTACAAGGTAGGAGAAAGTTGTTAACTTTAGAAATATTAACATCATACCTTGATGATGGGTTATTCAAAAAAAAAAACATTCCAGTTACTTCCATTATGGAAACATTACTTCCAAGAAGTAGCAGGGCTTGTGCTTGTAGTCGATAGCACAGACAGAGAACGAATAGAAGAGGCCAAGGATTTTCTTAACATGGTGATTGATAAGGTAACAAAAAAAACTGTCTTTTAAACATCGAGCAAGTCACATAATCAATCTAATGTGTTGATGCCATGTATAACAGATACAAGGGTCTGTACCGGACAATGTGGCTGTTCTTGTATATGGAAACAAGCATCAAGTTCCTGGTGCTATGTCTGCTTCTGAGATCAGTAACAAGCTTGAATTTGCCTCTCTTCGTCAAAAAAACTGGCAGAGAAACTGGTAAGAAGATGATTAAACCTTTCAAGACTCTAATCCTGCAAAGAGGATTGATTCTTCTGATGATCTGTAGTTTTGATTTTTGCTTGTTAGGCATGTCCAGAGCTCATGTGCATTATGCGGTGATGGTTTACATGAAGGACTTGACTGGCTCTTGAAAAATGCTGGAAGAATGTAAGAATGTGTCCTCAATTTTAACGCGGAATCTCTGTACCGAAAATAGCCATCTTCTGTATCAAGTTATTAACCTTGTCGTGCTTATTTGCTAGCTCCATCAGCAACTTGATCCTTTTAAACGAGACATTACTCGGTCTATGACCTTTCTCAACCATCTCAAGCAAACATTTCTCAGCTTCTTCGACTTTAGCCAAATCACAAAGCAAATCCAAAAGCACATCCGAAACTAAACTATATGAACCAAAACCTTTTACCACCATATCTTCCCACAACCTCATGGCCATATCCACTTTCTCGTGTCTCTTAAACATCTTAATCAAGAACATACAAGATTGGGTATTCGGCAAACACCCATTCTCCAACATTCTCTGATACAGCTCCCATGACCTTCCCAAATCATTTGCCAACGATAAAACACGGAAAAACAGATTGTAAGTAGTCGCGTTCGGAGACAAACCCTTCCTCACCATCTCATCTACCAACATATCCGCATCCCCGAGCCTCCTCGCTATACAATAATTCCTAATTGCAGCATTATAAGCCGCAACATCAGGATAACATCCATACTCCTTCATTTCCTTTAAAACCTCTCTAGCTTTATCAGGCTGTCCGATTAAACCCAAACCACCTATAATAGTTGTATAAGTTATAACATCCGGAGTTTCATCCTCTTCCCGCATCTTATCTACCAGCTTATAAGCTTTCTCAATCTCTCTATCCTTGCAATACACATCAATCAAAGAGTTATACGTAACCACATCAGGTTTGAGCCCCTTTTCCTTCATTTCCTCGAAGAAAGCTTGCGCTTCTTCCGATGATTTCCAACCCGATAAAAGAATGTTAAAAGTCTGCAAATCAGGCTGAAACTGATTCTTTAAGCTATGATACACATTCCTAGCATCGGTCATACTCTTCTCTTGACAAAGAGTTCTCAAGAGAGCATTGAAACAAGCCGTGTCGAAGAAATCAGGAACTAATCTCTTAAACTTCCAGAAAGATTCAACAGTTTGTCTAACGGAACACAACTTAGCAACTCTACCTAAAACCACTTGCATCGTCCTTGGAGATATCAAAGATCGGTCCTTTCGCTTAGTCTCGATCAAAATCTCCCAAATTTGATCGAACTTTCGACTTCTACCGAGAATATAGAGCATTGTGTCCAGAGAAAACGACGAATGATAAAACCCTCTTCTAGCACCAGCGTACCTGTAAAACTCTAGGGTTTGCAGAGGGTTTCCATGACTAAACCTCACCCTTTTCAAAACCCTTTCGATTAAGTCCTTGGAAAAATGGATTCCACTAGAGCTCAATGATTCCTTCAATTCTTCTTGCAGATTTGATCCATTGATCATCCGGAAAACAGTTTCCGAGTCATCGTCTTCAATTACAGGAAGCTTCGGATCAGATAGTGCCACGCTTTGAAGAAACGATACAGAGATACGGAAACTAGAAACGTAGTGAGGAGAAGATAAGGGCTTGAGGATCATCATCATCATCATCATTGCAACAAGTCGTCCACAAAAATCTGAGCTTTGGCTTCAAATCGGACAAGAAACCGAAGCTCTGTATCAAACTAATTCAATAACCAGAATCGTTCTCTGTTTTTAGTTTAGGTTAAAGACGAGAGAGAGACACACACACACCGAATCAAACCGCGGTTCTTTTAACCAAAATCAGGATTTGGTGATTTTAACCATACAAAACCGGGATATCACCCAATAGTGTTAGTCGTTCGGTTTGGTTGTTAAACCAAATCCACCATGTCAAAGTCAAATATAAATATGATTGGTGCACAAGGCCGATTCACACAAACTGTAGGTAGGCCCATAAAAGCGAAGCCCATTCTCAACCCTATATATATATTTGCGGCGTTGGTATTTTCGAAACCCTCCCTAGTCAATATCAAGAGATCCAACTCTGCTTATCTATCTCTCTCTGAATAGTGCTTTCTCTGATGATGTTTGTTTTCCGTTGTAGATTACAGACCTTACTGCGATTTGCTTTCCTAGTTTTGAAATTTTGGTTTTCTTGGTTAGGTTTTAAGAAGTGAATGATGAAGAAGGCTACGCAGGAGGAGGCTGTGTTTATAACATGGGTGTTTTGGGACATGAATATGTGTCCTGTTCCTTCTGGGTGTGATGCTCGTGTGGTCCGTGGGTGTATTAAACGGCTTTTGGAGAAGAATGGTTACAGTGGTCCTCTCAACGTCACTGCCTTTGGCAAACTAGGCGACGTCCCTACTGACATGCTGAGAGGAGTCTATTCAAGTCTCAAAGTCTTACCTGTTTTTCTCAAACAGGTTCCTCGGACTCTGTGGAAATAATTGATCTTTCCGAGGAGACAAATCCACCTCCAGCTAATTTTATGCTCATATTCGATTCGGAAACCTGCCGTAAGTTTTATCAGCTGGTACGAATGTACCGATACAACCCTCTCCAATATGGTTCTCTTGAAACCTTAATCTTGGAAAGTAAGGTTTATAAATTCAACAAACCGATACCCTTATAATTTATAAATTCAACAAACAAAAAAAAACAAAGATAAATGTTTCTAGCAAATTCAATTTACCAACATTCCACTTATTTTCTGTTCCGTAGTTCTGAACAAATAATAATAAACACTTTTTCCAAAATGTAAACTGATTATTGAATCTAAGGAAGACTCTTCTTGCATAAGGTTGTGTCAAAAGTTCATTAGTTTCTCTTAAAAATTGACACTTTTTTTTTTTAATTGGTTTCTTGAACTGGAACAGAGCTGTTATTGTTAACAGTATCTGTAGTATTTTCCTCTGACACTTTGAAGAAAGTGTAAGACAATATCAAGTTGTTGATTCCGTCCATTCTTGGATCAGTCTCAAACTCAGGATCAATGTAGAAGAAGACCTGCAACACCAAGTAATGAAAAGGTTTTAATGGAGACTTGATTTTCTTCGAAGAAAATATCAAACAGAACCAAGAACAAAAGAGTAGTCACCGGCATGTCGATTTGCTCTCCGGGAAGGAGTCGTTGCTCCTCAAAGCAAAAACATTGTATCTTGTTGAAATAAACTCCTGCCTGAAAAAAAAAAAATCAATATAAACTGTTTGAGAATCGATCAACAGATGTCCCAAGGGAAATTGACAGTGCACTGCCGAGGCTAATATATACCTTCATGGGAGTGACATTGTATGTCGAGACTCCGGTTATTGGAGCTGAACTTTTGTTTTCAGCGGTGTAAAAGGCGAGTGCGCTTTCTCCTGGTTTTACTCTAACCTATAAGCGAACACCAAAGCCAAAATGACACATCGGTTAAAAAAACACATAAACAAGTCACACCGCTCTTCTTGACAAGTAAAGTCTAAACCTCTCTTTGTGTTGGAGTGAACTTCCATTGCATCCCATCTGCAACATCAGCATTGAACTGCACCACAATCTCCCTGTTTATGAGACGAATATCGTATGGTAGAGTATAGTAAGCTAGCAAGTTAATCATAAGCAAATATAAAGAAGATGAAGGGTTACGAATGGTGTTAAGAGACAGAGGAATAAACACCTTTCAGTCACGGTACCAGATTCTGAATGCCTAGCAATCTTCTCCTCAACAGTCTGTAGTATAAGACCAAACAAAAAACTGAGAAAGAGACAATACGCAATATTGAAACCTCAGACGAGAAAAAAAAGAAAGGAAGAAACATAAAAAAACGAAATACCTCTTTGCGTTGAACAGTACCTCCATATCCAGTAGCTTGGCAGAATGTTCTATACAATGGCACAGCAGCGTAAGTAAGCCCCACCATGCCAAAGACAACAGCGGTGAGGTAATAGAGCATTTTCCGTGATTTGGTTTCTGTTGGAGACTGAGTAGAGTACTGGCGATGAACACCGAGTAACATCGATTTAGCAGTAGCAGAATGGGAATTCAAAGAGCTTCCCCAAAACACTCTCTTGCTTCGGAGATAATGCTCATTGCCTTTACAAGCTCCATGAGTGCAATAACGAGATGATAAAACGAGAGGCACAGTCCTACATCGACATTAAGAAACCGCATCAGCATTACCCATAAGCTTAATTATATTCAATCATCTCATTTCGCACTCTGAATCTTAGCTTGATAAACTATTGCGAAAAGGATGAATCTTTCTTTGAGGAATTTTAACAAACAGTTTATGTGCATGTCAGGAAAATTTTGTATACCTTGTAGACTGCGATGATCTATGAATTTTCTCTAAATATGAAGCAATTCGAGTCCCTTTACAAGCCTTCGACCACGACATGGCCGAAGATAACTTAATTTCAATCGATCGAAACAGTGAGACTACACCACACGAAACACTATCTGCGCAAGAAACACGAACCCAGAAGATATTAATTGAAAATCCAATCGATTATAAACGGAAATGAAAAAATAATTAAACCCCTTTTCTCCCATCCCCAACCTCCGGCGTCATCAATAATCGGGAATTTAAATTGAAATAAAATCAACCGAGGCCATGGCCGATCGTAATCGAATCAGAGACCAACAACGATGCCAGAATCAGAATGTAACCTAACAAAGATGAGAAAGAACACGAAAGTAAAGGATGAGAATAGAATTGACGACTAACCGGTAAAGGAACTCGTCGGCGGGAGACAGATCAAAGACGTCACTGGAAACGAAAACAAAAAAAAATCTTAAAAATACTTATCTGATTAAAAAAAAAAAAAGTCAACAAGTCAAACAACGACTTGTCTAAAGTTGTGTGGTAAAAAATTTAGTTTTGTTCACATGCGTGGAAATTTATTTGTAAGCCCATATTATGCAAATGGCCTAATAAGCCCCCAAATGAAAAGAGAGTACACCTGAAAAGTTGTATTTATTTACCGTTTGATATAAAACGAATTTATATCTATGCATCATATTTGGAATACAAATTATTCTCCACATCTCCAACATTATTAGGAAAATATATTTTATTTATTACGTGAGATTATACATACATAACGTCAATAAATTATATTCCATAGCAAAAAAAAATCACACGTCTAATCCCAAAAACTTGTTACAACATGCCGGAGAACACTCGCCGTTCGAAGTATATAGCGGCCAGAATCCTAATGGCCGTCATGATCCTCGCATTTGAGATCATAATCGACGCCACAGATTCTTCAGCTGAAAAGCTCGACGACGATCCCATAAAGTGCATACCTTGTCTCCCAATTCCACAACCTCCGCCACCTCCGCCACTTCCTCCTTGTCCTCCCTCGCCTCCACCGCCGTCACCACCACCGCCGCCGCCTAAGGAGTCATACTACTGTCCACCTTCGCCACAGCCACCGCCGCCTCCGCCCACTTACATATTCTTGTCTCCGCCGGGAGACTTGTACCCCATTGACCATGACTTTGGAGCGGCGGCTGCAAGAGAAAGCTTCACGGTGGTGAAGCTGGTCCCGTTTGGAGTTTTGGGTTTTATTATTCTTTAATTTTGATCAGATTTTTTTTTTGTTTTTTTTTTGTTTTCGAACATACAACAGTTCGACAAGTTGTTTAGTAGAGAGTGGGTTTTCGTTGAAGTCTGAAGAACTCTTTTATAACGGATCGGAAATGCAATTGTTTTAGTTACACAACATATATACGTGGCGGACTAATCTGCTTATGAATTAGACCGCTCCATAACTGTCACTAATTCGTTTGTTTTTAAAAATAATAATTTAGTTTGAAAGAGACACAAACTATATTCTCATCTATTTCGTTATATTTACTCCAACACATATACCAAAATTTATGAACAATAAACAAAAATATGGTTTTACAAGCGTATTAGTCCGCTTTGTCGGTTGCAGCCATTCAAAGCTTAAAAATGAAATCAAATATACCTAAAATAATAGACGACTTTGTATAAAGATGGTTTAATTTGTCTGGAGAATACAAGTGCAGTAGACCAGAAGTCCATTGTGATTGGACGCGTTTCATTGACTAGATTTTGACCGATGAGAAGCTCAACCTTTTTTTTTTTTTTTATCAGAACTCGTTTTATTGATTGTGATGCTTGGTTTGACTCGTACGTAGATCCATTGTTTCACATTTGAATTGTGTAGATTATTATGTAAACGACCAAAACTCTTTTTTCTTTCTTTTTTTTCATCTAAAACTTTACATTTTACATAGTGTATTTCTGTATAACAAACCAACAATCAATTTCCTTTTTTTCAACCGAAAAAAAGAACATCTAACTTTTAAACTGATAGAATTAATAATTAAATATTTATAAAGTCTTGAAGAACTCGAGACGAGGGACACCTAAACGGAGAGAGTAAGTAGCTTTTTTGTAGTCACCCCATGTGAATGGATTATACTTTCGTGGATTTTCTGGAGACACCATTTCCGGTAACGGTGAAATCTTTGCTTCTAACGGTGGTGCCGCAAAGTACATCGCCGACATACGAGGCTTCTTCGCTGTGTTTGCTAATACTCTATGCCTCACACTAGTGAATCTCCCATTCGTCAATACCTATTTTCAGATATTAATTAGTGGAACAAAATTTAATTATTTGTTTTCTTGTAATAAAGAAATGGAAACTTTATTTATTTTAATTTTAATTACCTGGAGGCAGTCACCGACCAATACGAAGAAGCATGTAGGGTCAGATGGGATTGGGACCCACAATCCGTGACGTGAGCAAATCTCAAGTCCATCTACGTCGTTGGATCTTAACACCGTCAAAATCTGAGGGTCAGAATGCTCCCCGAAACCTATTTGGCTAACGCCTCTTAACGCATACGGTGCAGGTGGATAGTGATTCAACCGTAGGATCGAATCGCTACGAACGTCTCTAATCAGCTCGCTCACTTCGTTAGATCTCTGACCCCACAAATTCTCCACCGTCAGATCAATGATCTCACATGCCAAATCTTTAACCGCTCGTATGTAATCATTCGTCGCCGAGCTACAGAAGATAAACAACACGTGGCATTGAGTTTTAATGACACAGAGATAAATTGTTTTGATTGAATTATTTTTACGATAAATACCAATAAACAGATCAAAGAAAAGACACAAAGATCATGTTCAGAGGAATGTTCGGAAACGTGGACCCTACGATTCTTTTTTTACAACTTGCCATTTTCTATAAAGGTGAAGAAGAGGAAAAAACAGGTCAAATCTTTGATTCATTGACGTTTCGAATTTTGATTCTTTGACGTCTCAAAGTGTTATTGTGTTCATGCACAATCGCCCATTAATTGACCAAGTCTTTTCAATTATTATTATTTATTATTCTGTAATGTGACGTGTGTGCTTGTATAATCTGAATTTTTAAAATAATTATAACTAGTAGTACTAACATGGAGCCCATGAATGATACTACTATTTTAAAGTTCGACCCCCACCAAGAATTTAAAATAATGTAAATTAAAAGAATAGCTTCTGTCACACCAAATTAGGAAAAAGTCAGAAAATAATTTGGTTTAATCAACCATGTCGCAGTCAAGGTTGCAAAAGCACTTTCATATTTTGGTATTTTAATATAATCTAGAAAAAATTGCTGGCATCCTAATTGTAACCACATACCAATATACATACTACGAACCAATAACAAAATCCAACTATGATAGATTAATGATTACAACAAATTATCAGGTGAATGGGCATTAGGTTGGTATGATTAATAATTTGTACCAATTTTTTTATGGGCAACTTGAATGACAAAAAAGGAACAAAGACTGATAATAATTTTAAAGCCGTGTCTTCTGGTCATTATCCATTATTCGACATTATATCTCTCTCTCTCTTTTAGGTAACTCACAAGTCGCATTGTCACACAGTCTACATCTATTTCAGTTGGGTCAACTTTCATACATTATCACACAGAAACGGATAGAATATCAAAAGATTGCCATCAAGCTTACGCTTTTATATGCATTAGATCTGAATTTATCAGCGAATTATGTATATACGCCGGTGTATTTAATTGCAATTTATATACCCTAATTCTGTTATAAACCGACGTTAACCACAACTCATCTACGGTATTGTTTATTATAAATATTAGCATATGCTTCATAAAAATATATATGTAGTAGCGTTTGCGTTTTTTTTTTTTTTTCTATCAAATATAATAAATTTTTATTTTTATATATGGCTAGAAATAATATGGGTTCGATAATATATACACTGCAAAATATGTAAAGAAAATCTTGATAGCTCTAAGTAGGTTCAACAAACAAAATATGTTAAAGAAACAAAGAAGATGTGAACTAACGTACCTGAACTTGAAGGGATCATCATGGGAGATAGTTTCAGATTTATCAGCGACAGATGTTGGGTTTGCGTGGAGAAGAAGATACTCAATCTCACCCAAATCGCCGTTAAACCCGATGTTCTTGCATCCGTAACCGAAAGGACTCGCCGGACCGGCTCGTAGCTTTTCCGATTCCGGTTTTTTGAAGAACTCTTCACCTTCATGCTCGAATCTCGATATTATCTCCGGTTTAACTCCGTGGTTTATCACCTTGAAAAACCCATTAACCTCGCAGGCTTTTACGATATTCTCCGATAGTTTTGACCGATCGTTCAAAGAGAAATCGATCACCGGAAAGTTATACTCCGGTGAGGATTTCGTCTTCTTTCCGGTGGTTTGTGACGGTGTTGAAGATGGCAAAACCATGTCCTTTATATATTTTAGACAAAATTTATGAATTTTTTTTTTTTTTTTGATTAATTATTAGTAAAGAATGAAATCAGGAGGTTTCGAATCTGAAGGAAGAGCGACTACTATATATATAGTGTATGGGAAGAGATGAAATATTGATTTTTTGGATAAATAAATACTTATTTTATATTAAGGTCTTTCCAGAATTTATTTTATATTGCTACGGTTTCCATACGGTTGACAAATGGAGGAAACTAAAGTAATCGTCTCATCATCATACATATCATGTAAGGTGGGCATGACATCAATGGGGACGGTCCAGTGTTTTAAAACAAATTTATTGCGAAGATAATAAAAGCTTTAATTTTACATGTTTAGTTACCTAGCTCCATCATGAGAAAAAATAAAAAAAAATTATCTCCAACAAAATGGATTACTTTTGTGAAATAATTTTGTTATAAAATTATGCATATTTCAGCCTAACCATTTTCAAATTAAGTAAACATAAAATATTATTTTTAGAAATTTATTTTATAGGTTTTTGAAAAAGCTATTCTCTCACAACCTTGTTATTATTAAAATCAGGTAGTTTGAAATTTGGTGATAGGAAATTAAGTAGTGTAGATGTTGATGTTAAACTTTTAAAATAAAAGATGGAGCACTTATTGCCTAAAACTCCGTGTTTGGTTAGTCATAAGACTCGCGTATATTTAATAATGATTTTGACAAAATATTTTTAATAATTAAAGTAGTATATAGTAATAGTAAAGTAATAGAAGTTGATCCATTATTGTTGTGATTAAGATTGTCAACAGGAGTGAGTACGTAGTAACGTAGTCATATCTTAAATGTTTTATACCGGTAATATTGTACGATTATTTGAATATGATTGATATATCAATCATGAGAATTCGTGACCACGTTTTAGAAAGAAAATAAGCCGAATAACTAGTATACAATTTGATTAAAAAAACTATACCAAAAAAATGTGAATTTTGTTTCAGGTTTGTCATTGCTTGAGAAAAACAGAATCGGTCCTTTCTCTCTTTCTTTTCTAGGTTATAGAGAATCAACCAAGCCTGAAGATCGAGCACTATTAAAATTATTAATTGTGGCCAACAAAATGTATTACTACTTTTTATCAAAAAAAAAAAAAAAAAAAAAGTATTACAATATATCTTTCAATAAAATAGATATTTTATCATTTTTTCCTAGTGAAGACGGAAGAGGCAGATAAAAAGCAAATGCTAGAAGAGGCGCGTGGAAAAGAGTCAGTCACAAATAATTAGGAAAGGTGAGGATGGGCCAGGTGTAAGGCTGATATGTCGGCACGTAGTGGAAATGGTCAACCTTGACGGCTTCTATTAGCCGTCCGATTAATTGAAGACTCTTTTTTCACAGCCCATATTCTCTCAATTATTTGCTCAACTCTCTCGGCCAATACCTAGTACCTACCCATTCACTCTATTGTTTATTATAAGGCCACTTAAAAAAATTATTTGCTTCATCGTTTTTTTTGGTTCATTGGTTTTAACTTTTTAAGTAGCTAAATTGGCAATATATAAGCGATTGATACGTAAATCAATTATTGGCTTGACACGAGTCAGCTATCGTACATATCAGTGTTTCACTTTGTGTTGTGTTGTTTTGATGTTAGTTAGGTTCACAGTTACTTCATAAGAAAAAGAAAAAAATCACATTTTCACAACAAATTGAATGAGCTAGAGAAATAGATACATTCGATTCATTTCATAAATATCCAAGATATAAAATACTATAGAAAAGAAGTATGGGAGAAAAGTTGACCAGAGACAGGATGGATCAACGCAACATGGCATCTGACAGAGTAGCCGACATTATCCCATGAATGAAACATACATATCGATTATCAAACCTAACTCTATCATTTTAAAATTCTGGTGAGCATTAGTTAACACTACTCTAAATTAATTATACGTTTATTTACTGTATATACACATATTTTATATCAATCATATGAATTTAAATTAGTAGACAGTCGGTCACCCAACTCCGAGACAACCAATCTGAGTTTTCCGTTTTCTTTTTTTTCTCATTCATTTAATGTTTTTTCTTTTATTTAAATTCAGTTATCAAATTCACCCAGTAAGGCAATAATGATCACTATCAGCATTGTTAAATTATGTAATGATCAATATCAGCATTGTTAAATTATGTAGCATAAACACTCATTTCAGTACAGAAACCAAAAAAGAAAAAGAAAAAAAAAAAGAAAAAATCAATAAAATATTGAAGTCTGCTGGATCAAAGTAATATTAGCAATGCAATTGCATACCAATGAAGTCATACAGTGAGTTAAAAAAAAAAAAAAAAAAAAAAGTCCTACAATGAGCACAGATACACATGTACGAGTTGAAATGATCATCTTCTATGTTTTGTAAAATTATAATATTAACATAGAAAATACAAGTCAATATGAACCTGCATGCATTATAAAAAATTGGTTTCTTAAACCGTAATTTGGGCTAATGTCGGAACATAAGGTATAATTACGCGAATAATGCAGTGTATTCAAGAAATATCACGGTATAATTACGCAAAAAGTTTTCTTAGGTTTGTAACTAAATTAATTAGTTATGTGGCATGCAAACAACCGGCGACACAGAATACAAAATGCAAATGGGAAAGCACATGCGTGGGAATGGGGTGACTGATGAGCAAGCGACCGTTGGAATCTCGTTGGTCGTTGAAACGTTTTTTCCTCTCTTCTGAAATATCAATATATATGTTCTTATTTTTATGTTATTATTTTAAACAAACTTTGACACAACAAGACATATAGTCAACAACTCAACATTATGTGTCCGACAGTGTCATGAATTTAATGTGTGTGCAAATGTATATATATATTCTTTATGTAGTTATGAAAAAAAAAATCCAAGAATGCAAATTAATTAATTTAAAAATGGATCATATGTGGTATTCCAATATTATATATAATATAATGGTTAATTTTAATAAATAAATGTAACTAAATAAGCACTATTGTTGAAACGGGTTAGCATCATATATTTTGGTGATTAGTCTGGATAATTTTGGGTCGAAATTAGCTAATGAACACGATTATGACAATTATATGTTCTTAACAATAACGTTATGAATTAGTCGTAGAAAAGTCAAGTTTTTAAACTCTCGCACCGTAATACATCAGCAGGAGGAAGAAAAAAAAAAAAAAAAAAAACCCTCTTTAAACCCTCTTATCATCATATGACACAATACATTTTTATTTCAACTTTCATAACTTTTCATGGAATATATATATTTTATACGATGTCGAAATTTTGTATTAAAAAAATCACAAAGCAGTTGGCAAAAGAAGGGTCGGGTAATTAATAGTAACACCTCAAATTTCACAAATATAGTTAATATACATGCAACGAATACGTGCTCTTAGTTTATTAAATAGTTTCCGAATTGACGGAAATAATTTGAAAATTACATGACGATGAAATTATTGAAATCAATAATCATAAGCTATTACTAACTTTAGAAATGAGCAGACAAATTTCCAACCATAATATACACGAGGAGAAAACGATCTACTATCATCTCGATTGTGAAACTTGAAGGTAATCAAAATCTTATTTAACATGTGAGAATTAAAAGTGGGTCCATGCGTAAAACCGTAGGTTATAAGTTATAATAACTTGATTATTATGCATTTTAGGTATGTCAAAAAATCATAATCATGATGCTTCATATATGAATGAAAGATCCACATCACTAAAAAGTAATGGCAGATAGTTGGTGAGCGACGTCGCATTAGATATAGACGTCGGGAGAGAGGTTAACTCTTTTTTTTTTTTTTTTTTTTTTCTCTTTTCTTTCTATTTACCTGTAACTTGTACTCTCTCCTACTACACAAGTACTTGTTTAGTTTTCCAAATCGGCCCGGCCCATCACCACAGGTCCGCATTATTACCACAGGCCCGGCCCGGATGCACACTATACTATATAGGCTATGTCATCGAAATTTTTTAAATTTTCTTTGTTATACTTCCATTCCATGATTGAGTTTTTATTTTATTTTTTTTTTTTTTTGGGGGGGGGGAGGGAGGAACCTGGTTTTTATAAGCACTAGACTACTACCAAACTCAATTTTACTGAAAACCCAGTTTCTAAAATCGTTGGAAATTACCTAAACTACAACTAAGTCTACTCGTCACGATTTCCCAAACTAAATTTTGTTTTTGCCACATTATTTTAAATGACGTTTTCCAGATTTTGGCTATTAAATCACTTTTTTACACGATTTCCGTAAGTTATTGCACTTATGGCTGAGTGGAAAAGTTTTTTATTACAATTAACTTTTGTTGTTGTTATAATTGTTAAACTTTATTGCAACAAAAAAAACAAGTGAGATGCTTCGCAAATAGAAATTTAGAGAAAACCTGAAATGTTTCACTGAAAAAAAAAAGAAAAAAAAAAAAACAAAAAGGACAAACAGAGATATACTAGAAAACTGAGTTTTTGTGTGTGTGTGTGTCAATTTTGTCATCATTCATCACTCGGTTGATATAAATGATGTAAATTGTTGAGTATTTCCATTTTGTATGACATGATACATATATATATATATATATATATACGTATTAAATAATCGCAATTCAATGGAATAAAATAATCAATCAAGGATTGAAGAAGCATTAAACAGAGTTGGGTGGGAAGATGCGTAGGTTTGACACACAAACTCTCACCCCCACAATTATCGGCATGAGTCCCACTCATATCTCGAAATTATCATACTCTACTCCCCATTCTTTTTTAATACTAACCCTTTTCAAATGCTGGATATGATAATAAAAATTAATTTTATGTTTATTAACTAATCCTTTCGTCTATAAGTCGTTACATATGACGTCCTAAGTTATTCTAAGATCGTTATCTTGGATTGTTGACTCATATTTGATTATTTTATTACAACTTCGAATATTTTTCCTAATTAATGTGTTCAAACTGGCAACTCTTTCAAATGACTAACTACTACTCCTAGTAGTAACAATATTTCGTGTGACAAAAACAGACATGTACCTCTACATTAACAAAAGGCATGGTAATAATTTATCAAAGAAAAAACATGATAATTATGGAGTAATTTATTCAGTAACAAAAAATTTGATTATTTTAATTTTTTGGGTCGACACTAATAATGGAGTATAAAATTGCATATATGAGTAAAATGATTTTTGAGTTTTGACGTTGATTGTATTTGTACGGCCAGACGGCCCAGACCGTTAGATATCATTATATCAATAAATGCATATACCAAATTGACAGAATAGGATCAAGGGTTCCTCCATCTGGCGCTTTAGTAAAAACAATGACAGTATATATATATTTGCTAAAGGGTTACAACTTGACACGAATATATATTACTAAAAAAAAATCATGTATGTATTTATTGATACATTTTATCTGGTCCATATTAATAAATATATACATCTCCCTCTTTTGTTTTTTTGGTTTGTGTAAGAAAATGCAGTACAAAAACTATAAATGGATTATATAATTATGTTACGTTTATAGTTTAGCTAATCAGTAGGACGAAATTAATAAGACGAATAATTAAACTTTATTATCTGGAAATTTTTAATGTACAAGCAGTATTTGAAAATATGGGGCTTTCAACATTTGGGGTCTTGCCTTATTTTTATGAGGAATACAGAGAACATATATACGTGAACCACACAAAAAGATAGTTACATTATAGAAAAACAATCTTATAAGCATTAACAGATAATATACTCAAGATTATTTATTTCTTATTGACAACTCCATTATTTCCGGCCAAGACCGAGTACTTATCTCTTCTCGTGAGGTTAGTGCACTCGAACCCCAACGCATTCCCAATCACATGCTGCACGTGATTAGCCACCTCGAACTTAGATTTTCCATCATCGGGATCTTGACACGTGGACGAGCCACCCTTAGAGATAGGATCAAGCAATCGAACTGAGTAGCAAGGGTAAGGATCCATGAGGAGGAAAATCGGATCAAAGGCCTTAAGCCCACTAGCCGTCGTGCCATGGAAGAAAGACACGTTCGAGTCAATAGCAACCGGTACGATGACGTCACTGACCTCGGAGAAAAGTGGACTAAACCGAAGCAAGTAAGGCTCTCTACACGTAGTTCCTTCTGGACAAACCACGACATCTCCTTCGTCCAACAATCTCTTCAACGTTTGACCATCTTTAAGTCGGTCACGAGTCAATCTAACGGTCTTAATCGGAGCTAGAATCTCAGATAATCTGCTTAGACTATAGGTAACGGCTTTGATGTTTTTCTCTCTTAGAGCATATGAAATGTAAAGTGGGTCTATTAAAGTTCTATGATTACACACAAAGAGACAACCTTTTTTCTGGTCCGAGGAAATTAGGTCGTTGTGGTTGTCGACGGTGAGTGTAAGGCGGAGACCGGAAAAGGCGAGAAAAGGAGTGGCTATATAGAATGGGAGGTTTACGCCGACGAAGATTCTTGAGGTGACTAAGACGGCGGCAAATGGAGCCCACATGAATAATGTTAAAGTGTTTAAAGGTGTTGGCTTAATGGCTAATCGACCATCGTGGAAAATCAATGGTTTAGGGTATTGATCTCGTGGTAGCGTTTGCCAACTTTTCTTGTCTGAGCGTCTGACAAAGTAAATCTCCTGTTTATGGAAAAACAAAAATTTATATAGAAATTAATGTAGAGAAGATTACATACTATAACAATTTAAATATATCAGCAAGGGAACCGTTGTATGAATTACTTTTTTTAATAATTAATGGAATAGATTATAGCAAGTTGGTTGACCAAAAAAAAGGGGTTATAATAAGTCATAGTCTTTTCCAAAATTATCAGAATAGCAATTTCTTGCAATACTAGTTTGATTTGTGATTCTTAGATTACAACGAAGTTATAGTCTATGGTTTGAAATTAATTGCACCACATAACTTATTTATTTTTTCCATAAAATCAATGCATCTCTCTGTTCGTTGAAAGTGCCACATTTAAAACCAAGTAAATATTTACTGGTTCCCAGATATCCAAAAATCCAAAAAATAAAATCGTTGGAAAATTAGAAGATAGACTCAAAATCCAAATATAAATTATTATAGAGTTTCCATATAGTGAAAACGAAAAATTTAAAATCGAACTGTACTTTAAAATTTAAAAATCAATGCATCTAAAATTTCACAAAACGTAACAATCAGAATTTGTCTATATATATTTGTCTCCCAACGAAAAAACAGTTACGTCTGTTTTAAGTAAGACCAATATTAATTGTTGGGTCCAAAACCTAGCTCTTTTAGAATTATCAATTAAAAACGTCCGAAAAAACAATATAGCACTTTAGATCGATTACATATATTTACATCTCGAATAATTTACCTGGCAAAACTGAGAGAATAGAGATCGGTGACTTGTCATGTTAAAGGAAGTGATGCCAATGACAGGAGCACTGCTTAGTCTTTCTTCTTGAACCAATTTTTCAATAGAAAATTCACGTTTCTTCTTGTCCTCCATGATGCCTAAGTAGTAACCACCGAACATTTTCATCTCTCTCCCGATGACAACTTCAATCTCCAAGTAATCTCTTAAGAACCCATCAATCATAACTTGTGGCAAATCACTCACACCAACTCTCTTGCCTCCTCTCTTCAAAACCTCGAACATCTCAAGCCCAACATCTTCTAGAAAGTACTTAGGCAAAACCGATTTCCCGGCTCGAAATTGTTCCTTATTAACCCCGAAGAAGCTCAACATCACCATCGTCTTCAAGCCCATTTCGTAGCTCATCAAGCATATTAGTGGATATAGAATGAAGAGGATAAATGATCTGAAAATCCCTCCGACTTCAAAAGCTACAAGCATGAAGTAAGGGAATAAGGAGCTTGATTTGAGTAGAGCTCCTTCGACGTTAAAGATCAAAGTGTGATGTGATAGGTCGTGATCGATATGGAGGCCGTGAGAAGGGTATTTTTGGTATCTTTGTTTAGGGCTACGATGAAACCAACGCCGGAGAATAAAAAAACGGTGGAGGAATAAAACAAGATCTTGGAGACTCGATATCTTATTACCGGACATGGCTGTGAATCTTTTTTTTTTTTTTTTAACTATTATATAATATGGTGACGCTTGGTTCTAGACTCTGCATGTCGAGAGAAACAGAAGGGGGGTGTAGGATTTATATAATGAGATCATGACAATAATACCCTTTGAATGTGTTTGGTATTTACAAGGAATGCCATCGATGATGGTTCCAGTTTCCTCCTTCCCGTAGACCCGTACAGCTGGCATGATCATAATTAATTATCTGAATGGTATATATACGCACGCGTCCATATATAGTTCGTCCAAATTAATGGTGTTGTTCTTGTTCATTTCTACTAAATCATTTGTGAGGATAAATTTACTATAGAAAAATCTAATATGTTGGGGGTATGTAAAACAATTTTTGAAAGAGATTAAAACAAATATTTTTAAGATCATAGTTTTCCAATATATAGTTTTAATTAAGCATCATAGTATAGGTTTTTTTTTAAATTATTATATAAATAAAGGGGTTTGTTTATTTTATTGTATTCTTAAAAAAAAAAAAAAATTCGGATAATATATGGAAGTGTCAAGACGTCATTTCAATCATATTGTTGCGTTTGAAAGGGCCATTTTGGCTCCACAATCTAAGTTTTGGAAAATTCTATATATTTATATTTTGTTTCCTCCTTAATAATGCTAGTCTGATGTATTTTGTTTCTTTCTATATATGAATGAAGTTGACATTAAGGAAAATGACATGAAAAAAAAATACTTTTCATTCAAATTTCTAAAAACGAAATGTCCATTCAGTGGCTAAGAACTTATATAGGACGTACTAATTAAGTAACTTACAGCCAAGACTGTAAGTATTAACGTGTCTCGTAGAAAAAGTGTAGTAATCAAATGAATTAATGTTATGACTGTAAATTTTCAAATATTCAATGATGTGGGACGTAAACCTGATTTATTTGTACATGTAGTCTCCAAAATAATCACAACCAAATAAGCGAATAATCTCTTTATATATCTATATGACTATGGAGCCGATTGGTTAGAATTGTTACTTTAACCTTTCGCTTTAGACTTTTGGCTGTAGAGATTTTGGTTGTAGAGACTTTAACTTTAAAAACTGTTGATGTATAATAGTCTGATTGGTAACAAAAAGCTATAAAACTGTTAAAATTTTCTTTATTGTTTTAGAATGATTATTGATCGATTATTACATGCTAATAGTATTAATTCATTGAAAATTACTTAATAGTTATACATAATTTTATTATTTATTTTGAATAATAAAGAATAATTTTTTTTGAATAATTTTATACATTTTCAGTGTAATTTTTCGTTTATTCTTTGTATGTAGGATTGTTTATTTTTCAACATAAATTTATTAACTAGTTGTAATTTATTATTTATTTTAAATTATTTAACTAATTATTCATTGTCACCACTAATTATTTAAATAATTTAATTAGTTAAATTATTTATTTTTAAATACTAAAGTTTATTTTAGATTCAAATTAATTAACAAAACAAAAATCTCATTTAAAAATAATTGTTACGTAACTATTAGATTTCCTACAGCCTAGAGACTTTAAAAAATTAAACTAAGAAAAGCAGTTAGACTTTTAAAAAGAGCAGTTAGACTTTTAAGGCTTTAAAACAAAGAATTTTTTTTTAAGTGTGATTGGATGAAAAATGACTTTTAAAACTTTTAAATTATCTAAAGTTCTTAAAGTGTGCAACCAATCAGCCCCTATATGTGTGTTCACACTAACGCTCCATCGATCTAGGTGACGTTAAATAAATAGATAATTGCTTTCAATCTTGAAGACGAAGGTCCCCAAGTATTGTTCACTTTTTCGTTTTGGGCCAAGTAATCAAGAACATAGAAGAGGCAAACTATTCACGTAAATGAACAACGACAATTTTTTTTTTTGTCACTCAAAAAAAAAAAAAAAAAAAAATTGTCGTTGTTCATTTAGGTGAATAGTTTGCCTCTTCTATGTTACAAAAAATGAACAACGACAATACTTGCAGCTTCTTGGCTATAAGTTACAACGAAAATATGAAACCGGTAGTGAGTTTAACAGCTTTTACTATTACAACTTGAGCGGTGACCGCGGGACGTGAAACTCTCTCGTTACATATAACTTACCATTTTTCCATTTTGAAATTATACATCTTACTTATATTAGAAACTATAGTCACATGGCGTATATTAGACGCCAGTACTTGTTTTTTTTTCATTTTTAATTATTTGGACTAAAATCCGAGTAATTAATTTCCGAGATATAAAAGTTTATGGGGCCGGAAACAAAATTATGGAAAATCTGCATGCCATGTAAAACATATGGTGTAAAAAATGGAGATCTCCAACATCATATTAGTGGGACTGGGATCCCACTCCCACATCATCCCTAGATCCATCATATCCACTAGTTTCGAAATAGTATTCGATCCCAAATTTAAAGCAGACCAATTACTATGCAAATTTACTGTCTGAGTCCAAATCATCGAATTAGAAAAATGTAATCCAATCAAGAATCCCCAAAGCCACCAGAGGTCTTCGGTGCCAGAGCTTGTCGTAGTTCTGAAATGTCAATTCTTTTTGTTATAATCCAATAACGAGTGTCTCATTACGAAATGTCATGTCACCGTTTAATTAAGATCTAAAAATAAGAATAAACTAGTCAAGAATCAAGATCAAGATAAACGAAATTAAACATGTCGGCTGTGATTTGAATATCATTTCCACGCTGTTGAATATAGAATACAAGTTTAGTTTTGAAAAAAAAAAAAAAAAAAAATTTAATCAAATCAAAAGTCTTGCTATTCTCATTTTGAAGAGATGTACTAACCAAAAAATAATTATAACTCTTATTTAAAATTATTAAATTTGGGAATGTTACATTATTAAAAGGGTTTTCTGCTAAAAAACCATCGAACTTATTAAAATTTGCAAGAATGACACTCAACTAAATGTTGTGCAGGTCAACCTATCGAACTCGAAAGTCACCCGCAATACAGCCACCCTGTGTATTGTCGACGTGGCACCGTCCATCTCTGTTACGAAAGTAACAGTGGGTTTAAAACGATGTCGTTTTAATAGTTAAAAACAACATGATGTTTTACTTTTTCTTGGTGAAGTGATTGTTGTTTTAAGTGGTCAAAAACAACATGATTTGTAAATCATATTAAATTAGTTTTAAAGAAAACTGATGTGGGGATAAAATTAAAATTATGACATCTTCGTGAATTATGAAATTTTCTGGGAAATAATTCATCTCTTTCAAATTATATAAACCCTAATTCTACAAACTCTTTGTTTTTCATTAATCCAGATAACAAATCAATGAATCAAATTTACAAAATTGATGGAAATCTTTTATGTATTCATTATCCTCTTCATTGACTTTTTCTTTTCATCTCCTTCAGATGCCTCCAAAGGTATCTTCCGCTAGGCATATCGATGAACACCCAAAACCCATTCTCAATCTTAGAAACCCGAGAATTCATAAAATCAACGAAAAAGAAAAAAACAAATTTTGCTTACCTTTGAACCAGAGAGTACCTCGTATGGGTCTCGTCGAATCCCCGGAGCTGACAAACCTTCCACCTTCTTCGTACTCATCTTCTCCGATCAAATCTTCGGCTTACTTATTTTAATTTACAATTGAAACTATAACAATACGACTTAAGGTATCTTGAGAAGAGGAATTTGAATCGGATTTTATGGAACTAAAACCTAGGAAAGAAGCAGAAACGAAGATCTAAAATCTCACCAAATAAGAAGAAATAGGGAAGACGATCGAGAAAGATGAAATGAAACAAGGGTTTTTTGGACAAGTCAATTTTTTTTGTTTTCTAAATTTGTATCGCGAATTGGAGAAGAAGATTGAAGAAAGATAAAACGAAACAAAGGTTTCCTGGACAAGTAAATTTTTTTTTTAATCCTTTTTTCTAGATCTCAATTTGTTTTTTTTAGATCTCAATTCTTGTTCTGTCCGTGTTGTTGTTGTTGGTGATAGCGACAACTATTAAGTTAGACTTAGTTAAACTGATTTGACTTTGGTAGACTTCGTCTTTTCCAGATGAACAAAAGTTGAAGCTGAAGAACTCGAAGCGAGAGAGAAGATGAACAAATTTATCCCCAAATCATTTTTTCCTAAAACTAATTTAATAGGATTTAAAAATCATGTTGTTTTTACCCACTTAAAACAACAAGCACTCCAACAAATAACAAATAAAATATCATGTTGTTTTTAACTATTAAAACGACGTTGTTTTGAACTCACCGTTACTTTTGTAACAGAGATGGACGATGCCACGTCGACGATATACGTGGTAGCTGTATTGCGGGTGACTTTCGAGTTCGATAGGTTGACCTGCACAACATTTAGTTGAGTGTTATTCTTGCAAATTTTAATAAATTCGATGGTTTTTTAGCAGAAAATCCTTATTAAAACGTGTTGGTTGCAATTCCATAAATAGTACGACCCCAAAATCCTTATGTGGGTTTGCAATATCTTGCAGCTTAACACACCTAGCATACATATCAGCCACAAAATTCATTTTCTTTATTAAAATAAATAAATTTTATATACGAGTAGAACAATTATGGCTTTTAAATGTAGAATTTATTTGAATGTAGGGTTTTTAGATGTAGTTGTAATAGACCATAAACGTTGCATAATTCAATTGGGAGGGAAGTCTTTCACAATTTGGGACACGTATTTTGTTGTGTGAAAAACAAATAAAGTTATAATTGTCTAAGGTCTACGTAACAAATTTTCCATTATTTTTCCTGTCATTAAATACCCCAATCACGTAATTGTCACGGTTCTCACATCACTTTTATTTCTAAATATAAAACACAGGCCCGGCTTGTAGTATTGGTAGTTCGTCATGAATTTCATCATCATTGTTTTGTCGTTTTACAAAACCTAACCTTTACAAGGAGACAAGAGAAAGAACAAAACTTGAACAAAAAGAGTTAACAGTTTGAGTCAAGACCAAACAGAGCACTCATCTGGTGAAGTCTCTCGAGTCTTCTTCTTCTGCACCCGAGACTCGCTTCCTCGTGTACCTGAATTTACACAGATTCGATCAAAGTTCATATTAGCAGTTGTCCTTTTTAGAAAGTGGCTTCTTTGATTTAACAATAAGAAGCAGTTGTAAAAACTGTTCTGCTTCCTACCTGAATGATGTGGTCGGACTGGGATCGGTTTGCTCAACGGGAGCAAACTCATTGTAGAACTGAACTGAAATCATTTGGTTGTTAGGTGAAGCACTTGGTGCAGGTGATTTGTCTGAACTCAAACTTGAATTGCCTGCGAAGAATCCTGCAACATGAAAAAGAGTTGTTTTAAGACATTTGTTGGTCTTTCTCTCTTTAATAGCAACCGCACAAACTCTGTTTTTATCCAAGAAATGTGGTGATAAAGACTAATGACACAGTTTCCAAGTTAAATCAAAGTGTCTTAAATGTATCTAAACCATAGACTGATAGTTACTTATGAAGCCGAACATCCATAGAGAATCTTAGGACCGTTTCTTCAGACAGATTCGTAACAACTTGAGGCAACATATTTGCAAATTCAAGACCAATGTAGCACATTTTTGGATTCTTTGATTCATAAAGAGTCGAAAAAGAAATTTTAAAAAAAAAGAAGAAGCTGAATTTGACTAAGAGACTAGAAAATGGTACCTTGAAAGACTAGAACGAAGAAGAATAGAGCCGTTACTACCAACGAGAAAATGCTAATGCATTGAGATGATGATGATGATGATGATGACGACTTGGCTGCTTTGATTTTTCTTAGGGAGTTTTTCATCCGTTCAATCCTAGCACGCTTTCTCATAGCGAGCTCCGCTATTTCTCTCATCACCTTATGGTCATTAGCGATCAAGGAAGGGCCTTTATGAGGTCTCGGTGGCTTCGAAGCCTTTCTTGACTTCTTAAACTTAACACTATCGCATTTTTTATCTGAAAGATCCAAACTTTGACTGCTTGTTTCTGCCGGGTTCTCATCTCTTATTAATGGACAGTTCAGATCATCAGCAATCTTTTCAGACACACCAAAATTCACTTGTTCACTATCTGATGTGCATTCTTGCCAAACATCAGATCGACCAGCTTCAATGTCTACTTCAAGATCTTGTTCTCCTACAACCATTTGATCCATCATACACTGATTCAAGCCTTCACTTCCCTGTAATCTTCTAACATGAAACAAGCCATAGGAGAGAATTAGCAAGCATACCAATCATCCTTAAACACAAACAAATAGCAATTAAGAAAAATAGATACAGAACAGAAGAATGCTAATATTGGTTTACATAAAACCCTAACTCGAAAGACAAGTGCTTACCCCACCAAATCAATGACTTATATAACTTTGAAATCATTCACGAACAGTCCTTCTATATATCATTTGGGAACTGAGAGAGAAATTGAAATCTATAAGAACTATACACAAATTCCCAGATTCTCTCACACGGAGACAGAGCAAAACAAGCGATTCGAGAAGAGTGGCTCAACCACATTCTCGAAGAAAAACCCTAAACCTAATCAAAGATTACATACTTAAAAAAGGAAACTCCAATTCGAAGCAGCAAAATCAAATCTTTCGTTGCGGATGTCAAAACCCGTTAATTACTTGAGATAAGGAAGACTAGATTTGTGAATGCCAGACTGGAGAAAAAGAAGCATAAGAGTATACCCACCTCAAAATTAGGGTTCTTCAGGCTGAAATTTGAGAAAGACTTGTCCTTTTTTTTGTTTTTTTGGTTGCGTATCTGAAATTTCTCAAAAAATTATCCGTATGGGTTTTGTAATATATAAACAAAGACAAAAAAAAAAGCTAAGAATGTTTGTTTGGATTGTTATGTCGCCGAACGAATTGACAAAAAAAGAACGTTGGCGACCAGATACAGAGACGTGCCAGCTTGTTACAGAATCTACGCCGTTTGTTCTTTATTTTAATCAGATTTTGCAATTAACTTTTTACACTAATCACAATCGGATAAGTTCTGATTTCTCAAATATCCATTGTCCTTGTTGGTAACATTACATTTAAACAGAATAGGCTGTTAAAAGAAACTGTCATTAATAAAATATCATACTCTAATTACAGTTTAGATATTTACTGTATTGTTTCCTTTCTATCACTTGTTGATAAATAAAGCTTATTTGTTTAAGTCACTAAATAAATTTAGGCCTGGGCAAAATATCCGAACCCGAGTATCCGATCCGAACCCGACCCGAAAAAATCAACCCGAATCCGAACCCGAAATATTAAAATACCCGAACGGGTACTAAACTTCAAAACCCGAAAACCCGAACCCGAATCCGATCCGAACCGAAACCCGAACATGTACCGAACATATCCGAAATATATGTACATACTAATATATTATTAGTAATAATTATACTTGTAACAAGACAAATGCTTAAATATTCATGATTTTTGGATATTTTAGATTTATTTTGAGTATATTTAGTTGTTTTTTTGGTAGATTTGGGTAATAATACTTGTATTTTTTTAGAATTTTGGATATTTTCAAGTAATTTAGTAGATTTACATTCAATTTTTTTTGTTTTTTGGATATTCGGGTAAACCCGAACCGAACCCGAACCCGACCAATTCTGAACCGAACCCGACCCAAAGTTTTCTAATACCCGAACGGGTAAGGAATTTGTAAACCCGAAAAACCCGAACCCGAAAAATCCGACCCGAACCCGACCCGAATATCCGAACGCCCAGGCCTAAATAAATTAATAAAATTTTGACTAATTTTTTTAGTAAAGGTTTTCAAATTCTTGACGTTGTTGTTGGTAGCACTAAGGCACTAAGAGCATTTCCATTGGTGTAGATACTCAAAGGGTATCTACACATTACTATATTAATATCTTTAATATAATTTAAATATATATTTAGTTTTAAATTTTAAAACAAAAAATAAACCAATCAAAGATCAACATGTAGAAAAATGGTATCTATTTAAGAGATTAGGGTCTCTCAAATGAGACTCTCTCATCACCTCTCTCATAATTTTTTATTTTTTTATTGCTAATTTAATAGGATATCTAAACTAGATATCCTTGCTCTAACAATAACAAGGGTCATCGACCACAATTAACAAAAGAAAATCATTTTTTTTTGGGCAATTCTCAAAAATAGCACAAAATGAGGTTTTTGTGACATTTTTAACTCATATTTTTATTTAAGACACAATTAGCATTTTTATTAAAGGGCCTCATATTTTTAAGGTTTAGGATTTAGGGTTTAGGGTTTAGAAAACCCTAAACCCTAAACCCTAAATTGTACCTCCTACCCCCTAAAAACTATACCCTAAATTCTAATATAGTCAACCCAAACCAAAATAAATAAATTATGAACTTTATAAAATGCTATTTTTGTACTAAATAAAAATGTGAGCTATTTGTGGAACAAAAACTTGTTTTTGTGCTATTTGAGGGAATTTCTCTTTTCTTTTTGGCAAATGGCAATAGTCGGTTTGGATAAACAAACAAATTATTGGTTGACAATTAGAAAATTTGATAAACATTTAGAGGTAAAATTAACGTTCACACGTAACGAAGCACAGACACTCCGAAGAATTATTGGTGTTGTTGACATTTTTCAGTGAACAATTAGACAATAAGTCTCTTACCTGTTTAAATTTTTAAAATTTTTTAAATTCAATATGTTTTATTCCTGGAGTATGGAATTCATTAATTTACCCATTGTTTAGTATACCTTTCCGCTTGCTAAAAATAAAATAAAAAGACTGTTGGTGGCACTGACAAATAACATAGATCATGGTCCACAATTAACAAATACAAACAAATTTTATTGGTTGACAGATTAAAAGGTGATAAACATATACATGTTAATAATATATCACAATAATTACTAACAGAAATTTATCTAAAATTTGTTGATAATTGGTATGGAACACAAGAAAAGAAGCTAATCTCCTTATGAGATCTTCTCATAATTGTCAAAAAGCTAAGGATTCGTTATCTCGTACAATAAAGGAAGAGCTAATCAGGATTGTTTTCTGAAACAAGAAGCAACGTGTACTCAAAACGAGACACAAGGTTAACACATTGTTCAAATAGTAACTATTACCAATTTACTGCAAGTAAAATTTAAGGACAAACCGATTCGAGCAAGTCATGGACCTCCTCGCTTACTTGGATCTGGTGTTGAAACAGTCTCTCTCGCATATCAGGACAAGTTTTCTCTGCTGCTGCATAAGTTTTAATAAGGAAGGTCGCAGTTTCAGAATCAAGAGGTCTCCAATTCAACAAAAGCCTGCAGAAGTCTTCTGCTCCATGAACATCTTTAGCTTTCTCAAAGTGAAGAAAAAACAAGTTGACTAGCTCTGAGCTCCAGCTCCACTCGTCTTTGTTTTCTTTGTAATCAGAAACCGCTGCTTCCAAATGCCTCATAGCCAAATCCGCTTTACCGTTCTGCAACAGATGGATCATCAAAAGCTCCCTTGCTTTGGAATAAGGTCCTTTACACTTTTTTATGGCACCATCAAGAATCTTCTCTGCTTCTTGATACATATTCCCTTTTAAGTAGGTATTAATCGCGATATTAGCCAGCCTCATATCGTAAGCCCAGCATTTTGATTCCCACTCTGTGAAAATCTTCTTAATCCCATCTATGTCGTCAAGTTTACTCAACGCTTGTAACATAACAAGATGGCTCAAATTGTTGACCTCAGGACGAGCCTTCTTCAGCGATTCCCAAACTCTATAAACCTCAGGAGCTTTTGAGATTCCAGCATACAAACTAATGAGAAAATGATGGGAATCACGGTTGTTAGGGTTCATCTTCTCCTCCATAGATTTCAACGCAGATTCTGCTTTCTCGTAAAGACCAGCTTTAGTGTAGATTGCAGCCAGATTAGAGAAAGTATTCCAAGTGGTCTTAGCTTCATCGTCTTTGCCCATTTCATCTATAACCTTCTGTAATCCATCTAAGTCATTCAAACTTCCACAGCTCTGCAACCATATAGAGTAAGTGATGCCACAAGGAGATATATCCCTCTGTTTCATCGCATCAACCAACACAGGTACCTTCTCGGGTTGACCCAACCGCATATACATAGACATCATGTTGTTAAACGGTAAAGAATTGTTAACAAACTTGAGCTCATCCATCTTCTCAAAATGAGACTTTGCTTTCTCTTCGTTGAGTGCCACACAGTAACAGTTCATGAGTGCCCCATAAGTGGACTGGTGATTCTTTGCAAAAGGATCTAAACTGTTAAAGTAGTTTTCAGCTGCTTCTAAGCCTTTAGTCTTTGCAATTAGATCCAAACGAATTGCATGATCAGAGACAGATAATATCATTTTCCTCTTCTCCATCCAATCAAAGATCTGAAATTTCAATAAAAATGGTCCCAAACATAAAAATGTCATTTTCTTCTTCTTCATCCATACGAAAGAAGTGAACTTTTTCATTCAACAACAAGTGTATCCCTAATTAGAACCCTAAAAGAGTGAAATCACAAAAATTTTAACAATGGGAGAGAGGAAACAGAAACAGACCTCAAGGGCGTGTTGATGTCGACGGAATTTGCGAAGGTCCCTAGCACAGCGAAAGAGATCGTCTTTTCTCACCGTAATACCCTCCATGATGAACTGATTTAACGTCTCTGCCACTGTCCCTCCGGTCACACTAAGCTTCGAAAGTTTCTTGTATAACTCTCTCTGCCTTGAAGCCGCCGTCTGAGTAAAAACAGAGGTTTCGACACCATTTGCCGCCGCCGGAGCAGAAACAGAGGCTTCGACGCCACATGACGAAGAAGCCGGAGCAGAGAACGTTGCACAGAATCTCTTCCCGAGGCGAGAACCAGAAGCTATCAGATTACTGATCTTCATTTTTTCCACAGTTAAAAACCCTAAGAATCGATTAAAATCCCTATCTTCTCTAACCTGTGGAGGACGGAGGGACGATCAGACGGTGATAGGGTTTAAGGACAGAACTTCATGCCGTTTACGATAGCGGTAAACGGCGTGTAGTTTACAATACATCAATTACGCAGCTCTGGATCGAAGACTGCGTTTCTTATCTTTCCTCGTAAGGCTAGTTTCGTTAAGGTTGATTCCTACTTAAACCTTTTATTTTAGAGAAATTACCTATATTTTATAGGAAATAACTAGAATGACCTTCTTTTGAGGATGGATCTACATTTTTGGTAAAAAGACATTGCTATCCATCCATTTTAACATAATAACGAAATTGCCAGTATGATTTATTTTAAAAATTCGAAATAAATTAAAATTTTAAAAATAAATAAAAAAAATTTCTTTTAAAAAATCTAAAATAAAAAATAAAAACGGAAAACATAAAAAAAATCGAAAAAATAAAAAAATAGAGAAACAAAAAAAAATTTAATTGATAAATAAATCAAAATAGATTAAAAATATATTAAAAACGAAAAAAAAATTAAAAAATTAAAAAATTAAAAAATTAAAAAATTAAAAAATTAATAAAAACTAAAAAATTAAAAAATTAAAAAATTAAAAAATTAAAAATTAAAAAAAATTAAAAAATTAAAAAAAAATTAAAAAATTAAAAAATTAAAAAATTAAAAAATTAAAAAATTAAAAAATTAAAAAATTAAAAAATTAAAAAATTAAAAAATTAAAAAATTAAAAAATTAAAAAATTAAAAAATTAAAAAATTAAAAAATTAAAAAATTAAAAATTAAAAATTTAAAAAATTAAAAAATTAAAAATTTAAAAATTTAAAAATTTAAAAATTTAAAAATTTAAAAATTTAAAAATTTAAAAATTTAAAAATTTAAAAATTTAAAAATTTAAAAATTAAAAAATTAAAAAATTAAAAAATTAAAAAATTAAAAAATTAAAAATTAAAAAATTAAAAAATTAAAAAATTAAAAAATTAAAAAATTAAAAAATTAAAAAATTAAAAAATTAAAAAATTAAAAAATTAAAAAATTAAAAAATTAAAAAATTAAAAGATTTAAAAATTTAAAAATTTAAAAATTTAAAAATTTAAAAATTTAAAAAATTTAAAAAATTTAAAAAATTTAAAAAATTTAAAAAATTTAAAAAATTTAAAAAAAATTAAAAAATCAAAAAATCAAAAAATCAAAAAATCAAAAAATCAAAAAATCAAAAAATCAAAAAATCAAAAAATCAAAAAACAATTGGCAAAATAATAATAATAATAATAATGAAAAAAAAAAAAAAATATTGAAAAATATATGATTACAAAATATAACTTATTAAAAAAAAATTTAAAATGAAAAAAGTAAAAAAAAAAAATATATATATATAATAAGTTTTTGATTTAGATTAAGTGTGCGACAACGTTAACAATAAGTCTGCCACAATAGAGTACAATAAGTGTGCCACCAAAATAAACAGTAATTGTAAGGTAACTAAAATAGTCCAATAACTGTGCGGTAAAGAAGAATAGCTGTGCAAATAGAAATAAATGTGTCATTTGGTAAAATAACTGTGCGGTAACTAAGTTAGTCAAATAACTGTGCAATTAGAAATAAGTGTGCCATGTCTTGAAACAACTGTGCGGTAACCAAACTAATTCAATAACTGTGCGGTAAAAGGAAATAAATGTGCAAAGTGGAAATAAGTGTGCCATGACTTCAACAACTGTGCGGTAACCAAACTAATTCAATAACTGTGCTGTAAAAGGAAATAAATGTGCAAAGTGGAAATAAGTGTGCCATGACTTCAACAACTGTGCGGTAACCAAACTAGTTCAATAACTGTGCAGTAAAGGAAAATAAATGTGCAAAATTGAAATAAGTGTGCCATAACGTAAACAATTGTGCGGTAACCAAACTAGTTCAATAACTGCGCGGTAAAGAAAAATAAATCTGCAAAATTGAAATAAGTGTGCCATAACTTGAACAACTGTGCGGTAACCAAGTTAGTCCAATAACTGTGCGGTAAAGAAAAATAAATGTGCAAATTTGAAATAAGTGTGCCATGACTTGAACAATTGTGCGGTAACAAAGTTAGTCGAATAACTGTGCGGTAAAGGAAAATAAATGTGCAGATTGAAATAAGTGTGCCATGACATTAAATAACTCTGCGGTAACTAAGTTAGTCCAATAACTCTGCGGTAAAGGAAAATAAATGTGCAGATTGAAATAAGTGTGCCATCACATTAAATAACTCTGCGATAACTAAGTTAGTCCAATAACTCTGCGGTAAAAAAAAATAACTCTGCGAAAAATAAGTGTGCGATAACTAAGACAGAATGGCATTTTTGTAAATAACTGACACGCGAGAATTAATTCATTAATGGCATTTTCGAAAACTATTTTTTTCCTTACACAGCTTATTAGGGGCAGTTATGTCATATAAACCCCTAAAAATAACATGTAAGTCATTCTAGTTATTAAAAAAGAATATGTGTCATTCTAGCCATTTTCCTTTAAATATAGGTCATTCTAGTAATCCTCCCTTTATTTTATCTTAGCTCCACAATAAAAACATAGTATACATTTTATATTTTGTTAATTAGTTAGTTAGCCGTCGAAGGAGAAAATTTTGTACTTTACTAATATATCAATGAGTCTTCGACAATTTCTTCAACGAGAAAAAAAAGTAGATTTTCCAAAAGAAATGGAGCCTACATGATCTTTTCTAAAACTGAAACGTTGACCGAATAAAAGAACGTCATATACAATAATTCTAATTCTAATCATCTTTATAATTCTCATTATATTGTAATGAACACTGTCCATATCATTCAATGATTATATTGATAAGTTTCTTTGCTTTTGTTAATATACTCTCACTTTGAAATTAAGAACTAAACATCTTCTAATTTGATTGTTCTTTGGGCATCAACTACAAGTACTTCTTTCATATGTTTCCTCCTGGTTCTTGTAAATTTTTCAAATGAATGAATAATCGGCATCTCCGGTGATAAGCATTACAAGTTGATTTGTTTTGTTATATAAGCTCAATTTGATGTATTAGTTACAAATACTATAATCTTTTAATCAATGTTTCTCTTTTAATATTATTTTTTGTTAATTAATTGATGTTTCTCTCTTTTATTTCAGAATTAGTATTTGTTTTTCTTAATATTACTAACAACCACTTGGTCGAAAAAAAAAAAAAAAATTACTAACAACCAATAGTTTATTGCTTTTGTGGTTGTTTTGAATGTGTGAATTATATGAAAACTAGTGTGTCACAAAGTCTTAACGTGAAATAAACATAATCTTGTACATGAACATAATTTCAAAGTTAAAATCCACCGTTAAGGTCAAAGTCAATGCGTTGACCATTTACACATCTATATAAGAAACACCACAAACTCGTCTTCTTACACCCAAAACACCAAGATCCCTTTCAGAAATGGCTCCATTCTCTTCTCTTCTCATATGCTTCTTCATATCAATCTCCTCGATACTATCTTCAGGCCAAAGCGAAGCCGCCACAATCAAGAATTTGGTGCCAAAATCTCTCTACGACTCAATATTCATCCATAAGGATAATACCGCTTGTCCCGCAAATGGTTTCTACACTTATGAATCCTTTGTGGAGGCGACGAGGCGGTTTCCAAAATTTGCAAGTGTAGGAAGCCCGGAGGCACGACGACGCGAAGTGGCGGCATTTTTGGCTCAGATTTCCCATGAGACGACCGGTGGATGGCCAACGGCACCGGATGGACCGTACGCTTGGGGGTTATGTTTTAAAGAAGAAGTGAGCCCACAAAGCAATTATTGCGATTCTTCTAACAAGGATTGGCCATGTTTCTCTAACAAGACTTACCAAGGAAGAGGTCCTATCCAACTATCGTGGTAGGTTCAATTTCATTACCGTGGTCCATATATTATTTATCATAAGTAAACGAGTATATATAATAATTGAGATTTATGGTAGACCGTAGATGTGGCAATAATTTGAAATATTTGATCCTATTTAATATTCGTATCCAACTTTTAAATACACAAAATCAACGGAACTATTAACTTTTTTTATTTTCTTTTGAATTAAAGGAACTATAACTACGGACCGGCCGGTCGAGCCTTAGGATTCGATGGTTTAAGAAATCCGGAAATGGTGGCGACTAATTCAGTAATAGCTTTCCAAACAGCACTTTGGTTTTGGATGACGGAGCAGAGTACCAAACCGTCATGCCATGATGTCATGATCGGAAGATACCGACCTACAACTGCGGATTTGGCGGCTAACCGGACCGCTGGTTTTGGTTTAACTACAAACATTATAAACGGTGGTTTAGAGTGTGGGATTCCAGGAGATGGACGCGTCAATGACCGGATCGGGTATTTTGAGAGATATGCTGGGCTATTTAACGTAGCAACTGGGCCTAATTTGGACTGTGAAAAGCAAAGGCCCTATGCTTAAATAATAATTCGATTGACCCAACCAAATTTCTCTGAACAAACAAAAACAAAAGTCAACATAAGTTTATGCAACACAAGAAGGGGTTTAAATTAAATAATGTATTTTTTCGTGTGGGTTGTCTTACAATTTAATGTGATTTTGATGGTTTGATTTCAACTCCTACCTAATAAATTTATTGAGATAAAGTTATTCCCATGGTATTCTTTATGTTAAACTAAAAAACAAAGTTATCTCAAACCTTTATCTCCTTGTCAATAGACAACCACTTAGGTTGGCTACAACTCTATATTCGTTATCCGCATTCTCCTTTTTATAGATTGATGTTTTTCTTTAGTTTATACATAAATACGGCAATTCGCACTATTTATGTTATATATGTACTATTATTTTGGTCAAGAAATAATGCATGATTTTGTTAAGTACGATATTTCATTTTCCAAACTATTAAAATTCAAAGTTATAGGCTATGATCGGTAAATAATGCATAATTGCTTATTTGCATAATTGCAGAATATAAATTACAGATTGAAAAGCTACAAAATGAAAAATTATATAATCAAAAATTTGTGTGATTGGATATCATGCATAATGAAATAAACAATTAAATGCAAATTATTTGCATAATGTTTTTTTACTTGTATTTTTTTAGGCAAAAAACAAATTTTGCGTTTTTGGCTCTGATTGGTAACATGCATAATCGCCTAATTGCGTTTTCTAATGCGATTATGCAAGTATTTTACCAATCACAAAAATTTGCCTAATAATAGACAATTAGGCAAAAACGCAAGATTTGCTTTTTGCCTAAAAAAATACAAGTAAAAAGTCATTATGCAAATAAGCATGCATTTAGTGGTTTATTTCATTATGCATGATATCCAATCACACAAAATTTTGATTATGCAAATTTTTATTCTACACCTTTTTAATCTGCAAATTTTTATTATGCAAATATGCAATTACGCAGTTATGCGTTGTTACCAATCAGAGCCTTTGTTTAATTGTCTATCATTAGACAATTTATTATAATTGGTAAAAATTTAGCATAACGATTACGCATGTTACGGATAGTTGATAAATTTCAAATTTTCGATATAATTAATAAAATCTGATTAATGCAACATAATTTTACTTATTAAATTTAATATTAGATCTAATGATATGTGTTTTGTAAAAACCGAGGGCAGGTGGAACAGCTAGTTTTAGATTTATAAAACACACAATATCTCTCCACAAAACCACAGGCCCACTTTTTGTTTCTTCTCTCTATATATAAAAAGATTATAATCAATCGAGACAATATCCACACCAAAAACCCTAAACACACACCAGCTTCTTCAAAGTTGATCATCAATGGCGTCAATTGTTCTTCTACTCACACAAATCCTCCACCCTACAAACCCAGATTTCCCTTCTTCTTCCTCCATGATTCTCACATCATCGACTTCTTCTTCTTCTTCTTCTTCTACATCTTCCTATTACACGCAGCAACAGAAATCTCCAAGACCCACAAGACTCGACTATTTCAAGATCTCACCTCTTCACGAAGATCCCCAAGATTCAAGAGTTATGATCGATTTGTTCTAAACTTGTCTCTTTCTCATGCTTTTGTGTAATTTTTGCCCTTTTGGCCACTTATTCTAGTTATACTTATGGATATATCAATGGAACTCTGTTTTTTTTTTTTTTTTTTTTTTTTGGTTACTAGTAACTGTACCGAGAAACTTTTGCTGCCTTAGTGTGTAGAAGAGATGAACAATGCCATTACTTTTAGCATTGTGAATTGAGACATAATTCAGAATTTACCAACACTCTTTGTGTGCGTGAATGCAATTTCCAAACCCTTTTTAGTTCACCTTTCTATTAAGCATTTGTTTCGAATTGGGTTTGAGACAACTACTGCTGCAACTGGCAGATAGTAGCGTTTTGAGGGCGCTTCTGCTGCAGAATCCTTAAGCAACTTTACCATCTCAAAGTTGCTTCTAAACCAGCTCCCTCATCATTTTGAAATTCTATAAATCTAACATGATTTAAGACCTAAACTAGTAAGTGGTACATGAGATGGCAAAGTCATCACTACACTACACTACACTTTTGAGAGCTTCCAATAAACTTTCACCATGTAACCCAAACCTGCCAAATCGAAGACAGCAGATTCATATGATATAAGTATACAACATTGCAGAGATTGGCTATGATGGTGCGCCATCATTCTCCTCTTAGTTTCCAAAATCTGCTCTCATACTCAGTTTCAAAGGATCAACCCTCACAAAACACCTTAATGCACACAAATTTTTAAGCACAGGGAATTTGTAAGCAACAATGTAATGAACAAGAGAAAGCTGCTACAATATTAAACTCCTATTTAATCACACTCTACCTGAACAAAAATGATTCAATCAGGCCTTCATCATCAAGTTTAAGAATAAATCTACAGATCATTCTATTCTACCACCACTCCGCAAATTACTAATAGACTTAACTATCAGATACAACACAATTGTTCTGTATATTACATCAAATTGCATTACATTTACAAGTGAACAATAAAACGAATTTGAAAAAAAAACGAGAATAAAAATCAAGGATCAAGACTGTACCACCATAGTGAGCATAGGATCAGATGCTTCGTAGCAAGAGCCTACTATGCGATGCACAGACCGCTAATTTCTCCGGCGAATATCACGCAATTCGCCGTCACGATGGTACCTCCTCTGTTACTGAATCTAGAAGATCCGACTACCCGAACAGCGGAACTTAATAAGCCATGTAAACGGAGGCTTTGGATTGGAGAATGACGATTGCTTCGCCGTCGGACGGAGAAGAGACAGATATTTCCATTGCGATCGCCCCGAGAAGGAGAAGGAGAAGAAGAAGCAGAGGAGACCTTTTCGGTCAAATTTTAATCATACAGTACCAACAAACCTTCTTCCGGCTTTCGAATCCAAGATATTCCATCGATGGTGGGCCAGATACTAGATCCATATTTGGGTTTTTTACATTATTTAGGCCCAACTTAAAAGCCCAATAATCTTACGAGTTATAGGGTTCCTTTTCACTTTCACCAGTCTTACTTATATTGCTTCGGATCATATTTAAATTTAAATATATGGATGACGTCTTCCATATCTCCAATCTGATTTGGATATATGGAATATTATGGATAAACCTATAAGGCTGTGATTTCATTACCTTTTCTAAATATATTCTAATACTGTTCTTTCTTCTTTTATTTTTTTCCCCAAGAAACGAGATCCACGTTTTCGGAATAAAAACATTAGGGTTTGAAAGAATGAAAAACTATAACTCCCTAAGAAATCCTAACCTAAATGTCTACACCAAAACCACTGAAAATATATCATTAACCAAATAAAACATATTACTTTTATTATTTTAAAATTCAAGAACCGAATCTTGAACCAAACCAAATCATGTAAATTTCAACATATAATTGATACATAAATATCGATCTACCATCTATTTCAGTTCCAAGAAAAATGATGGGAGAAATTATATATATAAAATTAATAATATTAACGTTTTTTTATTTCGAACTATGTTTTGCACCCAAAACAAAAGTTTTAAAGGTATTTGGAACTGTGTGCTTGACAATTTTTTTAAGAAAAAAAAAAAAAAAAAAAAGAATATGTTTTTTTTTTGTGAACAAAGAATCAAGTATTTAGATTGGAACGCACAAAAAAAAAAGGGGGTAGTTGGACCCCTAGATTAGTTTGGAATTGGAACGTATATTCCGAAAGGTCGTTGTCGTTTAGAAGATGGAAACATGGAGTGGCTATGGTTTTGCCTCGTCGCTCGCAAAGACACCAACGAAATGTAAAGTAGCTAGTGTCAGAAACACAAGCATGTCCATCACGAGGTATCACGTGAACGACACGCATTTTCTTCCACTCTTTTAGGATCTTCAGGCCCATCTGATTCAACGCTTATAGGTTCCAATAAAGCTTTAACCTTATCTTAAACAAATATCTACTCTTTTCTAATTCACACAATATTATCCGGTATCAAAATATTATTCTGTTTTCTTTTGTTGGTTTGATAGTGTTTGGCTGAACCGAAATTTATTCTGATTTTTGTTCTACAGAATATGCATGTTGTTATCATTGGAGTTTTTTTTAATTCAATAAATAACGTGGACTATGAATTTTGTTGTAATTATGGGAGTTTTTTTAATTGAAGAAAAATAGTGCGGACCATGGCACAATGGCACCTGCTCGCTCGGTGTATGGTTGATGGCGACGTGTCTATAAAATTCCAATAAATGTGTCGTGGGGTTTCAGAATACAAAAAACTTATTCGTTATAGTATAGGTCTGGGTCCCGCGACCCACGTGGGAGGTATTTCTGGATAACACCCTAAAATGATTTTTCATTCAGAAACCCTAAAATAGTTGTGAAATGTTTTCTCAGCTGAAATAATCGATCATCATTGTGAAGTATATGATCATAATTTTGCAATGTTACACCTTTTTATTTTATTATGAAATATCATAAACACCACAAGGTGACAAAAAAAAAGAAGTTAAACACCCACAAAGACATACAATGGATCTATAATATTGCTGTTTATTCTCGTTGTATCTTATTGTTATAGACATATGACCTTAACTACACATGTCTATAATTGTGACGAACAGTTATGGGGTTTATGGGGACCGCTTATCTCTAAACTATTGGCGTCTCTGAAAATTATTTGGTGAATTTAATACTTTCGTTTCGCTCAATTTTTTTATTTTTTAAGATTTCTTTCCTTTTTTGGGTCAAATCATAAAAATATTTCTAAGATTTCCCCTTCTTTTTTTTTGGTAAAATTCTAAAAATATTTCTTAAGATTTATAAAAATTCTAAAAAAATTTGGTAAAATATTTCTAAGATTTCATAAGCGTCTGTTTTTTAATGAATAATTCTTTTCATCGATAATATGACAGAAAATTTAGAGACGGATTATTATTTTACCATATTTGGAAACAGAATAACGACGACTAGTCAAGGATAATGGATAAGCATTACGGGAAAAAAATTAATTAAAAGGATAGTTATGGTCCTACCGGAGTACCCGTTATGTATAGTGCTCTTAATTGGCGGAGAAAAGAAATCAAAATGTCACTCAAATCTCTTTATATAATCAAATATGCTTGTATCTGATATATATTGTCTCAATATATCACGTGTCCCCATATTAATGAAGTATTTAATGAAAAATGGTCTCTACGTTTGTCACTCGCCGGTGACAGCAATTGTGACCAGCGATTAGCGACATCGACTATGATCATGGTTGTTGTTCGTTTATAAATCGTCGCGATTGTTCGTTACATTTAACAATAGTCGCTAAAAAATAACAACGATCAAAAATTTTAATCGCTGATCACTGCGATCCATCGCTGCAATTGGTTGCTAGTCACAGTAACTGCCAACCAAATAATCATTAGTCGCAATCGTCGCCAACGACCGGCAAATGAACATACCCTAAGTCGTTGTATACTTGCATAGTTGCATGGTAGGTTTTTTGGGAAAGAAGGAATTTCACGTAGACTTTTTATCCTTTTGGAAAAATATATATATATATATATATATAATTTTTGTTAAAGGTTTTGGATAACTGGATAATTAAAAACAGAACCATAAAAGACAGTATCTAATGTAAAAGATTTCATATAAAAGATTTTAACAAAAAGTTACATTAGAATTTTGAAGTAGTATTCTTTGAAAATACAGATGAAATATCAGTTTGGACTTTAATTGAAGAACTCAAATGACATAAGTATGTCTTTAACCTCGCGTTAGTGTATTAGAATCTAGCCTGAATTGTTTTATTGCTGTCGGTGTCCGTTTTAAAATTTATAATGAATTTGAAAAAGAAAAAAAACACCATTCATAGTACGAAACGTGGCACAAAAACAGTGGTTCACTAATTGATCTGACAGCTGTTCCATCCATCTCCGATAGTATCCTATATTATAAACTTATGGGTTTTCCATTTTATCGGACAAATCTGAAGTCCCCGAAGAAGAATAATTTCTTAAATTTTCCGACTCCGATTTCTCTTTAGTTTAACATGTACGTATAATTATGGAAGGTTTCGGAGTTAACGTTTCTTGTCTTACGATTCCGCCATATCGTTTATTTTCATCGGCAGTCTCGTAAACCCTAACAGTTAACTACTTTTTGTAGGTTCAATAATCAAGATTTCATGGAACTAGGATGGAGAAACGACGTCGGATCACTTGCTCCGAAAGGTAATGGTAAAACAGAAATAGCAACTAGTGATGAAGATCGTCTAATCAACGGCTTAAAATGGAGCTACGGTTACTTTGATTATGATCAAACACATAATCATCATCTTCACATAGTTCCAGAGGTTCAGAAAGAAGAAGAAGTATTGAACACAGATTTGTTGGTTGTTGTCCCTGATGAACATTCTGAAACTGGTTATTGTCATGATCATATTAATGATTATTCCGATAGTTCAAATAATTTACGTTATCTGAAAAACAAACATGAGAAACCAAAGCGGCGTCGTGTGACTCGTATCCAGATCTTGAGTGATGTAAGTCGATATATATTTCATACATATTTTTTCCATGTTACCTTATGTATTACTATATATATTAATTTCGGCTGTTTTAAATATTTTGTTGCTCAGGATGAATCAGAGGGGTTTACAAGAGAGGTTCCTTCACTGACGCGAAAGGGTTCCAAGAGAAGAAGAAGAGACGAGCTGAGTAATAAGATGCGTACGCTACAGCAACTTTTACCCAATTGTCACAAGGTTGGTTTATATATATATATATATATAGTGCCATATTTCAAAGAATCATGCCTTAGGTTTTGGCAGTGGGTTTTGGGTGGTTTTCTAATAACCGGTGGTATTTTTTTTTGTTTTCGTTTTTCAGACGGACAAGGTTTCGGTTCTTGATAACGCCATTGAGTACATGAGAAATCTTCAACTTCAACTCCAGGTCTATATTTTAACCTTTTATTGAGTGCTCAATTTTGTTTTTCTTCACCCTTATTTTATGTATGTTTGTTTATATATGCTAAATATTTGTTGGTCGTGTGGGGAGAATCGGGTGTCAAAAATAACTGTTGAGGCTTGAGATCGATGCTGGGGTTTTCTTAGATTCTGAGATTTCTTGTTAATTTAATCGGTTGATATAATCATTCCTTGTTATTTGATATGACTCGCCAACTTATGAGATTTATAACTGTTTTGCAATATAGGTTTCTGATTGTTTAAACAAATATAGCCAATATTATTTGGTGTTTAATAACTTGAAAAAACCAGGGTTATAGTTTGCAGTAGATAACCTAAATGGTCAATTACACGTTGTAGGTGATTGATTAGATGATTAGACGTTTAAAACATTATACACTATTTCAAAGTAAAAGTAAAAAACACTGTACACGATAGATATATTGGGTGCTTAGTATTTTTATATCACCTTACATATTTATAGAAATATTTAATTTATGTTCAAATTTGATATGTCAAATCATTTTAAACAAGTGTGATATTCTATTGAAAATTTAATTAGAGAATTTCTCTCATCTCTTATCTCATTGACATTAAGTGTGATAATAACTACAAACAAATTGCTTATTATGTATTTACATATATCCAAATGCTGTTTATATTCAGAAACTAAGTTGTAATCAAAGTTAGTGGTGTAATTGCAGGTGATGTCAACAATGGGGATGAATCCTTATTTTCCTCCGGCGACATTAGACTTTGGAATGCACAACCATCTGTTGACGGCGATGGCTTTGGCTCACGGCCAAAATCCGGCGAATCAAAAGACCTCGTCACCGTTAATTCCGGCGTCAAATTGGCCGTTACCACCGTTGACAACAGATATTTCATTCCCGCACTCATCTTACCAATCTCTCTTCCTTACAACAGCATCATCACCAGCTTCTTCTCGTCAATGTCTTTACGGTTTGGTTCCTTGTTTCCCAAGTTCCTTTGATTTTTATTCCCATACGATGGGAAGACTATGATATATGTAAGTAGCTCGAGAAGAGTTTGTATGAAATTTACGTTGATTAAGAAAAACTAAAACCAATATGACAGTATATGCGCAATGGCCTTTTGTGTTATGTACTGTTGGTAAAGTTATCATTTTCGATAAGTTCAAAGTTGTGTATAGAATGAAGATGCGTTTGGTTTCATATATTCTACTAATTTCACATATTCTATTAATTGATCTGGTTTAATCGTGAACCGAATTAAACTTAAACCGAGCCAGACATAAATGAACCGAACTAATTTTGATTTGAGTTCATCTAGAAATTTTGTTAAAACCAGACTGAAATTGGATCGAAACCAAAATTTCCACCCTTAAGGAATGTATGAGCCTTTCTCTGAGCATGTATAGTAAGAGTCTCTAGTCTCTCACTATTAAAAATAATTAAAAAATATTAAAATATAGTTTTTTAAAAAAAAATAGTAAAGAATCGGTTTTCATTTGAAAGACTCTCAGAATCCCATGAAAACTTCTTCTCTAATTCACATGTCATGTTATAAGTGGTTCAGATTTTGTTATGATAAATCAAATCCACAATATTTTATAAAGTTAATTAAATAGTTTATATGTTATTATTTTTATTTTATTTTACTTTTTATAAATCATAAAATAAAATTATCTATCTAACAAGTTCCATTATGCATGATTTTAAATTATATATTAATATTATTTTAATTAATATTATTTAAAATTACAATAAAACTAAATAAATATTATTTTAGTTAATACACTAATTTGAAATATTAGAAAAAATTACATTGTATTATAATTTGATAATATTAAAATCATGTATTATAATTTATTTTCTTCTCTTTATATAGAGAGACTCATCTCTTCACACACATTCACATTGACATTTTTTCACTTAATTAGATTAGAGATCCAAACTATCCATTTCATTTTTCAACAAATTTTATAGATCTTCTTAATACTCAACAAAAAGTAAACACTACAAATCATTTTTCTTTTAATTAGTGAAATTGAATATATTTAGAATGTAATTTGATATGATTTAAAAAATATTAATTAGAATTTTTATAATTAAAAATAAAATTTAAAATAAATATACAAGTTAAATTACATTAAAATAAATATTATAATGAGAGAGACTTAGTGAGTCTCACCAATTGAAGTGAAAATCCATGAAAAAATTGTAATACTAAAACATATAAAAAATAATAACATTATAATAGTGAAAAACTCAATGGATATTTCACCACTGCACATGCTCTTAATTACAACTCAGGAAGATGTACTATTTAGACCCGTCCTTAGTACATCCTCATGAGGATCACACAATGACAATGTTATACAAAGAAGAAACCATAAAACTTGACTTCAAGAAATATTAATACGTTCCTACAGCAGTTCAATTAACTTAAACATAAATTATGATATATGTACATCGTTTACAACATTAGTGTATATGTTTCACGGAATATCGTGTCGTTTAAAATAAGATTTGGCTGTAGTGAAAGACATGTCAGATTAGCTACGACGTACATTTCTTAGTTTGGTCCAAGATAAATGAAATGTTTGGTTTTTGTCAAGCAAATGACTTGTCGATCAAACTAGTTATAAGTTTTATAAGTATCAAGAACCTCGAGCTACTTTCCTCAAAATTAAACAATAATCACATTTATTTCATAATATTTTGAGCCATGATGAAATCAAGAATTTTCATAATTATCATGTTATCTTGCATTATCGCTTCGACTCGTGCATACGATCCTGATGCTCTTCAAGATCTGTGCGTTGCTGACAAATCTCACGGTAATTGATACCTCTATCAAGAAATTTAATAATTATATTGGGATCATCTCAAACTATTTGAAACTCTTAATTATATAAATTTCAAATAGACAGCTGATATAGGATACATCTTTATTAGAATTTTAATAGTTACGCCTTTAGATAAAAACTTTGTGATACAAAATAAACGGCACGATATGCGCATCGCAGGGACGAAACTGAACGGATTTCCATGCAAGGAAACGTCAAACATCACGGCGTCCGACTTCTTCTTCGCCGGAATCTCAAAACCCGCCGTCATAAGCTCCACGATGGGTTCAGCAGTGACGGGAGCCAACGTGGAGAAGATCCCAGGCCTCAACACACTCTCCGTGTCCTTAGCGCGTATAGACTACGCGCCGGGTGGTTTAAACCCACCGCATACTCACCCTCGCGCCACTGAAGTCGTCTACGTTCTCGAAGGAGAGCTCGAAGTTGGGTTTATCACGACGGCGAATAAGCTTTTCTCTAAAACCATTAAGATTGGTGAAGTTTTCGTTTTCCCAAGAGGGCTTGTGCATTTCCAGAAAAATAATGGGAAATCTCCGGCGTCGGTTTTGTGCGCGTTTAATAGTCAGTTGCCAGGGACGGTTTCTGTTGCGGCGACGCTTTTTGCGGCGGAGCCTGCTTTGCCGGAATATGTGTTGACTAAGACTTTTCAGGTGGGATCTAAGATGGTTGATAAGATTAAGGAAAGGCTCGCCACTAAGAAATAATTTAAACGAAAAATATTTTGTAACGGTTCATTATGAGAAAACCTATAATGGTTTTTCAAATGTTATGATAACTAAAAAGAAAATACTACTGTGATTATCTTAATAATGTGACTTATATATTGTTGTACAAAATAAAATTTAATATAAATAAATCCTTTCATAGATAAATCCAAATCGTTTTCTTGAGTTTATGGAAAACATGGAATTTTTTTTTTTTTTTTTTTTTAAATAATGATCCAACCAAATTTAAATAACACAGCTAAAACCAACCAAAACGAATTTCAATCTAGTGTTTCAATAATCTAACTAAATTTTTTCACTTATACTATTTTAAAAATACCAAATAATTTAATCAGATATATATAAACTCTGGTACTTGGACAATCAAAACATAACATGGACCTTAAAATATCTAATGGGCTAATTAACAAGGCCCAAATTAAAACGCAGCGTATCGCGGGAGATTTTAGCCGACGGAGAGTTTGTTTGCCAGACTGAAAAGTGAAAACGGATCAATCTAAACTCTAAAGCCTAAAGACCAAAGTAGTCGAAGAGAGAAATCTCAATTCTCAGAAGAAATTGAATAACTGCGATGCCGCCTAAGAGGAATTTCAGGAAGCGTAAACTGGAGGAGGAAGAAGAAGATGATATAAGTAAAGCCGCAAATTTAGATGAAGAAGAGACGCGAAGGTCAGCCCAAAAATCGAAAAATCACATCTTTAGGGTTTTCTTCAATTGATTTGATGTGTATTTGAAAAAGGATCGGTTTTTAGCTAATGGGTTGATGATTTGCAGATTGGCGTTAGAGGAAGTGAAGTTTTTGCAGAAGCAGAGAGAGAGAAAACTAGGAATCCCAGCTTTATTAACGGCGCAAAATAGCACAGGGAAAGTGAAAGCAGTTGAGAAAACTGAAGTTGAAGGAGAAAAAGAAGAGCTTGTGTTGCAGGATACTTTTGCTCAAGAGACTGCTGTTTTGATTGAAGATCCCAATATGTAAGTTACCAAATCTCTATTCAATTTTTTTGACCTAATTTTTAAGCTTCTTGAGGCCTTTGTAAGCATTGAGGATTTGTGTGTGTTCTCTTATTGATTCATTAGGGTTAAGTACATTGAACAAGAATTGGCGAAGAAAAGAGGAAAAAATCTTGATGATGCAGAGGAGGTTGAGAACGAATTGAAGCGAGTTGAAGATGAGTTATATAAGATACCTGATCATCTTAAAGTAAGTTACTTTTGTGACATTGATCTGTTTAGTCTTTTGAGTGTCAAAAGGAAATTAAAATTTCATACTTTATCAGGTTAAGAAGCGTAGCTCGGAAGAGAGTTCAACACAGTGGACTACCGGAATAGCAGAAGTCCAGCTCCCAATTGAGTATGAATACTTTTTCATAGATTGAAGATAAATGTTTGAGTTTTTTTATTAATGATTTTTTTATGGTTTGTTTTCTTGGATGGATGATAATTAGATACAAGCTGAAGAACATTGAAGAAACTGAAGCTGCTAAGAAGCTTCTGCAAGAGAAGAGGCTTATGGGTCGGCCAAAATCTGAATTTAGCATTCCGTCTAGTTATAGTGCGGATTACTTCCAACGCGGGAAAGATTATGCTGAGAAGCTTAGAAGAGGTTTTGCTCTATGAATCCTTTTTCTCTTTTCCATTTGTTAGTCTATGTGTGTGTGTGTGTGGATTCTTTGTATTGATTAGATATGAATTTGGAACACGCAGAACATCCTGAGCTATACAAAGATAGAGGACAGCAAGCGGATGGTGAAGGAGCTAAACCGTCTACTAGTACTAGTAGTAATAATGCTGATTCAGGGAAAAGTAGACAAGCTGCAACTGATCAAATCATGTTGGAACGATTTCGCAAAAGAGAGCGTAACCGTGTAATGCGGAGATAAAGTAAAAACATGTTTTCTGACTTTAGCCTTGACCGGGTAACACTCTTTTGGATGTTCAGAGTTATGTTGTATTGGAATTGTCTAACATTTCATTAAAGAAACCAAAATTTCATTTACAATGTGCATAGTACAAGTGTGGTAATAGAAGTTTAAGTTGCTCTAGAAACTCTGACCAAACTGCCAATTCGAAGGAACGACATTGAGTGCTGTCTTGATCTTTCCATTACTGGTTTGGATTTTGGATGAGAGACTTTGTCCATTAAGGTAAATAAGGCTCTGCCAATTAGACCCCCAGTTTCTTGACATTTGTATCCCATTTGTTGCTTATACTTGGGAAGTTTCTCCTGCACCTCCTACATTTGAGATGAGGTTAAGCTCGAGATAATCTCTACCGTTCATTGTGAATCTTATACCTCCGCTTCTTCGACATCCGACCCTGCAGGATAATCATCCCCAAGAAACCCTTTTATTAGCACACACAGACCAATATTGCTAAGAACCAGTCTATAGCTTGTTTATAAGGGTAGTCTAGGGTGTGGTTATACAAACCAAATCAAAATTTTATTGTTGTTTGATCGGTTTTGTTAGTTTTATGTTGGATAAACCGTAAACTATTTATTTTATTTAATATTTTTAAATTTGCTATTTATTTGCCAAACGTAGTTTTAAAAAAAAATTATATTTTATATCTGGTGTCGACATTTAAAAGTGTAAACATAATGGGCCCAGAAAGAGAATTTGGTTAATGTATTTTGATATCTCTCAAATCAATTTTCGGAGTTTACAAAATCCACACGAAGTTTCTCTATTTCAATTATTATTTCTGTTGGTAACTTAAGTTTAATATTCATCTTACATTATTGAGTCATTGACTTACGGAAATAAAAATAATCTTGCATATACTAGATACTAGCTTAGTATGATAGCTTCACTCCACACGCGTGTCATGCTTATATTCAAAAGCAAATAATTAGTGTGATGGGTTTGTATCATATTATCCAACCATAATCATATATATAATATAATTCTGATTCTCGTTTCGTCGATATGGTATAGTGACTTATTTGACAAGTATGTTATTCGCGAAAATCATTTTCTTAAAAAAAAAAAAAAAAATCCGAACAAGAATTGAATTTAACAATTTGACACAATTTTAATGGAGAAATGAAATGTAATAAGCTTTCAAACCCAAAAAGCAAAACGTTTAGTTCTTATTTGAATAAATTCTATTAGTTTGAAAAGTAATAGTTTTCTTAAGCCAAAAATACAAGTTCAAAATGATTTTGATAAACGTTACAAAACAACAATAAACTTATATATAGATTTCACGCGTCATACACAATAATACAATATGGTGAAAAAATATATATATATATTTTCAAATACGTAGGTACTAAGACATCTGTAATGTATATATAACACAAACACACACAGATGTCTTTAAAATTTCATGTTGTGTCATTCTCTTCTCTTTTTTCCAAGTCGGCAAAAGTTCCACAAATGTTAAACATCTTGCCGTTTTTCTTTTTCCTTCTTCCATTTCTTGTCGGAAACAACCGCATTTGCGCCGCCGTAAAGACCGGTTTCGTTGGGAGAAACGGCACGCAGTTCGTACTGAACGGAGAACAAGTTTATCTAAATGGCTTCAATGCTTATTGGATGATGACCACTGCGGCTGATACGGCGTCTAAAGGAAGAGCCACCGTCACAACGGCGCTCCGGCAAGCCTCCGCCGTTGGAATGAACGTTGCTAGGATTTGGGGTTTCAACGAAGGAGATTACATTCCTCTTCAGGTCTCTCCTGGCTCCTATAGTGAAGACGTTTTCAAGGTAACACGCATGCATCTAGCTACATACACCTATATTGTATATTTTAATGACTTTGATGGATCACTGCAAAATGATGAACTATTTTCACAGTTTCGTAATTTCAAAAAAAAAAAAAAAAAAAAAAATCAATTATACAGTTTTTTAGAATTATTATTTAATTTGAACAATTTCGTAATATAAAATTTCATAAATTGAGGGTTATATGTTGCTGGTCTGATAAATGATTAAATTCTATTTTAAGATATTTACGGTAATATCGGAATTATAAATAAAGATTGATTGGTGTTTGTCCTGGTCTTATGTTTAATAATCTTTCCATGACCGTTGATCGTTGAATCTAAATTGAAGGATTCAAATTTCAAAATAATACTTACCGACAAACGAACTTCATAACTTTGTTTTTTGAAAAAAAAACTGGCGTGTCCTTGTCACTCGGTAATATGAAGTCGATAATCGCAAAATGACGAAAGATTTAGAAGCATAATTAAGTCGGTAAAAGATACTTGTTTTTGTTGACGTATTAGGAAATATAACATAATTAATTAATGCCGTAAAAAGAACATAATTGATTAATAAAAAATTATCAACTAGATATAATTGCGGTTTGTGATTACTGATACAAAGTTTATTGTCATGTAGGGGCTAGATTTTGTGGTATATGAAGCTGGAAGATTTAGGATTAAATTAATAATTAGTTTAGTCAATAATTACGAAGATTTTGGAGGGAGAAAAAAGTACGTGGAATGGGCCGGTTTAAATGAACCGGATGAATTCTATACAAACTCAGCTGTGAAGCAATTCTACAAGAACCACGTGAAGGTTAGTAGTATAATACTATGAAACAAAGCTCATATATTTGATTAGATAAGTATTAGTTATCAAAATCGAGATCATCATGTGTAACACGACACGTTAAAGGCAAATTATTCAGGTTTTGAAAATGTCAAAAGTTGGGTTATTATTATCATCAAATAAAAAACTAATGAATATGACAAATGTACCTATCCAAAAATGTTGTTAACTTATCAAAGACAAATGTCCATAAATTAAATATCCTTTTACAAAGGATCAGATATAGAATTTTGTATTTTTGTACCGACTTAAATCGAACTAAACCGACGGTTTGACAAAATCATATGGAACAGACTGTGTTGACGAGGAAAAACACAATCACTGGTCGAGTTTACAAAGACGACCCAACCATCTTTTCATGGGAACTCATCAACGAACCTCGCTGCAACGATTCCACTGGTTCTTCTATTCTACAGGTTTTTTTTTTCCCCAGTATATTATTATGTAACATGTACGTATTTATACTCACTTAAACGGTGTCGTCTGCTTGCAGAGTTGGGTGAAGGAAATGGCTAGTTATGTTAAGTCTATAGACTCAAACCATTTGCTAGAAATAGGGCTCGAAGGCTTCTACGGAGAATCTAAACCGGAAAGAACAGTTTACAACCCCGGCGGTACAATCTTAACCGGAACAGATTTCATCTCCAATAACCAAATACCCGAAATCGATTTCGCCACTATCCATATCTATCCAGATTCTTGGTAAGTCATAATTCTCTCTATTTAATATATTAAAAAATGAGTCTTTGTTGTCTTTCTAACAGAGTCTTTCTGTTTCATCATGTCTATGTACCAAACCAAATTCAGGCTACCATTACAGAGCTCAAGAACAGGAGAACAAGAGACATTTGTAGACAAATGGATTGGAGCACATATCCAAGACTGTGACAATATCATCAAGAAGCCTTTACTGATAACAGAGTTTGGGAAATCTTCAAAATATCCTGGTTTCAGCTTAGAGAATCGGAACAAGTTTTTCAAGAGAGTCTACGATATTATCTACTACAGTGCTAGAACCGGTGGTTCATGTACTGGTGGAGTTTTCTGGCAACTTACGACAAACAGAACTGGTCTGCTAGGTGATGGCTACGAGGTTTTTATGCAACAAGGTCCTAATACTACTGCTCATCTTATCGCGGAGCAATCTAGTAAACTGAAAAAGCTCAACTATTCACCAGTGGTCACACACAGTGCAGAATAAAACAACATAGATACAAAACATTAGCAATTAGAATGTAAAAAAAAAGAGAGGAAACATGTGAAGAAATATGAACAAAAGCTAAAAGCTATATATATATATATATATATATAACTTTGTTTTGGTTGAAAGCTTTTGATTCCTGCATTGGAATTGTAACAACAAAAAGCTCATTAAGAAGAGTCTCGTTTTGATTTCATAATCTTTGGGGTTTATATATTCAAATTCAAATATATATATATATATATATAATTGATAATGTTTTACTTCTGTTATAGCAAAATAAGATTTATGATTCTAAATACGTATAAATCACTGCAATTTCACACTTTTTTTTTATTTTTGTTCGTCCACAAAAATATACAAGATAAAGTGTTATTTTAGCTTTTCATTCCAAATAGCTACATTATTTGCATATCTTTCCTTTGACAAGACAAAATAAAAGGTTAAAAAAAAAACCACTTGCCAAATTTAGTTAGTTAGTTAGTTTTTTTTTTTTTTTTTTTTTCATCGCCAAATTTAGTTAATAGATCCAAACATTAAAACGATTTTACAATTATTTGCAATTTTTTTTTTAAAATTTAACAAAATAGGTTTTCCGTTATTTATTTGATATAAATTAAACATTTAGTTAAAATGTAAATTTTAAGGTTTTTCAAAATAATGTTTTTAAATAAATCGATTTGATTTTTAACTAAAGTTTTGAATTACAACAAATAAATTTAAGTGTGAAATTCATATTAAGTGAAAACATGTTGAACCTATGACACCTCTTAAGGACCAAAGAATATTCTAAGGACGGGATGCTAAGCTCGGTTAGTTTTCGACGTATCAAAATTTCATACGTAAATTTATTTGGTATAACTAAAATATTTAATTAAAATCAAAACGATTTATTTAATGTAAATTTTAAGGTTTTTCAAAATAATATTTTTAAGTAAATCGATTTGATTTTAACCAAAATTTTAATTACAACAAATAAATTTAAGTGTGAAATTCACAATAAGTGAAAACATGTTGAACCTATGACACCTCTTAAGGACCATAGAATATTCTAAGGACGGGATGCTAAGTTCGGTTAGTTTTAGACATATGGAAATTTCACACGTAAATTTATTTGGTATAACTAAATATTTTAGTTAAAATCAAAACGATTTTACTTTAAAAAAAAAACAATTTGAAAAGGAAAAAAAAACTTAAAATTTAGTTTTAAGTTCGATTTTTTGTTTTTAATAAAATAAATCGTGTTAATTAAGAAAGAAATCAAATGTTGTTGATGTGAAGAAATTAAGAAAGGCAAACCTGGGTCTGATGTCGTGTGATATGGAGGAAAGGAAACTCGAAATTCATCTTCATCCTCTGGTGATTCCTACTATTTTATAATAAAAACCGAGTTTTAAATCCGAAAAAAGAATAAAATGACAATAACGTTGAGAAAAATACCTGAGTAAAGAATAATCTGGTGACGTCGGTGGTTGAATGCTCCGGCCCTCGTCTTCTCTCCGTGCAGTTTTGAATCATAGACCCAAAGAAAGGACCATTAAAAAAAAAAAGAGAAAGATCACAGCTTTAAGGATCAAACACATGTCCTTCAAACCCGAAACTTGAGAA